>VWPW01001450.1:0-21375 GCA_013389825.1 Crypturellus undulatus
TATTCCTAGGGCAGGAGCGGGATTGGCCGAGGGGGGAACCCGGTCATCTCGGCGGAGCCGCTCGGGCCGCCCGTGTTGAACCGGGCTCGGCGGTGCCGGCCCCGGTGCCGAGCTCGGAGCGGGGCGAAGCGGCACAAACCGGGTGAAATAAACCCGGGAGGCGGCGGGGAGGATCCAGGGCGGAATTCAGCCCGGTCAGGGGCTTTTTGGCGACTTTTCTCGTTTGCCAAGAAACTTTGCGCTACCCTGAAACTTAGCGGCCCGGCAGCAGCGGGGCCGGCACTGCCGCAGCGCCGACACGGGAGCGGGTTTTGCGCCCCATTTCGGACCTCGGAGCAATTTTAGGGAAGGCGGCTGCTCTTTTCGATGTATCCCGAGGAGGTCTCCCCCGTCGAGCTCCGCTCCAGCCCGGGACGTTGCTCTCGACTCGGCTCCGGGGCTACGGAACCAGCCGGGGACCCGGGCCGGTCCCCGCCGCGGCGCCCCCAGCTCCGACAAAATCAATGGGGGCCTCCGAGAGCCTCTTTAAAGCGCAATTTGTTTTCAAAAGTTCACTGCGGACCAGCCCTGAACTTTACACCTTGGCAGCGCCGTAGGGAGGGTTCGGCTCCGCCGGAGCTTTCGGGGGAAAAGCAATGAAAATCGCGTTAATTACGCCGAGCTCTGGCGCGAGGGGGGGAATTTCCTTCTTTTTTATTTCTTTTTTTTTTCTCTTTCCCTCATTCTCTCGTCTCTGCTCGTCCCGGCCCAGGCGAGATTTTAAGCTATTTCTTTTTTTTTTCTCTTTCCCTCATTCTCTCGTCTCTGCTTGTCCCGGCCCAGGCGAGATTTTAAGCTTAAAAGTAGGGAATGCAGCGAGTGCGTGGGTGCTCTGCGCACAGGGACCCCGCGTGGTGCGTGTGTGAGAGCAAACGCGGGGGTGTCCGTCCTGCGGGGCTTCACGCAACCCTCGGCAATTTCGCTTTTCTTCTTTTTGCGCTTTATTCACCTGCAAGCCCTGAGAAAGAAGGGAGGGTGTTGGGGGCAAGGAAGAAGAAAAGAAGAAGAAAAACAACTTTCCTCTTCCCTCGACGCAGAGGGGGCCGGGCTGAGGCCGGGCCCAGCACCGCTCTGCCGAGAGCATTAAAACGCTCCGGGCACTCAGCTTGCCCCGTGCGTTACAAACCCGAAAATAATTATAATAAAAAGGTCGCTCCTTGGAGGCTGCGCTGCGCTGTAACGCGCCCGGTCCGCGCTGCGCCCCGCGCTGCACCGAGCGAGCCCGGGCCGGGCGGGCACCGACCCGGAGCTGGGCGAGACCCCCGGGGGCGGCCGCGTCGGGCGGAGCCGGGGAGCGCGGAGCCGCGCGATACCAAACTCCGAAACTGCGCGCGTTCTCCCTATATATATACTCACACATGTGAGGAGATATATATTTACATATACACGTGTATACATACACACATGCACACACATTCGCAGAGTGATTGTATTTATCAATGCGAATGTGCTTATACATATACGATTTATATTTGCATTTTGGACTTTCCTTTTGCAGCAGGGTATATTTTCCCAGCTCGAGAAGCAGCTGTCTCTCTTTTATTATTATTTATTTTATTTTATTTATTTATATTTTGCTTTTTGGGGGGTTGGGGTGGGGTAAACGCACATCCCGATTTTGGACACTTTGCCCCCAGAGCACAAGGGCGTCAGCAAAGCGGCAGCCGGTGCCTCGTGCGCCAGCTCCGCCGGCGGCAGCGCGGGCGGCTCCGAAGCGCCCCGGCCGCGGGGAGCCCCGGGGCGGGCGGCGCTCGGTGCCTCCGTGGCTGCTGGTTCCGCCCGCCTTGTCCCCCCGGATCAGCCCCTGCAACAGTTGGTTTTGCTCCGCTCCTGGGGGCTCCAGGGACTCTCCTGCCCGGAGGCAGCGCATCCCCTCCTGCTGCAGGGCAGCCCCTCGAGGAGGCAGGGATGGGGGATGAGCCAGGGACAGGGAACCAGCCAGGGACAGGGAACCAGCCAGGGATGGGGAACATGGAGAGGATAAGGGAAGAGACAGAGATGGGGATGGTGCGGGAAAGGGGGAGGAGGGAGGGGTGAGGGAGAAGGTAGGAGTGGGGAAGGTGCAGGAATGGGGGATGATGCAGGGATGAGGGACAAGGCATGAGACTGAGGCAGGGATGGGGATGCTTCAGGAATGGGGTGCAAGACAGGGATGGGCATGGTCCAGGGATGGGGAAAGATTCAGGGATGGGGGATGAGGCAACCCCCCCAGCCAGCCAGGACCTTCCCCCCGAGCAGCTGCTCTTTGCCGGGGCCAAACGGAAGGTCCCCGCAGGATGGGGCACCCAGGCCTGCCCCTTCCCAGCCCCAGCGTGCTGGGGTCGTGCTGAGCTTTCCTCTAAAACAACCCCAAGCGGCTCCCCTCCGCACAGCTCTCCCCCCCGAGCTGCCTGGAATTGATCCCCATCTCGTCGAGCAGCTCGCGTGGAGCAGCCGTGCGCCGGCTCCCCCCGACACCCCAGCTCCGACGCGGAGCCGTCCCGCTCCCCGCGGCAGCTCCCAGCCTGACCTGGTGCCGCGCTGGGGCCTGAGGCCGTCGCACCCCGTCCCGGTGCCCGCGCTCCCCCTCGGCGGTAATTGCGGCTGTATTTATCCCAACTAGGAGGGGGTGGCAGAGAATGACTTTGAAGAGTAATTTTCCGGGAATTCTCCTTGGTGTAATTGTCTTGATAATAAATCCAGACGCTTAGCCTGTGTATGAATTGCTTTTTACCATTTTCATTTATTATTGAACACAGTGGGGAGAAGGGGAAACGCAACAGGGCTCTTTCTTGTGAGAGAGAAGGGGTGAAGGGGCCAAGGAGACGGTTTCTCTGCAGATCCGGGAAACCGGGATGTGCTCATCCTGCTGCTCTCTGCTCCCCCACCCATAACACAGCACCCATTCCCCCACCCCGGGCTTTTTTTTTTTTTTTTGGAGGGGGGGGATTGTATTGAAAACTAATTAAATAACCCGTTAGCTAACACGTTAAATTAAGACCCACTCTTGGATTTAATGATGTCTACGGAGGCATTGACAGAAATGTGAAGACAGACTGTCAATAGATTCCTTCCCCTGGTTACACTGTATAAATGTGATTAAAACAGATCTCCGGGAAGGGTATCCCGACACGGTGCCTGGGAACCTGTGGATCCCTGGGGACAAACGGCTCCTGAGGGGGATGGCAACGGCCGTGTCACAGCAGTGCGCAGTGCCGGCCCGAGCGTTCCGTGCCGGAGCCCAGCCCAGCGCAGCCCCGAGCTCCGTGGACGGATGCGAAGAGGATCCCTCGCTCCGTCCTCGCTCCAGCAGTGCAAACAGCGGCTGGCACGGGGCGCCTACACCCACCGCTTTGTGCTTGAGCTCTCAGGTAAAGGTTACCTTAGCATCCCGGCTGGAAAATCAATGGCTGATACAGCAGGAGACTCAGAGAGACAACATACATCTATCACTTAGGGATTCGATGGGCTTAGAATAGTCTTGTCAACAAATGATTGTTTAAACAGAATATCTCAACTGTTTATGGCACCCTTAATCCATACATCCAAGCAGCACTGTAACATGTCATGAGCATGGATTGCTCTGTGGAAACCGCTGTTGTTAGGCCCGGCGTGGCCGAACACTTAAGCACGTGCTTAAGTCTCTTAGACTTCAAATTAATCATGTACTTAAGTGTTGTGCTGGACTAGGCCCAGCCTAAGAACAGGGAAATACCTGTCATCCTGTTAATGGATGAAGCTTTTGTTACCTGCTCTGCGTCTGTGTGGCGTGTAAAGGGCTCAATGACCCGTGTTTGCTCGGGACGCCGAGTCCTTTGTGCGCAAACAGACCCCAGGCGCCTCGTGGGGGTTATTCCACATGGATTTCGGAGGTTATTCCACATGGATTTCCCTGCCGTGAGGAATGGAGACCTTGGCGTGGCGGATCCGGGCCGGTGGAGCTGGTGAGGAGAGAGCAGGATGGTAGGTGGGAAGGGCTGAAAGACGATGGAGGAGAGCGAAGAGCAGAACGAGGACAGGAGCAACAGCCGTGGTGCCCGCGGGGACCCGGACGAGGCGGGATGGAGAGGGCTGGGGATGCTGCAAGCCACGAGCAGCCCCGGGGAACCTTCTGGCGAGACCTGGAGTCTAAGCAGGGGTGAAGCTCAGCCCCAGCACCGCACCGGGGCTCCCAGCGCTGCCCGTCCCCTCCCCTTGTGTCCGTCACCCGCCCGGCCTCTTGCTCCAGGGTCCCCAAAGCCATCGAGGTCTCTCGCTACGGGCTCGGCTCTCACCACATCCTGTGCAATTATGCAACAAATCTAAGTGCATTGGAAATTTCTCCTCTATTTCTCCCCCTAAATGAGCATAGCTTCAAAGTGAATGTGAAAGGAGGCTCTCCGATATTTGGGGGAGATGTTTGCTCTGAAGCTCGCGAGGAATATTGCCTCAAACAACGGCTCAGCCCAAAGGGCGTCAGGCCCCTGAGGGGATGCAAATACAACCTGCCCCTAAAACCACGGCATTAATCTGGCCCCTTCCTCGTGGATCAGCCTGCAGAGAGAAGTGGGAATTTTCCCTCTGCACAGACTGACTTCATATCTACAAGAAATGACAAGCAGAGACAGGGGCTTATGAAAATGCAAGGCCTGCAGAACGAAAAATAAAATGATTAAGAGGAGAGGGAGAGAAATAAAGGAACATCCAAGCACATATCAGTATTTCTCCTTGAGACGTAGAATACATTTTCTTTTTTTTTTTTCCCTGAAAAATTAATAACCTCACTTTGTCAATGGACTCCCCTCCCTGTTTCCTTTCTCTCCCTCTCGCTCCCCTCCTCTTCCTCTTTCTGCTTGTCCACAAAGATGCTCAATGGGAAACAAGCAGAGGAGAAAGCTGGATAACCCCCATGATCCAAGACTGGAGCTGCTAACAGCGGCTCAGGGTTCCTCTTGCAGCCCCGCGGTCTCGGTAGGATCTGGAAGACTGGGAATGCTCCCAGCTTTCCCCCTGCAGCTCCGCATCGCTCCCAGCTCTGCTCCAGCGGTGCCTCCTCATCCCACAGGATGCTCCGACCTGCTGCCTTCAGGCAAGTCAAAGTGGCCTCAGGACTGTGTCCCCACACAACCTCAGGACAAGTCGAGCCGCAGGGAAAGGTAATTGGGATTCCCAGAGGATTTGGGAGCTCTATTTGCTCTAGGGAGACGTCTGCAGGTGCCCAGGGCGCGGGATGCTGAAGCTGAGGTTGGCATTGAACCTCCCCTTAGCGCTAAGCAGCTATGTCAGCAGTGCAGAGATTCGGGAGTTTTGCTGGTGGCTCCTTCCTGAGATGCCCCTTGCTCCCTCCTAAATCAACCACACGGGGCTAAAACCAACAACCAGGATCCTGAAGGAGGGCTGAGGAGCTCGTGGGTGGCTCTGACAGCCCAGAGAGGGACAAAGCCATCAGCAAGGGCGGGTGAACGCCTTGGTGCGGCTCAGGATGAAACCAGAGCGAAGAGCGAGGATATTTCCACGAGCCGCTGCTCAGACCGCAGCTGCGGACAGGGCCGGGACGGCTTGTCAAATATTGAGCAGCCGTCAATGCGGCAAGCTCTACACGGAAGCAAAAATCAGTTAATGGTCTTCCCGAGACGTCCCCTCGGCGTGGGGAGCTCGCACCGAAGCTGGGCCGATTCGCAAGGGGTTTGGGCATTAAGAATATATATATATAGTATATAATGTATATATATATATGTATATATACACACACACATATATATATACACCTTATATAACCATATATATATATATAACTTACATAACCATACATATATATATATATATACACACCTTATATAACCATTAGGCTGTGTATGAAACATACCCCAAAATCCCCGTGGGGCAAGAACAGGACCATCCCAATGCACGGAGGTGTCGCTCTGCATCGGAGCTTGGAAGTTCCTGCTAAATCCCATGGAAACTCTGAGAAGGGTTTTAAGATCAGGCAGGAAATGGATTCCTCATTCCACGTGAATTTATGTGAATTTTAACTTCTCTTCTTGTCAATTAAGAAAAAATAAACAAATAAAGAAAAAAGAACAGTGAAAAATGGACAAAAAATTCCATGAGCATCTCCAAAAAATTATAGATAGTGTCAATCAAAACAGGAGATTTCGACAATCTCTAAAACTGTAGATAAATTTTGGCTTTGGGCAGTTTTTCAAATCTTCATTGTAAATGAGTCCAGATTTTAAAACAATAAAACAACCAAACAAAATCACACAGGGCTGGCTGGAAAAGGAAATGATTAGCTTAAAAATGCCCAAACGGGGCAATCTGAAGGCTCTTTTCGTGCCTCCAATGAAATGTTTGAAAAGGGGTAATGAAGGAAACAGGGGGCTCCTTCAGGGAGCATTGCAGTTTTCACAAGCTGGTGTTTCCGCATTTTTTTTTTCTCTAATATTCTTGATCCTGATCTCCATCTTATTGANATGCCCAAATGGGGCAACCTGAAGGCTCCCGCTCTTTTCATGCCTCCAATGAGATGTTTGAAAAGGGGTAATGAAGGAAACAGGGGGCTCCTTCAGGGAGCATTGCAGTTTTCACAAGCTGGTGTTTCCGCATTTTTTTTTTCTCTAATATTCTTGATCCTGATCTCCATCTTATTGATGGAGAAGCACTTCAGTATTCCCAGCAAAGGAATCTAACAGTTGTGGAGCCCAGCATAGGAAGGGATTATGTCCGTGTTGAGCAAGTAGAGACCCATCGTCTTCTGCCTCCGAGGCACCGCTGTGCCTCATTTACCTACAGAGGGAGCTAATAAAAATATCCGTCTTTGACCAGCCTGGAAAAATGTGGCTTTTCCTGACTTGGGAGGGAGCTGCTCAGCACTGCGGGAAGCGAGGCCACTTCACACAGGTGTCTCACAGCAGCTCGGGCACTCAGCCTCGAGTGTCCACTCTGGAGCACGTCTGTTCCAGCATCAACCCCTCCGTCCTCTTGTTACGTCGAGATAAGATAATCGTAAAAACAAGGGATAACAGCAGCCCCGTGCGAGGACGCTGAGATCTGGGCATGGTGTTATCTACACACACCTGTGAGATGCGTGTGTGTTTGATGGGGCGGATTTGGAGCGGGATCAAACAGTGTCCAAAGCCGGTGCCAAGGGATGGCACCCTCGGCCTTGGGAGGGATGGGCGAGCGCAAGGAGAGCACCTTGGCTTGGGCTTCCGCACTGAGCCGTGTCCCCAGCGTGTGTCCTTCCTAGGGAACACATCAGCTCATCTCTGCCTGATGCCCCAAACCCCTCTGAAAAGCAAATCCCACCTCCTTCCATCATGAAGGATCTTCAGCAACGGTCTTAGCAGCTGATGGTGAATGGAACAGGGGGAAAGATCAGGATCAGCCTTTGGGGAGAGCTTGGTACTGCAAATTGGACAAATTTGGGGTGCTGCTTGTTGCGGAAGGCTGCCAAGATGATGCCCTTTGGGGAGGCCACGGGAGCGAGCGCTGGAAGGCTCCTGTGGCAAAGACATTTGCCTAATGAATGGATCTTTGGAGAGGAGGGATGAACCTTGTCTACACGCAAAATTGCAAGCCAAAATTGGTCTTGTGTAGACACTCTTAAATCATTTTAAAGCAGGTTGGTATTGGTTTGTATAATTCGATTCCTTTACCAAAGCGAAGTGAAATCGATGCAAATGGGGTTGACATTGATTTCAGTAGATCCACACAAAGGTTTTGCCCCAGTTTAATGAAATCAGTTTAGAAACACACCTTTAGCTAAACCCGCCCAACTTTGTGTCCAAGCAAGGTGAGAGCGAGGGATGGAGAAGATGGCAAGAACGCTCTACCTTTAAAAAAAAAACCAGCAGAAGTGTTTATAAAGTCCATGTGCAGGCAATGAAGCCCCCGTTGGAGCAGGCTGCAATGGCACAAAGTGATAAGGAATGGGTCAATATAGTTTTCTAAAAGATTTTTTTTTAAAGAAAGGTTAAATGTGAGGTGATATTGATTTTCCTTTTTTTTTTTTTTCCCCCTTTTTTCCCTCCTCTCTCCCCCCGCATCCCGCCCGCCTCCTCGCTGCCCTTTCCCCACCGCCCTCGTCCCGCCGTCCCCGCGGACGAATCGCAGCCCGAAGTGGCCGAGTGACCAGGGAGGACCGCGGCGCCCGGCCGCGCCGCTGACCAATGACCGCCCGGAGGAGCCCCCGTTGCTTAGCAACCCGGCTGCGAGAGAGAGGCAGGAGCGCAAAAAAGATGGATTTTCAGATTGCAGCAGCCAAGCAGATCAATTCTGCAACATGGGCTACAGTGGCCAAGCGGAATCTCTCTTGCTCCCAGCAGGTATTGATCCAGCCATGCTATAGGCATTGAATGAGCTCTAATAAGTCCTGAGTAAACAGGAACAAGGACTTAAGTGATAGCCCAGCAGTCAAACATCAACTCCCTTTGTCTTCTTCTTCTTCCCCCCCCACTATTTTTTTTTTTCCTTTTTAATTGCTGAAGGGTTTGCAAGAAAAGGACAATAAAGTTTATTGATAGGGAAATAAAGAGTCGGGATATCACTTCATTCATGGCCTGCGAGGGTTGGGAAAGGGAAGAGTCTGCCTCCAAAATCCAGACTGCTCTGCACAGAGGTGACCCGTGGACACGTGGCCGTGTGCTGTGCGTGGCCACCCGCCTCCCTGGGCTTCCCAAGCCCTGGAACCTCCACTGGTCACACCCTGGACTTGGGAGAAGGTCCTTCCAGGAGATTTTTGCCAGGGACAGGCTCACAAGGAAGCCTATTTACTCCAAGTGGCTCATTTGGATCAGACGCAGAGGTCGGGGTTGAGGTTAGGAACCTCCTCCAGGGCTTTGACAGGGGCTTAGAAGTCTCAAGAGGAAAATGTTTTGTTCTGCACTTGTTTTTCTACCTGGATGGTGCCCAAAATTGGGTTTCATCAGCTGGCTCTTTGCAACCGTGTGCTGTGGAGCTGCCCGCAAAATAAGAACCGGGTTTGGTGGTGAGCGGGGTCCTTGTTTACTGCAGGGAGATGCCAGGGATGAGGGAAACAGCAGTCAAGGAGGATCAGGAGGAGCCTGCTCCGAGCCCGGGGATGTCAGAAAGGGCCACGGGACCTGGAGGTTTGTGGGTACACACAGTGAGCAGGTGGGAAGAATCTGCTTCCCACGTCCACGAGCAAATCCATGACCTTTCCGAGGCCATGAGAGCAACTCCAGCCCCTTGTGCTCACCTCCTTCCCCCAAACTTCATCCTCCCTTGGATCAAGGAACTCCACAGGCTCAGGATCCTCTACTCCTTACTCCAGGGTCTCTTCCCACAACCCCAGGGCAGGTCCTGGGATGCTGGTGGCCTCGAGGAGCCCCCTCGGTGTCACCCAGCAGGCAGCTCCTGCCAGGACTCCGGCACTTTGGGATGCCGGAGGGGCAGCTCGTGCCTCCACGGCTGCTCCGCGCAGGTCTGGCTCCCTTGTCTCAGCTTTCCCACTTCTCTCGGACTCTCCGAGCTTCCCAAAAGGCTCCGTACAGCTCCCAGCACGGCAAAGCCCCCGGAACCGCCGTTGTCCAGCTGAGCAATTCCTGCAGGCGGTGGAGCTAAATCACCAGCAGGAAGGAAGAGGCTCCCATGTGAAGGTCTGGATCCTGCTCACCGCTGCATGGCTGTAAATTCCCAAGCGGCACCAATTAAATAACTGGAGCTGCTCCAGATTTATGCCTGTGTAACCGAGATCACAGGGCAGGGCTGCCTCCAGCGATTAGGAGAGCGGGGAAATGAGAGCTCTTTGCCTGCACTCCGAGATCTATCAACCCACATTTCAGCAGCCTTCGTCATAACACTGCTGATAATTAATTGATCTGATATTAAGGTGGCTGGCTCCGGCTCTCACCCGAGCTCCCCGCTGCAGTTTAACACCAGTTAAATCAAATGAGTCCCTGAGTCTTCAGCATGATGCATGGGGCGAGCGAGAGGATGAGGAAAGGGCACCTATACGCTTATGTACATATGTGTGTGCAAGGCGGGAGAAGAAAACCAGACAAACATTGGCTCATCCCCAAAGATATTTGCCGTTTTCCAAGAGGAGAGAAGGTGCAGCCTCTTTTTCTGAAGGTTTCTGCATTTCAAAGTAATATCAGAAGGGCTTGAAGCTTAATCTTCGTTACCCAGGAGGCTGTAGGAATCAGGCAAAAGGAGAAAAAAAAAATCTAATCAATACAGCAGTATGAATTTATTCCCAGGGGGGTCCAGGGCACCAATATTTTCTCTCGGTGCCGTTAAAGGGACAGCGCCGCTCCGATTCCCAGGCTGTGCGCGTGTGTCCCGTGGGGACATCCTCTCCCCATTCCCATGGGACACCCGTGGAGCGGGACACGGCGCTTCGGAGCAGAGGCCGCCCTGTTCTTACCCGATTCCGTATTTCTCCTGCTGCCTGTTGGAGGGTTTGTCCTGCCCCCTCCCTCCTTCCCTGCTCTCTCCCCTCCTGCCTTCCCGAGCGCGCGGAGCCGCTTGGGCCGGAGCCGCGCTGCAGATGTGCAGCTAATTACGTCGGGAATGAAAATCAGGAGGTTAAACAGGATCACCCGGAGGGCTGGAAGGAAAACTCCCAACTAGTCTGGACCAACAAATCGCTGCTTCTGGCTGCACCCGACGGCTCCGTGGGATGACGGACACGCATCGGGAAGTGCCGGAGCGCTGCAAGGAGCCACTTGTGTGCGGGGCAGGTCCGCGGGGCCAGGGGAAGGTGCAGGGACATCCTGCAGTTTCGGGAGGTGCTGGGTGACGGCTTCAGCCTCCGAGCCCTTCATCCTCAGCTGCCCAGGCAGGACCCGAGGGGACCCGCACCAAGACTCCAGGCTGAGGCCAATGAAGGGGGCTCCAAGACCTCCCAGTGCTCCTCTCCCAAAGCCGCTTCCCGGGGCTTGTGACCCAGCCCCAGACCTGGCAGAGTGGGAAAAGATAAACGCAGCCCTTCAGCCACATGCTAAATAAACCAGACACATCCTCGCTTCAGCACCCGTGCGTAGGAGTGAATCCCAGGGTATGATGGGCCTCTTCGGGAAGGGGTTGGGAACAGATCCCGCTGGCTGAGGTGACACATCTCTGTCTAGGACATGCCCATCTGCAAGGAAAGGTGATGGAACACGCATTAACCACCCCGGGGCACTGGACTGGAGCTAAGCTACCTCTGAGTTTTGGGGGGATGCACAGGAGAAGAGTGGGGAGCGCAGGGGATGGGGGCTGCGTGGGGACCGGCTCTACCGGGAGCGGAACGCGGATGCCCCGGCCGGGATTTACGGCCTCTTGCGGCACGGCTCTCGCTAGACCTATCAGCTTCCCACCACAAAGCGCCCAATCGTTCGAAATTTAAAACAAAATGTAAAACAAGGAATAATGGTAACAAAAAAGGCTTAATTAATTGGAGTAAATTGCATCACAATAGTGATTTCTCAGTAACGCGGCTAAGTGCCCCATTATTCTGATTTCACTCAGCATTCATGGATACTAAATAAATCACAGGGCCTCCACTTCCCCGGCTGCTGCGAGGGGCAGGGGGCGGCCGTCCTGCCATCTCCTCGCGTCTATATGTCAATAACCCCAGCACTTCCCCAGTGCCGACCTTAAATGGCAACCAGAAAAATTACCGTCAAAATAAATTAATTCCCTGGTTTTTTTTTTCTCTTCCTTTTTCCCTCTCTCTCTTTTTTTTTTTTTTTTTTTTTTTTAAACCTTTGGAAAAATTTTCCCTGGAGATTCACTAGGAAGCTTTTTCCCCCCATTTGTTTCCCCTCCATGCTGCCCTGCTCGGTTTATCAATACACTATTAATACTGGTTTATTTGAAATCATTTGTTTCTCGGCTGCTTGGCAGGCCCCAAAGTGATCCCAGGTGGTCCCAGCCCGGCAGTATCCCTGGAATTCCTTGTCTCCTGCCTGTTGGAAGGGACTTTCGGGCTTGTGCCTGGTCCACAACAGCCCTGGGACCACGGCGGGGGCTTTTCCCGGCTTGGAGCTGCGAGCCGGTCCCTGCCTTGGATGATTTGATGGATACCAAGCAGGAAGAAAGATCCTAGGGGTGGTGGTGGCCAAACTGGTCCTGATGGAGAGGAAGAGGATGCCGGGCTGCTCACAGGGCTGTCCTGCAGGGAAATGTCCTTGATGCCCGGAGCAGGGAGCACATCCCGGCACCCTGGGTATCCCGGAACACTTTGTCCTCCCGCGCTGGCTGCTGGGCAGAGCTGCTGGATGCACCAACACCCCCACGGCCAGGGCAGGTCCCGGAGGAGCCGAGCGCTGGAAGTGCTGGCGAATGCCGCAGCCTCCTCCCTGCCGGAGCCGGCCTTGGTACGGCCCGACGGTCCCGCATCGATCCCAGGGCAGCTCCATGCAGTCCGGGCGGGAGGCGCCGGCTGGGCCTGCGACAAAAGGGCTTTGTCATTCCCAGGATCCCAACCGGCCACCCAGGATCCTGTGCCCATCCCCAGGGCCACCCCGCAGAGACCACGGCCGTCCCGCATGGGGCAGCGTGCGGGAGGCAACGTGACCCCCCCAATCCTTCGTCACTGGCGCTTGGGCATCCCGGGAGCAAGAAGCCTTGCGGAAAAGCGGCTCCGAGCAGTCCCACTTCTCCCAGGCATCCCACATCTCGCCCTCAGGTCTGGTCCGTTCTCGCACGGCTGCGCAATTCCCATGGAGGGTCTGCGAGGGGCACGGGAATCAATTATTCGATGGCAATCAAGATTGCAGGGTGTAATCGCAATTAATGCCCAGCCCTGATGAATCATGCACCAGGTTTTGTCTCATTGGATGCCAAAACTGAACATTTAATGGAGCTTTTGCAGCTTCTTCCTGGTGCCCGGTGCCTTCCTGGAGCCTCCCCTGTCCTGCTGCAGGGATGGGGGTGCCCCCCCCACTCCCAAAACCCGGAGCTCCAAAGGGGGCAGCGCCAAGGGACGCTCGGGAGCATCGTGCGGATCCTGGTCCTGCCGGGAGCCCTTTGGATGCCACAGTGTAACCAGGCTCGGATCAATCCGTCGATGCTCCGTGGTGGTTAAATAGCGCCGTGCTCACCTCGCTCCAATTAAACCATCATTTCTGAGCGCTCCCTCCATGTCCCTGTCTGCAGGTCCCACTGCAGACAGGGACACACAGAAGTCGGGACACACGGAAGGCTCTGTCGGAAGCCCCCGGCACCGTGAGACCCCTTTCTTCAGGAGCAGGTGATTCCCGAGGGCAGCTGCAGCCTCATCCCATGGGCACCAGGGAGCAGCAGGAAGGAGAAGGCTGCGGCGCTGCCGCCTCTTTTGTCCCTCTTGGGTTGGCTGTTGAATCTCTGCCAGTGGTTCAGGAATGGGAGAAACCTGGTCCTCCAAGCTGGGAAAAAGGCTGCTGGTTTCAGCCTGATGCCAGAGCGGGATCCCAGGCTGGCTCCGCCCCTACCTTCAAGCACTGTCCCCATTTGCAGGCTGGGGAATGCATTTTTACCCCGGGATCAGTTGGGAAAATGCGGTGCCAGGGGCCTTGCAGGACCTGGAGCCCTGGTGCTCATCTCCAGGGGGCTTTGGAACACAGCAGCATCCCAGGACATTGTCACTTGTTGGGAATGGCACAGAGCAGCCAACAACCCAGCAGGCCCCACAGCTTCCTCCTGGTGATCCGTATATCCCCTCGTGTCTTCACCTTCCCCAGATGATCCTTGTTAGCATCTAGTGGTTGGCCTCAGAAAATCCTTTGATCCATCCAGTAATCAGATAATTATTTTCATCCCTGGCCAACCTTCCCTCCTGTTCCTCCACAGTCACCCTCGTCCGCCCAGGGCAGGAGACCCCTGTCAGGCTGGGATGAGAGCAGAGCCGGGAACTAACGCTGGATCTGGGCCACAACCCTGAATTTGCCGCCTTCACCCTCATGCTAACGGTCTCAAAGTGGTTTTGCCCTAAATCCCCAGATTTCCAGATTTCTCAGAGTGGTTTTGCCCTAAATCCCCAGATTTCCCCTCTTTTCCCCCCTGCATTTGGCCCCCAAGCCCAGAGCTTCCAGCCACAGGAGCCCGGAAGGGACATGTCTTTCCCGAGGATACTTCGCCCCGCGCACAATGCCGGTCCCTTGGCACCGTCGCCTGGATGCTGAGTGGGAAGCGAGGGCTGTGCCGGGGCTGTCCTCGCTGCCAGCGGGTCCCTGTGGGGCCTGGCCGTGGGGGGACCCATCTGGAAGGCAGGAGGCCCCCGGCCAGGAGCGCCTGGCGGGAGCCCAGGAGCCAGAGCCGGCTATTGATTTCCCATCGATCGGATGCAACCACATTCTGCAGCGGCTGCTGTCCTACATTTCAATCCCACACCTTCGCCTCTGACTTTAATGGGCTTCATCGCAGCCCAGAGCTTTATTTAACCCAACGGGGAGGGAGCCAGGAGGCAGCTGCCAGGAACCGGAGCAGCCCTGTGCTGGGGATGGCCCTGGGGACGACCGCGTCCGCCGGGATTCTCCCTGCTCCGGGTGCTTGCGTGGGACGCAGGCGGGTGCAGGGGCTCATGCAGCTCCACAGAGCTGAACCCCGACACGCAGGTCTGGAGGGTCGAGGACAGTATCGGCCCTAGGGCAGCTCCTTCCTCTGGGCTCTCCGGCCACCCCAAGTCCCTGCCTTGTGACGGCCGTGCCGACTCCATCCTCCTAACCTGCGTCTGGGGACCAAAGTAATTAAGCGTCACCCTAACGAGGATCCGCAGCCGGGCTCCAACAGCAGCAGGGACACCCCGTGCGCACGCTGGCACCAACACGCACGCGGTGCCTGGAGATGAATATGCAGGAGGTGCCTCCAGCTGGGGATGGCTGCGTCCTGCCGGGGCGTTCCCTGAGCATCCATCACGCGGAGCCGGGCAGCCCGCAGGCTCCGTTTGGCTGGGCCGGGAATTATCCTGATTTAGCCTCCCCTTCCCTCCCTCCCAGTCTCATTTTTGGGACACCCTGGACCACAGCCTTCTTGCTCAGGTGGAAGAAGACACAAGTTCCTTTTATGCTGAAATCCCAAGGCCTTGGGGATATCTGTGCTGGGCTGGAGGGTTTCTGGATCATTTCATAGCAAATAGAGAGTGTAGCCAGCCAGAACCTTGGGAACCGGCCCTGGGGATGGGTGACAGAGACCAAGGAACATGCGGGCGTGGGGATGCCGAGAGAGGCTGTCGGGGACAGTGATGCCCGAGGTAGCACGGCTGGAGGACGCTCCTCAGCACGGTCCCGCTCCAGCCCAGATCCTGGAGGATATANGTGTAGCCACCTGAAATCTTGGGAGCCGGCCCTGGGATGGGTGACAGGGGCCATGCAGGCGTGGGGATGCTGAGAGAGGCTGTCGGGGACAGCGATACCTGAGGTAGCACGGCTGGAGGACGCTCCTCAGCACGGCCCCGCTCCAGCCCAGATCCTGGAGGATATACAGATCCTGCAGGATATACAGTGCTTGATCCCAGGTCCTTGCAAGTGTTTTGGCTGCCCTGTTCCATGCCCAGACCTTCCAGGCTCCTTCCACCCTGGACCTGCAGCCTTGGATTTGTGGCAAGCAGGCGCTGGCGACACTCCAACCCAGGTGGGAGCAGCAGCGGTTTTGCTCGATCCTTAGAGCAGTTGGGCAAGCTGAACCTTGTGGCCTTGGGGACAGGACAGCTCAGCAAGGACGTGGAGCAAAGTCACAGCAGGGACAGGAGCGGCTCTGAGGAGCTGATGCCTCCAGGTATCCACAAGCCCCTTGGGTTCACCATGGAGCTGCCTGTTCCTCTGCGGGGACTGTCCCTTGGGGGGACACCGGCGCTCCAGGTTGGCAGGATGGGCACCCTGAGCTCACGCTGGGCGCTGTGGCAGGGCCCACACCGCAACACGGCCCACGCCGGCCTGTCCCTCTCCTGGCCCTTGACTTCTGCTCTTGGCTTTGGAGGGACCCCTGCTCCGAGGTATCTGAGGAGGCTTTGGCAAGGAAGGAGGACGGTTTCTGGATTGCTCCTGCACCCTTCGGTGCCACAAACACCCCCTGCGCCAACGTGCCCCCCTGGAGCTCAGCTGCCTCCTGCGGGAGAGGTGTGGGATGGCCTGGAGGCCACGGGTCCTGGTGACGTCCCCCAGGAGCCGACGTTCCTCCGGGAAGGCTGGCGCACGCGTGCTCCGCTCCCTGCCCCCGTCCTCCCGCCGCTCCCTCCCTTCCCGAAAGCAGCACTGCGGCAGCAGAGCCGGGCGCGGACCGCGGCGCGCGGCCGATCAATAGGCGTATTGAGCACTCTTCAAGGTACGCTGAGTTTTGCGGATTCAGTGCTAACCTCACGCCAGCGCCCCGCGCGCCCACCCCTTCCCAGCGCCCGTCCCGGCCTCCGCCAGGCTGCGGAGGACGCAGAGACCCTGCGAACTCGAGTCACTGGTGGCCCCTGGAGGTGGGAGGGAAGGGAAGGGGCACCATCACGCTGGGGGCTTTCTTCACACATAGGGCTCGTCCTGGATAATCGGGAATCTCATGGGTTTGGAGACCCTTGGGAGGCCATGGAGCCCTTTCCCATGGGCAGCAACCCTGATGCGGGCACGAGGGTGTCTCGGTGACGTCCCGAGCGGAGAGCGGCCCCAGCTGCGGGATGCGCTTGGCTCGGCGGGGTCTGCTCGCAAGGAGAGGCCTGTGGTGGCAGCCGGATTTGGGATGGAAGAGGGTTTCTATGTGTCGCCTCCCCGAGATGCCTGACGAGCGCCGGACCATGAGGAGATGGAGGGAAAGACAGGAGGGGAAGGTCCATAAAGCACCTGGAAAGACAGAACCCGACCAAAGAACGGCTTAATTTGAGCAGCTTTAACAGCTTTAACATGTGCCGACCCCCTCGGATACGGATTGCGCCTGGAAATGTAAAAATAGCACTTAATGAAGCTGCAAGGAAAGTCAATTGCACCTTGCTGGACTGCAGACACCTCGTTCCCCCATTTCCCCATCAGGCTCCTGATTCCCGGATGAGTTCTGGGATGGGCGAGCTCAGCTCCGGGATGGGGAGCCGGAGGGATCCTTTCCAGGGAGCGCAGCCCGGCAGCGGGAAGGGCTGAGCAGTTCATCCCTCTGATTTAGAGGGAGGGAAATGAGGGAATCTAGGCAGGAAGGAATCGTCTCTGCTCCCTTCACACGGCGGGAAGGAGGCGTCCCAGCCCCATCCCGATGCCGGAGGGAGGACGGCACCGCCCCGGATTTTGGAGGCAGGAGAGCAGTGGGGAGGGAGCCGGATGCTCCCTAATGCCACTTAATTTCACTTAGCAGCACTCAGCTCGCCCGCTCTCCGATACGCCCATCCGTCACGCTCCTCGTTAGGGAAAATCTATTTTAGAAATCTCTAATTTTTATTTTAAAGTCTAATAGAGCTTGGTGGTAATTTTCACTTTAAATAACGATCAGCCGCCTCCAAGGCCAGCGCGTGCCCCGCGCGCGGAGCAGGACGGTGCCGCCGGCCGCGTCTCATCGGAGCCGAGCACCAGTGCCCGGTGCTCCGGAACGCGGCTCTGGCTTCGCGCTGGTTACAGCCGTCTCTTTTGGCTCTATTTCAACAGGATTTGGGGCAAATCTTGCTTTCTGGTGCTCCAAGTTGTGACCCAGAGCTGTCCCCCCTCAGCAACTCGTGACGCTGGGGCTCAGCCCCGCGGGACAGAGCCACGTCCAGCTCCTCACACCAGTGAATCCCCCTCCTTTCCCTGCTCCGGCTGAGCCACCAGGATCCTGTGGATCCCTGCGGATCCCTGCGGATCCCTGCGGATCCCACGGCCATGGCGCGGGGCTGGGAGGGTTCGGCCATCAGCCGACGCACCCGAGCACCACGCACAGAAAGAGATGCAAGGATGGAAAATTCCCCTTCATAATTAATAAATGAAGAATATTGTTGTTAATCGATGTAGCTGTGAAGAGAATATCGATCCCAGCCGCATGCTATTTTTTGTGCGGCTTAGATTTTTACACCTCATTTAGAGGCAGGTCTCTCTGGGGACCTCTTAACACCAAAAGATATTTGCAAGAGTCCAAAGTGAAAGGAAAAAAAAAGGGGGGAAAAAGATTAATTATTACCAGAGCTGGAGAATTATGTGTGTGTCCCATTGTGGCCGACTGCAGCACTGATTTGAATATTTGATTAATAGCGAATTATAGCTGCAGCTGATAACTTATCTCCGCACTGGCTATTTAGTAAACAAGTGGGAGCCATTAGATACATTTTTAATATTAATCCCAGGAAATTATGTTTATGAGGCAGTGGTTAACCCTTTGCCTGCCGGGGGGATGCTCCGCTTGCTCCTGGTGTGCGGTTGGCTTTTTCCTTAACGCTATTTGTGCCCAGCAAAGACTTTTGGTGGTGGCTAAAGCACTGGGCGGGGAGCTTTCACGAGCACCAAATTATTGATGAACCGGTAAGTAAATGGCCAAGGGTGTGGGAAGAGGGAGGCTGTTTGTGCCACTGCTGGAGCGATGCTATCGGGGAGCAGGGACCGGTCGCCCACACCAGCCCCTTCTCCTTGGCTTCCAGTCCCAGGAGGGAGCCGACTTGGGACCCCTGAGCTCAGGAGGCCACAGAAATGTCCCACAAAACCAAAACGTGGGGTTCCTCGGTGCGGAGAGGTCTGCAAGGCCCCGGCGTGCAGGACGGCGCGGGGAAGGAGCTGTGCGCACTCGTGTGCCCGGGCGCAGGGCTGCGCGCGGGGCTCTCCGGCGCTCGCAGCGCTCCCGGCCCGCAGCCGCTAAGAGCAGATCAAAGAGCCTCAAGAGCGGCCGCGTTCCGGCAACAGCATCACCGTCCGCGGCAGAAAACACATCAAAGGCAGCGAGCGGCCCCTGCGACGCGGCAGGGCTCGTGGGGACGCGCTCGCCGGTGCCTCGCGCCGGGCACCGCCTGCCTCCTGCTTCCCGGGCGTCCGGAGCCGGTCCGTGGATTTGGGACAAGCTGCAGCCAGGGTGGGAGGGAAAAAGGCGCATGCGCACACAAGAAAGAAATATTGGAAAAATCGCCGATGTTCTGCTTCCCTGACATTTTCAGAACGGAACCTTTGGCCTTTTGCGTCTGGAAGGACATTTTCATTATAGAATGTGCCCAAAAATAAAAGGGAGGGAGAAAGGGCCCCCCCAAAAGGGGAGGCTGCGGATGCACACGGTGTAACGGTGACCACGGGGAAGCAGGTTTATTTTGTCACTGCAGAGGAGCTGGGTTGGGGGTATCCAGGCAGTGAAAGGTGAAAGCAGCAGGCGCAGCTCCAGGGCTGACGCTGCAGGTTACGGATGGGCTTAGCCTTACCCCTGCCCTGTCCATGGATATGGCAAAGGATAACCCCACGTCAGAGGAAAATGAGCCCAAAAGACACGATATGGTGAATGAGGAGGAGAGGAAACAGCGTGTGCGTGTGTGTATGTGTGTGTGTGTGCGTGTGTGCTCCATCCGTCACCCCGCGCCGGGAGCCCGGGACGAGGGGACAGGGAAGAGCCGCCGCGCCGGCCGCGCTCCCGCCTCCCCGCCCGAGCGGGGCTCCGCATCCATCTCCTCCTCCTGCCGTGATAGGCCCCGGTGCTGCGGATCCATGCAGATCGATGCAAAATTAATTAGAGTAATCAACTCAGCTGTACCACAGAGATCATACAGGCAGGGTTTTAGGTGACTAATTGGTGGAAGCTGACAGCCAGTGTCCCCGGTGTCTTAGAGGTATTAACACTTTTTTCTCTGTAGATTAATTACCTTTTTCCACCTTTCACTCGATCGGCCCGGTAGTCCGGTGCAGTTTGGGTGGCAGGAAGAGGAGCGGAGAGCCCAGCAGCCCCCCGAGGGCAGGACGCGGATTGAGGGCAGCGGGCAGGACCCCGCAGCCGCTTTGGGTCCTGGTTCCTGCAGCAGCAGCGCAGTTGGGAGAGGGATGCGCATCCCTGCCCGCCCTGGTGCTTCCCTTTCCATGTGCATCCCAGGCAAGGTGCCTGTCACACGCAGGGACAGCACGAGGCCACCACCTCTCTCCTGGTGGAGGGAGCTCCATTGGGAGCTCCATGAGGAGCTACGGACCTGACGTCCTGCTTGGACAAGCATCTGGAGTCACTTCTCTGGGGTTGATACCATGGGCTGATCGCTTGGCAAAACATAATGTGCCTTGCCATACGTCTTGGGCTATTTAAGAGGTCCAAGAGAAGGTTAAAAGACAGGTTTGTTCTGTAAATATCAACATGGGAAGAGAGTTTGTGACTGCAAATGACTCTCTGTAATAAAGACTTAATGAGACCCTTGTGTTGCTTGGATCCAAGCTAGAAGTAGAGGGAATGCTTTTAATAGCGGGGGTAATTAATCATCACCACTGGTTCCAGGCTGCAGGTGGGTTCTCCATCACTTGGACTCTAGCTCACAACCAGGCACCTTCCTCCTGAACCTGCCCGGGCTCCGACCTGGCTCCAGAGAGGTGGGAATTTGCAAGGGTCCTTTGCAAGGGTCCTCCTGGCCTTCACACCCGGGAACCTGGGAGCTCGTGGGGAATCTTCCCTGGGATCAACAGAGCATGGGTTACACAGGAGAAGCTGCAGGTGTCTTCCGTAGACGTGGGAAGGGAGTCGATGCTGGGGAGGCAAAGCCTTCCTCTGCTGTCCAGATACCTACCCGTGTCCTGCTCTAGGAGGGTTTATACCGCGTGCACACTGATTCCTAGCACCATAACAAGCTCTTTAGCCTGATGCAGCGTCACCACAAGGGCCAGGGAGGGTCGGGACTGGGAACCCCACGAGCTGAACCTTTAAACACTGCGTGGGCCCCGTCCCCTGAACCACGGGGTGGCGAGGAGGGACCCGGTTAGCAATGATCTTCCTTCCCCAGCTGCGTCTTGGGCTGCGGAGGCTCGGAGGGAAGGCCTTAGATGTGGATTCCTCACGTGGATCACAGCAATGGCCCGCGGAGGAGGACGGCCACCTCCAGAGAGCCATCCGTCCCCCCTGACAGCCGGTGTCCGATAGCCGGGATGAATCGTCCTCGTGGCTCCCCAGCCAGCCCGGCCACCTCGCCCTCATCTCCCAGGTGATGGGACATGGATCCTGCCACGATTGATCAGGGTCTCAATCCCAGCAGCAGGTCTTATTGGCAGAGAAAACCGAGAGGAAAGCAGCAGGAACAAGTCAGGGAAGAAAAGCATCCCAGTTCAACCAATCCGCCTGGCTACCACGCACCGGAATGTTTTGGAATTGTGGCATGTACTCGTTTCCCCCCATCTTTCCGCGCTTTTTCAGGTGTTTTGGGGTAAATCACACAGTCGCAGCAGGTTCAAAATCACCAGCACAAGTGTGCCCACCTACCTCTTCCCTGTTGCTCATGCAAAATGGGAGTTATGGTTCTTCCCGGGTGGCGGATGCACCCGCTTTGGGCTGGGCTGGGAGCCCGGCTCTTTGCACCCC
>VWPW01001472.1:0-24188 GCA_013389825.1 Crypturellus undulatus
ATTTGAATGGTGCAGGATTTACTGCTTGGTTGACATATATCTCTGGTAACAAGCCCTAGCATTTAACCTAACTAATAAAAAAGACTGGAGATTTTATTTTTATTACAAGTGAAATTTTTTATTAATATGCTTGCTTAATACAGTATGTCATGTATTGCTTATATTTTCTTATGTACACTTTCCAGCATGCTATAAAGTCTGGTTATGTTTTTCTGTATTTTCAATCATATCACTACTTATTCATAATGCAGACAAAATTATGCTGACTCAAATAGTTTTTAATAATCTTCTTTCCTAATGATCACCAATTTGGCTGTTTGTTGAGCTTAGGTAAAGTAAAATGGATTACAGTATAAGTGGCTGAGCTGTATGTTGATTTTCCCTAAAGCCATATCATACTTTATTATCACACTTTTAGGATAGTACTCATCATTACATTTACCACAAATCTCCCACCATTTGCCTTTACTTCTGTGCTAGTAATTACTGGAATTCAAGTTTGAACTGGGTACAATTTATTTTCCTACCTGCCCTATTCAGATTTAGCCTCAGCTTCCCAAATCCTTGAAGCAAACATAAATAGGAATTATCATCAGAAGAAGCAACTCCTTGTAGCCATTAGTCCTGCCTTTGCTTTCTTTCCTGTCTTAGGTCATCAGACATCCTTGTGCAGCTACACGGTGAACTGGATCAGCAAAGCAACCCTACAGAAACCCACTACTGACATAGAAGAGGGATTAATTTTAACCTGGAGTGGTTTTCTGATCTGGTTTACTCAGTACCCACACAAATACTTGAATGCACCTAGTGACACAGGCAGAGACTGCCTGTAGAAGGGCAGAAAGCTGCAAAGTCAGGAGGATGGGATCACGGTAATGTCAATTTAATGCTTTGAAGCTACAATTCCAGAAAACAGAATGGTTTAAACCAACCCCAAATACATCAGTGCTCCTATCATAGCTAACTTTAATGAAAGGGCAATGACGAGCCATTTCCTGGAAAACACCCGTCTAGATAACCTTATAACTACTACAACAGAGTAAACTTAGCTATTTGGCAAAACTATAAATCCTGCTTTTCTTAAACATTTTATAGCCTTTAAGAATTCCTCCCTAGTCTGTGTATAAGTTATTTACTACCACCTTGTTTATTCTGGCTCATTCACTTTTAATCCTACACAGAACTCCAGCCTTACCTCATGGCTACTTCATTTTTCTTACTACTTTCTAGCAAAACATCTCTGATCAAAAATCCTTTTGGAAATCAAAGTAAATTACATCTTTAAGATGCCCTTTATCCACTATATTGTTGGCTCAAAGCATTTAGGAGGTCAGAACGGCACAATTTACTCTTGTAGCAACCAGGCTGGTTTGCTCTTATCTGCATATAGTTATCCAAGCGTTTCATTACTCTGTCCTTAATTATACTCTCTGTCAATTTTTGCAGTAGTGAAGAGGAGTTGGCCAGAGGGTGACGTCTGCAGCCATCCTCAAATCTTTTTAGAACCTGGGAACAGTGCTAGATATTTTTCATGCATTAAACTTTTGTACACCCAGGAATGTACAGATTCCTACAGTTTCACTGCCACATTTTATGTTACTGTTTCTTGTCTGATCTGGAAGTTCTTTTGCCTTTTAGCCATAAGCAAAATATAGTGAAGAAAGAGTATTTTCAAAGATAATTTTCACTGGTCTCAAGCAAATATAAGACAGATCTAAATGAGATGGGACATTATTGAAAAATATTTCTTGAAATTAGTATGTAATTATTTGAAACTTAAGCATGTTCATAACAACTGTCATAAAACGAAATGCTTTGAGAACCATCTCAGTAATACTTTTATTTCTGAAAGTAATTATTCAGAAAATAATATTTAATCATTGAGACCACATCACAAAATAATTTTAAAAGTTTTTTTTATTGAACGATTTTTTCAGGAAGATATATTTTGTTGGTAGAATACAGATGTGAGATCCTTCACCTTAAGTATTAACAATTTATCTGTCACTTTTTAAATTCTATTTTCATCCACTTTTCTTTTTCTTTCCTCCCTTCCATCCTACTCTTGGGGGCGGAGAGGGGAAGTGTTCATTGGTCTTTATTATACTTTTAATTTTTTCAAGTGCCATTTCATTTAGAGGGGAGTGGAACAGGTTCTCCTTGGTTGCCTCCCAATATCCCTAAAAACTGAGTAGCATTAATACTCCTTGGGACACTATTCTATTTCTGAAGTGAAAAAAAAATCTCAGGAACAATTTAACAGAGATGAATTTTTGAGTACTGAATTAAAACCTAATGTAAACCAAAAGGAATTATACATGAAGATCAAAGCACAATAAACCCCATTATTGTTTCATATTAAGATTATATGGCTAAAATGTAGTTTCTAATTGCTGAAAGATTTGCTTACAGCAGCTTCTTTTGAACACGCAAAGATATAGCATTTTGCCAAAAGGTACTGAGAATTCAACATGTGTTTCGAATCAACGAGGTCTTGTCTGTTTTTATTTTAACTCACTCTGAGTTATCTAATTTTTTGGAAACCTCAATAGATATATTTTATGCGAGAAAAATGATAAGCATCATTTACCTTTAACTTGAAAATACATGGGTCCTGTTCGCAATTATATCATGTAATATGCATTCAGTGTTCAGGTAAAATAACTATCCCTTTGAACTGCTCAAGCAATCACACTTAGAAATCTGTGAGCATGTGAAAAGTGAATAGTATTTGAATATTTCAGTAGGGTAGAAGCGGTAGTGCTACAGGTTATCTTGGGATTCAGCCATTAGAGAATATCTCCTTAAACTTGCCTATTTTGTTTTCTATGTATTCTCAAGATCTAAAAGCAATCCCATCAATAATAGCACAGTCCTCTGGCATCTTCATGTCACTGGCCTTCTTTCAATGGTGTCAGTACTGAATTTAGGTACCTGAAAAGTATCTAAACTGGTAGTGGTAGTGGTGAATTCTCTAGATACAACACATTTCAAAATGCTAACAAATACCTTTTGTTATCAAAGTCAGCCAATAAATCACTGTAAAAATGTTAAAAATTCTTATCACAAGCAGAAATGTATGAATTCAGTCAGACGTGTTATATGCAAATGTAAAGGACTTGAAAAAAAAGAAAAATAGAGCAATATTTCTTGTATTTTACCATTATTTTGTTACTCCCTTATCATATGAAAAAAAAAAAAAGAAAAGAAAAAGAAAAAAATCACTTCTTACAAGGAATCCTGTGAAACATTTTTCAAGATAAAAGTCTAGAATGTATGCTATGCAATGGCACAAAAGCACTTTTTTGCCTAGATTTTCCTGCATCTCACATGAATTCTGAAATATATATGGCTTCCAAAGCATCTGTAGCTGTAAAGATCTAATATTACAGAGCTGTAGCATGAATAGGTTGAAATAAGATATTCTTGAGTAAGAGATTTTAAAAAATGCATAGAAATGAAAGGCAATTGCCTGTAAATGTAACACATTCACAGCACTGAACAGCACTCTGCACCTTATGAAGGTCACTAAACAATCTTGATAATTTCGTAGATCATTGAAAAGCATGTCAGAACTGTGGTCAAGTGGGCACTGAGCATAAAAAGTTTGGTCTCTTCTGCTACTGCTGATCCTCCTACTTTCTTTAAAAGTGCTTTTATGAAGAGATCAGTTTTCTAAACAAATTTTGGATTGTTTAGCATTATTTTTTTTTGCATATACACACCTACTTTCAAGAAATATGGTCAGAATCAGATATATCTGTCCTTGAATAACAAATTACACTACAATTATACCTCCCAGAATTGTTTTAAAAGCTGAGAAAGGAAGTAATCAACTAGAGAATATAATACCGTAACAAAATCATCCAAAATCAAATTTTGTAATTGATAAAAGAAGGCCTTTCAGGAAAGGACAATAGAAAATGACTTTTGCATGCAAGGTAACATAAGAAGCTAATCACATAGTATTTTATCCCGCTTTCTTTTAACTTCTGGAGAAAGTTTTTTTTATAATGAAACAATAATAGAAGAAGAGAAAAATTTCTTCCTTACTAATGTAGGATCCACCACTAACATTTAGCCTTTCTACAATACAACCATTATTACAGATTTTTTTTTCTGACACAGATTCTGAGTTTTAACATAAATTCTTTAGCTAATGTATGAGTAGGTAGAGCCTAAAATATGACCTTTTCTGGACTTTGTTTTCTGAACTTTATCTCCATGTGCAGGGCAAGGTCTCGAGTGGAGTGCCCTCAGTACCACTGACTTCTGCTATGCAAAACTAGACTGATTGTGGTCTGCTTAGTCAGAAATATGTGCTATTTGATACCTCAAAAGACAATCCTTTTCATTTTTTTTTTCATGTTTTGGAGAAGATTTATAATAAATTTCAGCTGAAGAAATGCCTTAGGTCAATATGGTTTTCTTCAAAACACATTGCACTAATAGGCAATACACATCTAATGTTTCTCTTGAAGCAAAGATTATAACCCATTGCCCTAAAAATGGTATTAATTCCAATCTGATTTCCCTCTGCACATAAATATAAAGTTATCCTGGTGACAGTCACCCAAGCTTCCAGATCACACAGAATACTTCAACACCACAGAGCCTTCCCTAGTAGTTCTGCTCAGTAGATGTACATCTGTAGAAAGAAACAAAGGAAGAAGAGTTCAGGCTTTCTTCTTCCTCAAGATGGGGACATATCCTCTCAAACAATATTATATTTTGACTGAACAGCAGGCCCTACAACAAAGGAAATACAAATTATTTGTAAAATATGTCCAGAATAAAGGCACGAGGCACTACAAGCAGTGCACGTGAGAATACTTTTCATGTGCGAAGAGTATATAAATACAGCCTCACTAGTTTTGACCTAAAGAATAAAGCCCAGAAAAAGAAGATGGCTCAGAAAGCTCAAGTATGTCAAAAGCATTTCTTGTGTAAGGCCTTCAGATAATAAATGCTATAAAGAGGACCCAACCAGCCTAGCAGAAAACAGCAAACCCTGAGCTTCACTAGGATACTGCTCCCAGAAGGAAAGGGTATAAAAAAATGGGGATTTATGTCCAAAGACAATGCGGATGACTAATGTTGCAAGGGCTATGGAAAGCAATGGAGCATGACAGAATATAAAAAGTGTCAGAAGTTACAAGCACCGTTTTTCTGTAGAGTTTGTCTTTTAAATATTATCCCAAATAATTCTTTCTCAAATAAGTGAGAGTGTTTGGAATAACAAATCATAACACATACTGAGTTATAATGCTGTATTTTAAAATAAGCTGCAATAGGCTGAGACATCCTCGTGAGGTATGGAAATTTTATTCACCAAAACCAATCAGAAATAAACTGCATTAAAATGACAGCCAAATATATGTCCCCACAGGTTCTTATTAGATCTAGTAGCAAATTTCCTTGACAATCAAAAGGCTGAAATGCATACCCAAAGTGGAAACCTACGCAGGCATCATCTTTTCCATTTCAAACACAGTATCTGTGTTGAAATTCCAGTGTGTGCTACTTGATGTAACTACCCTTGTAATTACCCTTGAAAAGGCAGGTCTGAGGAATTCTAAATGGTTTGCCATGAGATTATTGTTCTCACTTGACTCCTATAGTTCATAATTTCCACATACCAACCTACTTTAAGTCTATATAGTTCATCATTATTCTCTATAGTCCCTAAATTTGTTTTCTATTCATATGATAGTGTTTGTATTCAGTCGAACTGAGATATAGGCAGATCTGAGACATAACATTCTGGGGAGCAATGATGCTAAAGTGAGTAGCTCTGATCTATTTTCAAGAGGTTTTCGAAGTACAACTCAAATCTTCCTTAAAAGTATCAGGATAGCCCACTTGAAGGCTTGCAGAAAACACAATAAACTTGCATTCTAGTCTGAGAAGAGCAGCAAATGTGTCCAGGCAATGTGAAAATGAGTTACCACATCTGACTCTCTTTCTTTGATACATTACACACCAGGAATTTACATCCATTTCTAAGAAGATCACAGACAAAATAGAACCCATTTTGAATTGCAACACCCTGGACCTGTCTGAATCATAAAAGTGATAAATTCTCACTGATCAAATGACTAACAATAAAATATAACTGCTTAGCTGGCCATGTGAAGACAGCAGTGATTCTGGCTTGCATTGTATGTATAAAGGAACTAAACTGGGGCAAGAGTTTTTACAAGTGGTTCAAATAAGTTACCTTAGAATAAGAGTACTACTGCCTGCCTTCACACACCTGGATTTCAAGATTTTCTGAATTTTCTGTATCCCAGCATCAGGAGATTTGAATTTTGGTATTAGAAACAGAATTCCTCAAAGGAGAATTATGTATTACATATATAACACCGAAGAGCACTTAGCAGTTCAACTTGAGCTTTAGAAATACTTTCTATTAATTAAAATAAAAGTTTAAAGTTGCATTTTTCTAAACAACAAAAATAACACTTCCAAAATGCAAAACAGTCATTAGTTATCAGTAAAGATATGAATCCTTTATACCATTTTTCCCTTCCTATCTTTTCCTTCTCTTACTATATGACTCACAAGCTGTTTTAGAACAACTCTACAACATGTCTCAGAATTAGTTTCAGAACTTCTGATATAAGTGCTGTCTCAGGGATGACTAAGAACCTAGGATATACATTATTTTTTTCTGCAATACGATTTCAATTATTTGATCATTTAAACTAGTGGTTCATATGTACAGCACTTCTAATAAAAATCATGATTTTAATCTTAAAAATTTGATTTCATGTTCTCAAAGCACATGGAATTCTCATTGACACTGGTGTGGGTACAGATTAAACTGATTTGCTTCAGATTAGGATATAATTTATTCCATAGTTTTAGTTTGTTTGAAACAATCTATACCTCATGAGCAATCATAGTAACTATATCTGAAGATGAAATTTGTGGGCAAATAGCATACTTGACAGCTGACAGGCACTATAGCCAACAAACGCATTAAATTAGTAAAAGCAATAACTCAAACCCAAATTTTCCTTACATTAAAATAAGTTGCACCTTCCAGAAACTAAAACAGACACCTTCAACTTTATGGACAAAACACCCTGCAAGACTGATCCCAAATAGACCATGAGAAATACTGGCCAGGCTTGCTCCTGAAGCTGAACTCACTGGTAGGTGTTAAAGGATTTTTCTCTCTTTCTCTCTCTCTTTTTTTTTTCCAGATAACACATTAGAGTAACTGCATCAGTTCCTCACAGTGACAGCAGAATCCTGGGGACAAAAAGACCACACATGGCCAACTTCCATATTTTCATACATGGGCATGAGCTAATACAGTGTTTCAATATTCATGTACATCTACACACATATATACATATATACACATATACATATACACATGCAACAAATACTGTTTCATTTCCAGTTTACCACAAATCCTTTTTCATTGTGCTCCCTGGAAAGAAGATAAATTCAAAGTGGTCATGATACATATGCTTAATATGTTTGTTCACAGTGGAAAATTACTTCTGAGACTAAGGACCATGCTGGCATACAGGAAATCATTAAAAAGTATTTTACTGCTGCCCAATATGTTTACGTGAACTAATTTTATAACATACCTGCCGTGATGGAAGAAGCCACAGAATTATCTCTGTGAGCTATTTTTAATATAATGTAGTCAGCAGATAATTGTGTTTGCCTTAATGTTAACTAATGCCCCTCCTATTGCGTTTTAAAAGGAAGTGGATCAGCAGGAAACATTTAATTTACAGCAGTTTCTTGCTGTTTATGTGAACAGCAGCTACCAGAACACCGCATAGTTATTTTATGTATGATTTATTTCTTCCTTATTGATTAAAAAAACCCCTTATTTTAGAATAAAACATACTACATGCCAAGTAACAGGGACAAATATTAAAAAAAAAGTCACAAGATTCCATTTTTTTCATTTATTTCAGTCTTTGTTCAAGCCATTTTAGAGTATCATGAATGTCTGTGAAACTCTGGCCCTCAAGGTTGCAGGTAAGGGAACAGCTTTATGCAATGATTAAATCTCACAAGATATAACACTATTAAGCACTTTCAATATTGTATTATTGCAAGTGCAAGATATTTGAAAAGCAAAAGAGGAAATTTTGATGGATTCTGCTTTTACTTTTTTTCATCTTGCTTCTTTCAGGGGTCTGACATCATTTGGTTAGTTTGACTGCCTATATTCATAAATACATCTAAGTCTGTGCTTATTTTAATATACAGTATTTTAAAGCACTTTTCCAAATGGAAAATAACCATTTATCTTGTACTATGTTGGCAGCCATACCAACAAAATCTCCAGGCATATAATTTCTTACACAAGTTAGCAACTAGACTTTAATAGGGAAAAAAAAAAGAGACTCTTCTTCAATTCTCCATTTACCAAAAAATTTTATCCTTACTTTATTCTGTAGTAATTTATTTGCAGGGCAATAGTTCTACAGTTTGGGTTAGTAATGAGAAGATTTGCATTCTAAAAACAACTTTTGTTTGCATAAGTAATAAGGCAAAATGCTGTTGCTTAAATATCTCCCAAACTCATAGAAATCTCTACATCCCTAAATTTTACTAGAAAATAAGACACTTCAAGGTAGAAATGGTCTATGCTGCCACCCAGCAATATAAACTGTTCATCTGCTGCTGTTTTCATTGGCTTAGTTTCAATGAAAGTGGTAAAAATTACAAGGAATATCTGATTAATTAGAAGTAGCAGTACATTGTTTAGCAAGGTGAGCAGCTGTGGATTTGGTGAAAAGGTTTGCTTTCTTTCGAATAAAACAGTTCTATGCTGCCTCTTCAGGGATTCTTTAAAGAGTCTGTTACCCTATTTTAATATTATCCTTCAAGATGCCCTGTTACAAAAACTTTGCAACCACAAGGAGCTTTTTTATTTTATGGACTGACTACTCACAAATGGTCAATATAGCCCAGGTCAAGTTTTCTATCTGTTTTTACCCCATCCCCACGGAATCCCACTAAAAGCCCACTTGAACGCAGCTGTGGTTCAAGGGCACGTGGGACGGGAGAGTCCCACAAGACATTCTCCCTTCTACAATACTTTATGTTGAAGGATGCAGAAATAATTTAATAAATTATTTCAATGTGCTAAGCACAGGGCTGCCTAGTAATGGAAAACTATTAGATGGTACAGTTTATTAGATTATATAAGCACTATTTTTAAAAGGGCACTCTGAAACTTACATTCTCTTTTACCCAAGTCTCCATCTATTTTTATAAATTTTCTCTCCTTGAGAGCTTAAAAATAAATTCTGATATTTGAGTGACAATTTTCTGTAAATGCTTTAAAATATGTATTTGTGTTGCATGCTAATAAATTCTGCTACAAAACTTCACTCTACATTTAGATTTATGATTATAGGAGTTTTTCCAATTAGAAAGTAATTATATGTTACAAAAGTAAGTGTATGTAAAAAGACAAAATTTGTGAATTTTTCTAGTACAGCTAAGGCCTTAGACTTATCAGAGCAGCTGATACAAGTGGTTGGGTGCCTGTGTATATAATATAAAAGGATGACAGAGAAATTCATGTTAATGTGCTTTTGAGTAGATAAGAAACAAACCCTATTTAAAGTAACAAACTCCTCACTATCAGCTTTCCTTAGAATTGCTTTCTTCCAAATGTAATGGCAAGGAAAGGAAAGCAAACTCTGGTCGGTGATTTAGGACAGGCAGGTGATGCTGGTCTCCCTTCTGACTTTGTCACAGACTTGTTTTATAATATCGGGCAACAAGCTGCATTTGTTTGAGCCTCTACCTCTCTTCGGACTACCGGTAAGCTTTCAATGCATTCCTACAGCGCCTCCCGGAGAGGGATTTCTAGTGCACTTAGAATAATAATAATAATAATATATTATTAATCAGGATTTATAATCAGAATAATGATATATTATTAATCAGGAATCAGTCTGTACAAAGCAAATCAGGTAAATTTATTGTGATATTTCCAATAAATAGAAGATACATAATCACTAAAACTACTTACGGTTCATAATCAGTTCAGAAGCATGTATCAACCGAGAGCAATGCAAGTGCTGCCAGTGTCAACACTTACAATCTAAGGCTGCTTACTGACAATGTGCAGGCTCGTGCAGCGAAGGCAGCTTGCAGAGCTCCTGCTCACAGCATGTCTGTAATCACACTGCACAACCGGGAGTTCTGGGCAACCAAGGGACCATAATTCTTCACAAAACAAACAAAAACCCCTTTGCTCTATGATTTTCTCCCCTATTCATGTAACTATTATATGTAGTTAGCAAAAAAAATCTGTTTTAAGAAAACTGATAGATGAGTTGTCTCTCATCTTTGACTTTTTCTTGTAAGAAAGATATTGATGTTACTTTTTCTTCTCTCCACCCAATTTCATGTTGTCAAAAATAAAACATTTTCCTTTTGAATATTTGCAGTAACTAAAAGACAAAATTAACACTTGTTTTTCAAATGTCTGTGAGGACAAGTGCTCCTAAAGTTTCTGCTTTGAAAAGTGACCGATTTAAAATGTCCCCCAGATCTCTGTATTGGAAACCTCTAGTCATATCTGTTTCACTGGTTATGATGATAATTATTACTTTTGCTCCTGATAACACTAACAATTACATAGCTAGGGGAATGACCTTTATATATCTTTGTCATTTCATTCTCACTCCTATAAAATTGTTCTATTAGGTTATATTGAGAGCATAATCTACCTGCAAACCTCATACTTATTGGTGATTGATAACATATACAACAACCTTAATTTTTGTGCTCATGTTCATTTTGAAGAAGCAGTAATTCGGTCTGAAGAAATAGCATTTATGGTTGGTTTTAAACCTGTAAATTTAACCTATTTTAAAAGCATTTATGCCATATTTATAAACTCTTTCACAGAAGATCTCAGCTTTTAGTAACTTCAAATAACAAGGAATGATCGCCTAAACACTAGCATATGAAGCCCCGTATTTCTGTTTCATAAGCAGTTTTTATAAAATGATGCTGTAACAAGAGCAAGCATTTTTAATTAAGAATTTACTACAGCAATTTCTGCTCTTCCATGTATGAGTTTGTTTGAATAAATTTTATGTTTTTACAAGAAAGCTTATCTAAAGAGTATGATACTAAGACGCCTTTTAATATATATAATATCTTTAATGAGTATATACTTCAGATGATACAATTAATATCATGCTATACACCTAATTGTTGTAGATTTTCCCTAAACTTTTTCCTACACAGCATAATGGTGCACTGAAATACTACAGCCACACAGCTACTATTTATCAATAGTTTAACATTTAAAAATGGAATAGATAGTATTCCTCTAGTCCCTAGTGGATCATTGTAAGACCCACCAATTTGGCATGATTTAGCACAATACATAAAATCTGCTGTGAATGAAACAGCAGCAGTATTACAACTTTAAATGATATAATGTAAATTACACAGAAGAGGTTGCACAGAGCTCACTGAAGCTACCGTATCTTGAGCATTAAATCCACTATTTCTTTTTACAGCTTCTTATAGTGCACCCCAAACATAAAGCTCTCTAAATCTCTCGTTGGAAGATTAAAATAAATCAGTGTTCATCCTGGTCATCTACTCTAATTGACAGTTTTAGACCAACTTTCTATTTTCTGCTGCAAATGTTGCTCTTACCAAAGGAAATTATGTAATGGTATATTATTATGTTTAGTCACTCCACATTTTTAAAATGAGTGTTTCTTAACCACATTTATGTCCAGATAAATGATCATAAGCGCACTTAGCTGAAAGATAAGTAAATTCCCACGTAGAACTCTATGCAAAGAGTAGATACCATACTGCCCACTTATCCTCTCATTCCTTAGAAGCTGAACATAGACTTTTCCAGTAGGATTCTGAAACACCTAAGTAGATGACCAAAGAAAAAAGTCTTGAACAAAGTATCAAGCAGAATATATCTATATATTGATAGGGATATTTATTTTACTGAACACCAGGAATATTGTACTTTTGTTTTTTTAAGTAGCTATGCAAGAAGCAGTTGATATCCTGTCCTTGGTTCCCCAAGGTTTTTGACTATAGCACTGCATCAGTTCAATTTCAACTAAATTATGTATCTCTCAATAAAGAACACTGGTTAAGCAATGTTGATATTAAAAGTGAACAAGAGGGTAATCTATTAAGCGCTCTGTTAAAAATAAAACAAGTACACATATAAAAACAGACAAGACCATAGACTAACAGACTCACCAATTAGGCCAAAGAAACTCTTCCATTTCTAAGTCTCCCATCTAGGTTAAGTTTTCTCTGAAAGGATCGTGGTTATTTCAGTCCTCTGACTTGCACTTTTTTTGCACAATGTCAAGGAATGCTACCATAATAGTAGTTAGTTCTATGCTTGTAGGGTAAAAATGTTCCCAAAAATGAAAACTCACATTTATCTCTCTATTCTCTTCCTGCTTCCTATAGCCATTTATATATTTTATGACTGAAATCTTTAATAAGTCTAAGGATAGCATCACTCAGACTTCTCTTTATTAAACTCCTGTTTTTCAGTATTTCTTCAGAACTCAGGTTTTACAGACTCTTAAAATTTTTATTACTTTCTTCTGGATACTATCCAAACAGACCACAAGTTCCCCACATTGCTAAAAGCTGGACAAATTAATCCTACTGTGGCCTTAACAGTGGCATGTAAAATGAAGGATTAATTTATGTGTTTTTGTCAGCTATAATCCTGTTTACACATCCCATTCTCCAACTCATACCTGTAGGATTATCCCAGCCTAAATGCTCATGAGTCTTTTGTACTGAATTGCATCCCATTTTTTTAACTTCATTAAAGAACTTAAAGTTCATTAAGTTCATTAAGCTCATTTTCGCTTCCATGCTCTAACCGGGTTTTCTTTGGTAATCCATGTTGTTAATGAAAACATTGAACAGCATCAGATCCAAAATCCTTTACACAACCCCTGCTCCGCAAAGGGGTTCCCTTCTCCTCTGACAAGATACCACTGATAATCCCTCGTCGGGTACAGTTTACCCAGCCAGCTCGCTATCAACATTTGCCTTCAGCTAAACTACATATTTTTCCTTAAATTTGCTGAAGGGATGAGGGTTATACTCTACAGAATGACCAAGACTCCTGCAGGGGCTGAAACTTAGCTGGTTGGTTTAAAATAAACATATAAACAAAAGATACTCAACACTGTACCCTTTTTTAGTTTTTGAGGACCCCCAATATCTTCTACAAGTTCTCAGGAACCGCACACCTTCCCAACTGGGTGTGACCAGTGGGATCAAAAGCTGATGGAGATGGTCTGGACACATCTAACGCGCGGGCAGTGTCCATTAGCTGTGCTACCATTACCAGCCATAATATCCGCTCTGGCTACACACTGCCCCTTGCCCTTGCAGGGAAGTAGAACGCATAAAACATTCAGCACATCAGCTTCGACTGGGGCATGAAAATATCTTCTTATCTTTTGAGAAGATAGACTTCCTTTTCTTCCTCTTCTGCTACATTTTATTATACAGGCAAATACACTGTATATACACAGCGAGCTCTTGTCAGTCTCTCCCTGGTTCTGTTGCTTTTGTCCCTATCTGCTATGACTTATTTTAGTACTTGTCCAGTGAATTTGCCTGGTTTTTGTATAATCCATCTTTCCTACACTGACTTCTGTCTTCAGGCCACTATCTCTGGCATGATGCCAATATCTTTAGGTCAGAATAAAAGTACTTTTGTCAGAAAGCCTGTTTTTGAGGTCCAGTTCCTCATTTTTACTTCCTATTCCCTCCAATGGTTTAATAAAAATTGGTTTCCTTAATTATTCATTAAGTCTGAAGGGATATGGAAGGTTAAAAAGTATTCCCCTTTTTTAACATCAGAACGTAATGAGCAAGTATAGAATTTTAAAAAGTTTTAACAGAAAGTCTGTATTTCCTGAACATCTTCCTAAACCACAGGCTGGTATTGTAATCACTGTATTATTAAATCAGATGATTGACTCTTGTTGTATTAGTGGCTAATATTCATCAGAAGAAAAGTGGAACGACTCCAACAGCAGAGACAAGGCAACTGCCCTTGTAAAAATTGCACATATCCTGTGACCAGGACAATCCACCTGGCACTGGGATGCGAGATGCACACGTGCGGGTTCTTGCACTGAATCGGGCTAACCAAAAACCTGAACCCAACCTGAATAAAGGCCAGAAAATCTGTGTGTGCCTGAGGAGTGCATGTGTCCACAAACACTGCTACCTGCACAGCAGCTTATACCCCATCAGACTCCTACCACCTCACCACGCATTGCGTTTTTACACAACATAGATTGCCTATTTTACACAACAGTGCATACTTTGCACAACAGCAAATCTTGCTAGAGTGTCAAACAAACATGCTTAGAGACATGAGAGGCTTTATATGAGTTTTCAGTGGGAAGAGAGAACAGCATTGTGTACTGAAGGGCACCATCATCATCATCATGCCCCTTTCGCAGATGATGGCCCAGCTGTTCCTGTGCTTTGTGCATGCCACTGCTCTTCCCTGTGTCTGCCCGTATTCCTTAACGAATTTTTATTCCCTATCAATCTTGGCTCCAAAATAAAAGCAATGCTTTGCCCTATAATCTACAGCAAGGTTCCCACAAGGAACAGAAATGCAACCTCTTGTCTTTTTAAGTGGCTACTAATATATTTACAAATGTTATGCCGTTGTTGCAGTTTTCACAGCACAAAGAAAGCAATGCTTATTTGAAGACAGAGTGACTAGGGATTAATACAAGCTTAAATAATGTTGATTAAATGACAAACTTTGCTGCACTGCAAGTTAGTATTTCCAAAAGTCTATGACTACAAACTGCCATTTTTGCATGCCACCAAGGTAGGAGTGCAATCGAATCCCATTCTCTAAGGTCTTTTTCTTCTGAGGAAAGAATATCAAAATACACACACTGTAAATGGAGATCTGAAGATATGGGACGTTATTTCCTGTATTTTGCTTTTTGGAAAGATTTATTTCAGAATTTTAACCGATAAGTAGAAAAATATCAAGGACAAAATACACTATAAGTCAGTCTGACCACATGCATTTATTATATAGGGCAAAGAATTGTCTGCTTTTAGGAATATATTTAATTTTGATTCAAAGATTCCACGTAATGAAATTCTAGGTAAGTCATGTGCTCCAAAGGTTAGTTATCCTCATTGTTAAAGATACTATATTTATGCTATATTTATTAGCCTACCTTCAGTTTCTATCTTCAGGACCCCATTACATATATCTATTTTTCTATATCTATCTACACATCTATCTGTATGTTTTTTTTTCCTAATGTAAGGACATCATTACTTATTTTCATGCACATATTTGTGGGCTTTGATTAAACTACATCTGAAACTTCACTCAAATATACTGAAGAGCTTGAGCTTTCTAAACCTCTCACTGCAAGTCACATTGCAAGAACCCCACAATCATTCTTGTAGCTATTTCTGAACACTTTTTTTCCCACTATTTTTTCCCTTTTGAGATATAACAATCACAGATGTAAATAATACTGCAGTAAGTCTAACTTGCATCATTACTCAATGTTGCCTTCTTTTCTCTTGCTTTACCATTTCTATGCCAGCAAATAGGAAAACTACTACACCCAACTACTACACTCTGATTTCAGGGTATATAAGATTTATAATAACCTCTGAAGAGAATAAACCATTAAATACATGAGTGTAAATGGAAAATGAGATAAAATATGACATGACTACCAAAGTAATCATATTAGAATGACTAAATCTCTTTGATAAATCAGAGCACTATATGGACAAAGAAAATGCAGGATAGGATTTATTCAGACTTGTAATACGTGACAAGGCACTACAGAAAATAATTTATGTAAAATGGGAGCCAAGGCTATAATTGTAAGAAGCGAGGCAGTGGCTATGGGGGAGATGCAACTGCTAGCATAAAATTGACCTATGTGCTGCAGTGGGCTTAGCAGTGCAACTCCTCAAAGATGTGGGAACAATTTTATTTAATATTTTTAAGACTCCTTGGCATAAAGGACAGTACTGATGTCAATACCTCTTAACCATGTGTCAATACAGAGAGGTGAACTATGATAAAGGAAAAACTGGGTAACTTGGAGACTGGAATAATAGAAGTGGCATGACATTTCATAATACAAAGTACGAGGTCAGGACACAAGCTCAGCACTCAAGGCTTCTTAGCAGTGTATACCAAATTGGATTTTGATGCCCTCAAGGAGAGGACAAAATTACTTATTTTTTCAGTATGAACAGGTATCAAAACTATATTTCATGGTGATGACAGAAGAACCACAAGAGGAGCATCCTCCTTGTGAAGTTTGTGTGCCACTGAGCTAAGCAGCATCCCCAGCACTGGAAGTAGGTGGCCATGGCCCAGGGCCACCACCCAGCAGCAGGGCTGAGCCTCTCACCGGGCGAAGATAGTGCAACCCTGCTGGGCAAGAGCTATGGGCGACTGCAAGGGGCTGAGTACGCAGCCAGCAGTCCCCAAACCACGTGAAACTACAGCTTGCTTGATCCTGGCATGCACTGCTGCTCTGGAAGCATAAGGTATGGGAGCAATTCTGAACCATGATGACTTTGCAGACACATCAGTCTGTCACCTTACGCAACTATTTATGCCTAAATCTAGTTCTATGACAGTTCCTCACAAACTAATACACTGAAAACGTATTAGGGAAATGAAGATCATAACATATTAATCAATCTTAGGACAACTGAGCCACCAATGTGAAGCAAGTCTACAAGGCAAACATGACCTTAAATCAGAAAAGAGCATTGCCGTGGAGTAAGAGAAGTCTTTATGCTGCTTTACAATGTCCTTATGTGCCCTGGGTATACAGCTGGGTAGAATTCTGGTCACTTATATTAAAGAAAGATGGATTTCAACTAGAATATGTGCAGTGAATCAGATGATCAGGGAGTGGAAAATCTCTTTTATAACAGCCAAGTACAAGAATTTATGCCTGTGTAAAGCAATGTCACATCAGGTTTCTATCCTGCCTTTGGTCCCAATTCCATGGCTCTTTGGTTTTGGCTCTGCATCACCTGCTTTTATACTGTGAACTGGACCTGTGAACTAATTTGCATCCCTTCCCACCCCCTACTCTCCAAAATAAGAAAAAGATCCTATGATACATTTCCATAAGATACATTTCAATCACAAGTTTCCTGAGATGGTTTATTTCATGAGCAAATACGTAAATGCTAGTCCAGAAGAGCGTAAGGCATGAAGCTCAGGTAACAACAGCAGTGACAATTTATGGTGCAAGTAGATAGCACTGTTTGCTAGTAATATCTGTTAAATGGTAACAGCAAGAAGGAGAACAGCTGTTCAAACTTAAGGACAAGAGAAGAGGAAATGGCTATAAATCTGCCACAGAGCAATTCAGGCTGGAAATCAGAAAAAGGCTCCTCACTATCACAGGAGCGCTGTTTTAATTTCAGCTTAAGAGGCAAAAGTACAGCCAGTTCTCCAAGCATTGCAAGTGGCCACCTACCACTACTTCAGATTTTTTCAGTCAGGTATTTTACTAAAGTTCTACTAGACATACCACACAAGGTAATAAAACATATACTAAAAATCTCAATTTGCCAAGGAATCCAGATTTGGTAAATGAATAAATAAAAATGGGTTCACTTGTACAAACCAATATTATAACACCTGCAAAAGCTACTAATAAGGTTATTAATTTACAATGTAAAAATGAACTTCAGAGTGAGTGTATTTTCTCTAAAATCCCAAAACTACTAAGACAGCGTTCTCGAAGAATTATTCAACCATATGTGGCATGAGACTTTCTACCTTGCACCATATCCCCTGGGACCATTAAGATATGTATGATCAGATTTATAAGAGAGCTTGGTACTCAGTATTTTCTTTTTCTTATTTTTTTTCTAATTTACTCATACATTTTGGGCATTGATTTAATTCAGAAAAGATTTATAATATGTAATGAAACAAATAAAAAAATCCACCAATAATGTAGTAGTATTTTAAATTGGAGCTTAACTTTTCTAAAAAAAAAATCCTCCAAAATCTTTGATGCAAATATTGAACATGATTAGAGCTCTCTATTTTGCCTAAGAAATTTGACCTATTAGGGAGACCTGAAGCCTCCCAACATACAGCAAATCATTTATATTTAACCATAGATGGTAACCTTTGCTTTTCTAACCTATGAGTTTTACCCTAATAGCTGCTTTGGAGGTCCACACTGGGAACAATCAATTTGTATCACTTTGTTGGGTTTTCACATTCTTTGCAATGAATTATTAAATTGTAGATGCATTTTTCAACAGTTTGGATGGGAACTTGGGAGACTGATTATCAGGTATTAGGAAAACAGCATATAACTAAACAGATCTTAACAAACTGAATGAAAAAGAGACTCACAATTCAAGCATTAGTTGAATTAGGCTACTCCACATAACGGCACAAAATACTTCAGATATCAGTTATTAACTAACATTTGCATGCAACTCTGTAAGTCTGAACTACTTCTATTAAAACAAAAATAGCAACTCATTTTTCATATTTCAGGCTTGATACTGCTTTCTTTGACCTCAAAAGATGCCCTTCCATGCCTCAATTCTTCAGTGGTACACTTAAAAAAGGTACTTTTAAAATTTAACAAAGCAACATGCAAGAGAATATTTGAAAATTCTGAAAAACATATGTCAAAATGGTAAAATGCAAAACTCAAAACATTTCATAAAAGCAATTGTATTCGTATATCTCTTGAAACAGCTTTGCTTTTTAGCATTTAGATAATGCTAAAAGAAAAAAAATGGTTAAAGAGTATTCTGGCATAAAGAGTTACTTATTTCTGAGTACCTGTCAAGTTAAAGTCCTAAGAAAGATTGACAGTAAAACACACAGATGCAGCAGTTCAAAAATATGAGCTTGAAATCATGCCCAGCATCAGTTTTAATCAGAACATTAGCAATTTATACTTTATAACATTGCTTTAAAAAAGGTTTTACTCTTCTCCCAATTAATACTGTGTCATTATCAGCTGCTTTACCCTCTAGCACCACTGAAAGCATTTCAAAACCAAACAAACAGAAGCCAAATGTCATTGACAAGCAAGTAAATACGTTACATTGGCTGTGCATGAAATTATAGTCATATTTTTTACTTGTTGAAGTATCACCGCAGTTGTAATAAGCGGTGTATCAGGTCACATTAAAAACAACCGAAGAACAGTATAAACTAATTTCACATTGATTTTCAAATGACTACATTTTTAGGAGTCTAGATGTTTACTAATCAAATGATTATATTCACATACATTAATGTAATCACTCACTGTTTTCTCACACAGTTATTGCTAAAAAAAAAAAAAAAAATAAAAATAAAGAAAAACTTTTCTGTTAATAATAAAATTCTACTGTCTCTCAACAAAGCTATCAGGGTGCCTTTACCAAAGGAGTATTGTGAGTGAGTTTTGTTTTGTTTTGTCTTTGTAAAGAAATCAAGGGTCAAGAAATAGAGCAAATAGGAAGGTAATTCCCTGGAAGGCAGAGGAAATGGGGAAGCTACAACGGAGACCAACATGAGGAAAGCGACCACAGGAAGAATAAACAGTAGCAACAAAGAAGGGTTGCTACTGGCACCTTCTAATCTGGAATTCTCCTCAACTGGGAGGAACCCTTTACAACAGGCCCTGAGAAGCCTCAACAGCTGCACAGCGGCTCGTCCATCTGAGGGGTGGCTTGGCCAAACTCTGGGACATGATCCACATGAGATGTTCATTACTTTACTTGCATTTGGTTGCAGTTATTTTCCTATGGCTTGTTACTCTGGTTCAGTTGCTCCCTGCTGAATTCTGCTTCTCAATCAACCAGCTTGCCTTCTTACCACTTCTTGATATTTAGTCAAGAATGTGGTTCTAACCACATTCTAATTTCATACCCTTCTGATTCTGCAACTTTCTCTCCCTTGGTCTGATTCCTGAGCATGGTTTTTGTCTAGACTTCGCAGGCTACACTTAATTTCAACATTTCTAATTCAACTTCAGTCCACTTTAACTTTGTCTCCAACCTTGACTCCAGTTTAGCTGGAATCACTCAGCCCAACTATCTATTTATAGTACCTACTTCCATATGACAATTGTTTGTTCTTTTGTGAAGGCATTAGTACAAACCAAGAAGTGAAAATGTTTTCACAAATACTGAATGTGCTGAGAAGTGATTATTTGAAAATATCATCAAAACAAATTGAATTTTGAACGTGATTATGGAAACATGAGTACTCTGGGCATCTGAAGAAATCCAACACAGCTCTTCATCTTCCACTATGAATGCAGTTCAGCACACATCATGTAATCATTTCATGACCATTAGGACTCTGTCTATCTTTAAAGTTGCAGAAGTTTAGAGACTTATGTGTTAGGACTTTATCTACATTGAAATGCAGAATATTTTTCTACAACTACTGAATTAACAAAACGTTACTCATGAAAACTGGTGGTTTTGAATCTGAAAAACAAAGTAGAAAACAGAATGTAATTTAAAGTTAACCTTTCCATAACTGTTTCTAAATCTGATACAAGTCCACATGATATTGTTTAGTAAGTATGAAATCTTCCACATATATGTCATTAAATTAAAAGAAGAAAATAAAAATGCTACCTATAATCTGTTACAGCCTTTCATAAATAATTGGCATTTTGGTTTTATATTTTTACAGTTTCTGTTCTAATACAGCTACCTGAGATTTCTGTTCTAGCAGTTTAACAAGCCTAACTGAAAAGCACCAGGTAAGTGTTCCGAAAAATCAGAGTAAAACCTGTCTCGGGGATACTCAGTTTGTGGGATGAGCTTTGTCAAGGCTCATCCCACAAGTCTTGGGAAAATAAGAAATGTCTGGATGATTGCCATGACTTGCATGCAAATTATGGAAAGCAGGTTTGCCATCAGCGCCTGTAATAGACCAAGCTTATGAAACAAACAAGCTAGAACGTTCCCTCTAATAAAGTGCTGATACGTGGATTTTATTAGTACTGCATTTAGGCATAATAAATATAGATAGGTTGGCTTGACAAATATAGATAGGCTAGCTAGCATAGCAGCATAGCTAGCATAGCAGTAATAATGAAATGGATTTTTGAAATTTACTTTCTTCAAAGCTTTGGGGAAATAAGCTAGATGTATAGGTTGATGCTAAATGAGCTTCCAGGAATTCAACAAATGAACTACTTATCCAACAAGGAGACCAAATCCAGCCCCAAGACCATAGAAATAACTGAACTCCCAGAAAAACCCTACCTGTCTACCTACAGAACAAAAGACTTCCTCTTTCACTTGGATTATTTTCTTACTGCAGACTTCCTGCAGACTTCCTGCATTGCAGAAGTCTGCAATGTTAAAACTATTATAGAGGCTGCATTTAAAGTAATTTTCCTATTCTCCTGATTTTTCTTAACACTAAGTTTTCTAGTTGGAATAAACCATGCCATGGATGAGGGACATTCATAATTACAGTATGTGAAGAGTGCACCAAAAAGAACTTTAGGATACAGTGCTAGAACTTATGGTTTTTGTACAAAAATGGATGTTGGTAGCACTGCTGAATCATCCCTTTGAGGAATGAGTGTTAGATCCTTCCGCTAATGGGAATATCAAGCCGCGGTTTGCTTTGGATAACAAATATAGACAGAAAGATTATTATAGTTCTCTGAAGAAGTCTGTAAGCATATGAACAAGGAAATTCAGATAATGATATTCTTGGATTTAGAAATATAATTCTGTGTCTAGAAAGACTGAGATTCCTGGCCTGAAGCCTAGAGCAAAGCCCCTGAAAGCAACTAACATATTGGTAGGAGTATTACTAAGGTGCCAGCACTTCCTAATTTACTATCACCTTACCAAAATATACATTCACAACAAGGAAGAAAGGGAAAAGCAGCTAAATAAAAGAGAACAAAATGATAAAGTGATGAAGTTCAAAGGAATGCTTGTTCAATTGAATGCAAAAGTATTCAAGTCTTTGAATACAAAGGTATTCAAATCACCAGGCTAGCAAATGGCAACCGATAATGTCAAAAAAAAAAGAAAGGAAGATGGTGCTGGCCAATGTAACACGTTAAGAGATGGGATTGTGACATCTAGTGGTCGGACAGTTTAAAAGCATCGAAAACATAATGCTGTAGAGCACCTCTGCTTTCACCTCTAAAATTGATAGCAGAGCAAAAAATCATAACCTTTTGGGGTAGGGAAAAAAATCAAATGTAAAATCAAAAGCCCTGTTTCTTTTATTTTACACATCTGTGCATGGTTCTTCTCCTAGAACTTAAGAAGAGGGCCTGTTAGAAGTAACTGTTGTATCTCAAGTTTTAAAAGGTCAAATAACAAATGACTTACTGTTCTGCACAACAAAAGCAATACTAATATTATGAGATGCCTGAAATATAAAGGGATGTATAGAATTGATGTCACAACAATAGTAGTAGCTTTCAAATCTTAAATATATTTTCATATACCTACCCTTTCATATGCCTACCCTTCATATACCTACCCATATACCCCACCACCACAACCACAATCACGAAAACCACAACCATGAAAACCACTACCACCACCACAACTACCACGATCACGACCACCAAAACCACCTCCAAAACCACCACCGCCACCACCACAACTACCACCACCACGAGGACCACCACCACCACCAGCAGCATCACCACCACGACGACCACTACCAACACCACCACGACCACCATGACCACCACCACCACAATCACCAGGCCCACAACAACAACCAGGATCACCACCCCCAACACGACCACCACCACCACCACCACGATCACCAGGCCTACAACAACAACCACGATCACCACCCCCAACACGACCACCACGACCACCACAAACACCACCATGACTACCACCACCACCACCACCACCACCACGAAACCACCGCCACCAACACCACCACCATGCACACCACCACCATGACAACCACCACCACGAACACCACCACCACGACCGCCACCACCACCACGACCACAACCACCACGACTACAACCACCACCACCAAGACTATCACCACGAGTACCACCACCACCACCACAAACATCACCACAACCATCACCATTACTACCACGACTACCACCACAATCACCACCGCTACCACAACTACCATGACCACCACAGCNAACATTACTACCACGACTACCACCACGATCACCACCACTACCACAACTACCATGACCACCACAGCAACCACCACGACCATCCCCATGACCACCACCACAACGACCACCACCATGACCACCACCAACACTACCACCACCACCACCACCATGAACACCACCATGACCACCACCCCTGCAATCACCACCACTATCACCCTGATCACCACCACCACGAACACCACCATCACCACCACCACCACCACCGCAACCACCACCACCACCCCCATCACCACCACCACCACCACCGCAACCACCACCACCACCCCCATCACCACCACCACCACCACCGCAACCACCACCACCACCCCCATCACCACCACCACCACCACCGCAACCACCACCACCACCCCCATCACCACCACCACCACCACCGCAACCACCACCACCACCCCCATCACCACCACCACCACCACCGCAACCACCACCACCACCCCCATCACCACCACCACCACCACCGCAACCACCACCACCACCCCCATCACCACCACCACCACCACCGCAACCACCACCACCACCCCCATCACCACCACCACCACCACCGCAACCACCACCACCACCCCCATCACCACCACCACCACCACCGCAACCACCACCACCACCCCCATCACCACCACCACCACCACCGCAACCACCACCACCACCCCCATCACCACCACCACCACCACCGCAACCACCACCACCACCCCCATCACCACCACCACCACCACCGCAACCACCACCACCACCCCCATCACCACCACCACCACCACCCCCATCACCACCACCACCACCACCATCACAACCACCACCACGACCACCAGGACCATAAACACAACTGCGACCACCAACGCGACCACAACCATCATGATCACGACCACCACCACCAACACTACCACATCCACGACAACCACCATCACCATCACTACCACTACTACGACAACCACCACCACCACGACCACC
>VWPW01001486.1:1551-36986 GCA_013389825.1 Crypturellus undulatus
TCTGCTAGACCTGGTCTATAGACCCTGGTCTACTAGACCCTGCTAGATCTCTGCTTTGGGCTCAGTTCATCCTTCCGCAGCCCTGAAGGGCTGGACCAGGCTGAACACGGGAGCTGAGCTGCTCCAAGGCCAATCTCCTATAATATTTTTTTTCCCTCTTCTCTCTCCAGTGCTGGAATAGGACGCACAGGCACCATCATAGTCATAGATATCCTGGTGGATATTATCCATAGGCAAGGTACGGCTCCCTGTTTAATAGCTTCATTTTCAGGCTCGTTTCCGCTCCCCAGTCTCACTCTTTCCTTCTGTGGAGCAGGTCTGGACTGCGACATCGACATCCCCAAGACCATCCAGATGGTCCGACGGCAGCGCTCGGGCATGGTGCAGACGGAGGCTCAGTACAAGTTTGTCTACATGGCCGTTCAGCAGTACATCGAGGCCGAGCAGAAGAGGCTGGAGGAAGAGCAGGTGAGTCCCATTGAGCTCAACTGGAAAACCGGTCTGCACCCAGGACCACTTCCATGTTCCTCCTACAACCCAACCCTCTTAATTCATGGAAATAGATCCATACCTACTGCTTCCCACCTGTTTTTTGGATCCACGAAGGTCGTCTTCTCTCTCCGCTTTGGGTGGATTTTCATTGCCTCTGCTTTCTCTTTCAGAGGAGTAAAAGGAAAGAGCGAGACTACTTGAATATCGGATATTCTCCGATGGAAAAAGGCAGAGCCAAAGGGCAGCCGCCTTCGCCCAGAGCCCAGGCTGCGTAAGCTGAATGTTTTTGTGCTAAAGCTGAGGATTTCCATGCCAGGGGAGACACTAGCATGAGCTTAGTCCAAGTTTTTGTTGGGATATATCAGATGAGAAAGGCTAAAAATGACCCACCGCGTTGTCAGAGATGGTACCAGCCCCTCTTGCTTGCGTTGGATTTTTTGCAGCAGCTTTTGGAGGGGAGAGGAAGTACTTTATGCAAGTTCCTTATATAAGATCACTCCAAATGGCACTTTTCCCCTCGGGGGAGCTCGGGAGCTGTGGTTGGGAAGCCGGGAGAGGGCAGCAGGAGGCAGGAACGAGGCCGCTCGGCTCTTGCTGGAGCAGCCGGATCCTTCCGAGCACTGTGAGCTCCCAACTCCCACTGATCCTAACCACTGCGGAGGGGGAGAAAACCAGAACCGAGCAGTGTGGCTAATCCCATGTCTTCCTATCTATGGGAATGGGGAGGGAAAAAGAGCTCGGTTGGCCCATTCCCCCGGCCAAGCTCTGGGAGGAGATCCGGCGGAGCGAGGATGTTAATAACAAGGCTCTTTCTCGACAGGGCTGATGATGAATCAGCTTCCGTGTACGAGAACCTGAACATCAAAAGCCCGAAGGTTTCGGGGATGAGTAACACGGGGCGATAAAGGAGCCGGAGGTGAGCTGTGCGGAGCCCGTGCAGGTAGGAATGCTGCTCCCGACTAACTGGGATGTCACTGCAGCCTGTTTACATTGCACTTATCCCTGGTGCTCTTCAGCTCGGTGTATGTGGATGGTGGAGGCTCTGCCTGCATCAGGCAGGTCAGCTTGGAGATTTGGCAGAGCCTAAGGACATCGCTGTGGTCATTACTGGTGGGAGAAAAGGGGGAAAAAATGGGGGAAAATGGGGAAAAAATGGGCTAGTGAGACCTCATTAAGAAAACTAGTTCATTTTAAAAATACTACCATTTCTAGATGGAAGATCTCAGGTTTTTGGAGCGTTCTGTTAGCAAGCTGTCAGATACGTGCTACATCTACAGACAAGTAGGAGACTCCGTGTGCTGGGAATGTCTCCGCTCTGCCGCATCAGTGCCCTTCTTATGGTTCTAACCGCGTTCTCCTTCCTTCTTGTTTTGCAGTGCAGGATTTACAGTGTTTACATCCACCCTTTCCAAGTTCTGCCACTGCGGACGGTTTTGTTTCTCTTGCCTATCTTGCCTTCTCCAAGCACCTTGGATTCAGTGCGGAAGGAAGAAGCCGACTGCATCCGAATGGATGGGAGCCTTCGCCTTAAGAACACACCTCACGCCAACGTAGACAGAACTTACCCCGTCCTCCCCTGGTTTCTAGGCTGATATTTATATGGAAGTGCCTCTGGACATTCATAGGGCATCAAGATTCAATTTTAATTTTTTTTAATTTAAGATTCTTATTTTTTACACGGAAGGGAAGTGATTATTTGCTTAGGAGTGTTCCCAGCGTTGCCCGTTGAGGGCATTAGCGAAGCGTTAGTCCACTTGAATGTTTCTTTAGGTCGATCATTTCTAAGCTAGAAGTATTTTTAGGCTAAATCCTGGAGTAACTTTGCTGCCAGTGACAGGAATGGAGGGTATTGGCTGGGTGCAGCTATTGCACTTGTGATTCTTCTCCTCTCCCCGCTTCCTTTTGGCTGTTCCAGCTTTCTATGCAACCTTTCCAAAGCGCACGAGTGTGCAAAGTGCTGCAGGCGAATGCGTGTGCCTGAGATTATTGGGTTCGTGGCAGGATTGAGCAAACATCAGTCTGTGGTGGCTCTGAAAATCCCATTTTGAAGGTGCCTAAAGAGCAGGGAAGCAGCTTGGGCCGTGTGCTGTGCTTAGCTGCAAGTCGTGCACGCCTGGGTCTAGGCTGAGCTGAAGTTTGGAACCAGATTCCTCTAAATCTGGAGCAGGTTTGTTCTTGCCTTGCTGCATGGCCTTTTTTGCCCGCCCCTGCCTTGCAAATATCCAACAGGACAAGCACTGGGTCCGCACAGGGTGCTGTGAACCCCCGTGCTGCGACCAGTGCCGTGAAGATGTGCGTGTTGCTGAGCGGGGTTTTCCCCTTCTGCTGGTAATTCTTGACTTCAGCCCGCAGTGCTTCCTGCTCTTCCAGCCTTTCTGTGGGAAATCTGGGGGTTTCTGGAAGGGGAACATTGGATCTGAGCATCCGTGTCCAGAGCATGAGGTGGGATCGTGTTAATGTCCCTCTGGGTCTCTGGAAAGGGACAACGGTGCCCTCAGTGCTGAGCAGAAGGGATGCAACCCAAAGCACAACGCTGAACCTTGGCTGTATTTTCCGGCTGGCATTCCCAGTCGTTTGTCACAGGGACAGGAAACTGTTTATTTTTATTGCACTTTTAATAAATGTTGACTATTCTGCAGGCTTTTTTTTCCTTTCTTTTCAAGTAGTTTTCTCTTTCGGAAAGTGACAAGCAGGATACGGGCATCCTGAATGTCTCCCAGCCCCAGATGTGGGTCTTGAGGGCCCTGCTTTTATTTACCTTGAATCTCCCTTTGGACTAAGCACAAGGAGGGCTCCAGCTGCAGGATGGATGAACTCCCAACCTTTTCCAAGCACTTGGAATGAGTAGGGGGAGTGCAGAAGCATCCATATGTGGATGCTTTGACAGACTCCTAGGAACAACCCCTTGATGCTCTCCAGATGCATTAGTTTTTATAAGACTATTGCACTAAAGATGCAGAAAAACTGATTTTCCTCCCTCTTGCCCTTAAGTCTCCCCAGTGGGAGCTGAAGGGGTGGCCAAGAAGTGTCTAACAAAGCATTTCAGCTCTTCTAGAGTCAATTTTCTGGGTTTAGGCTCAGATGGACCTGCTGTAAAATGCAAGCGCCTTCCCTGCCTCGAGCCTTTGCAAGTCGCTTATGCCAAGAACCCACTTGAGCTGGTGCTGGGAAGATATTCCAGGTAGTGGCAGTTTTCCACCGATGTTCTGCATAGCAACGGGTTTGCTGGAAGCTGGAATTGCTTTTCACCCAGCTGGAAGAAGTGAAAATGGGCAGTTTTTGTGGCTGCTCATTTTTTGGGGGTCAAATCAGGTAATTGCAGGGGAAAGTTGGTAAATATGAACTAACAGGACAGAGCCCTTCACTTGGAAGGTTTATAGACATGCCATGACCATAGTGCCAGGATCTAGGAATGCAGCTGGACTCAGGACTCCTAAGGAAATGCCTCCATTAGAAAGTAATCAGGGAAACATGAAGCAAATGCTACAAATTGACACTTTGCATCGTATGAAACATAATTTAATAAATACAGGTATAGTGCTTGCATACAATACTGTCTTACATCCTTGTGTTGGGATAAACAAGCTCTGGTAATTGTAAGCCTTCTTGTTCACGAAGACCTCGGTCCAATCACTGCTGGAAGGTGGCTGCATTAAATAAAAATTCTAGTGTAAGCAACTGGCCCGTGTCTTAATACTGACACCCTTAAGGTCAGGAGGGTAAAGCTGTCGAAAGATGGAACTTGGGTCATTTTTGGCAACGGTTTCTCAATGAGAAGGGTAGATTCCACCGATTAAATAACGCTGGAACTTAGGGGGAGGTTTATAAGGCTGTGTTAGGGTGTACCTGCCTTTCCCAAAGGAATTTGCATCCGCTTTCTGGGTAAGGGATGAGCACCCAAATGTTATCTTAGGAAAAACCAGCAGCCTGGGTCAGTGTTCCAGTAGTGCCTGAAGGTGGGCAGCAAAAACATCTGCATTTCAAGAGCAGCCGGCAGCATTCGACGCCACCAGCCCCAATAACACACCTGAAATGTTTCAAGTACGTGGAAGAAGGTGGGTTTTTTATCGGCTTTATCGGCTTTGCTATGGATTTACCCTCCCCAGCCCAGCAATGCGGAGTAACCGCGTGGATCCATCAAGGGGCCCTTTGCGTCCCGGGCATCCAGCGCAGGCAGGAGCAGACCTGGGTGTCACTCCTATAAACCCCGCGGGTTTCCAAGGCTCTGGCGTCCCCGAGGGGCCAGGACGGAGGCGACGGCTCCGCGGCATCGCGGTTAGTGGAAGGGCGGCTGCGTCCCGGGCGCTGCTGCCGTGGTGTGTTTAGGGGGGAGATACTCCGGTCTGCTCATGGCGACAGTCCTCGTGAAGCAGCGGAGGTTCCCGGTCTTCAGGGCGCACTGCACCGGCCACAGGATGATGCAGAAGAGGATGATGATGAGCGCGGAGAGCAGCAGGATGCGTTTCCAATCGTCGCACATGTCGCAGCGGGACAGCCTCCCCGCCAGCCCTGCCGGAGGCGACTCCGGAGCCTCGGGCTTGCTCATGGCCACGTCGATGGAGATGCACGAGTCCGGGTTCTCGGGGTCTTCCGAGCTCTGGCGGCAGCACAGCTTGGTCCCTTCCATCCAAAGCACCTTCTCCTGCTGCAGCTCGGGCGGCAGCGTGGCCAGGAGCTCCTTGCTGGTCTTCAGGGCCGGAGCGCCTTCCAGGGGGATGCTCGTGAGCTGCCTGCAGAAGGGGCAGGGAAGTTGGTCCTCCGCTTGGTTCGGCGGCAGCCCCGTGCTCAGGCGGGCGACGCACTCCAGGCAGAAGACGTGGGAGCATTGGAGCAGCTTGGGCGTCTTGAAGGTGTTGTCGTACGTGTTGAAGCAGATGGAGCATTCGACGGGGGACGTCGGCTTGGGAGACGTCGGGTTGGGAGAGCCGGGCTTGTCCGTCGGGCTCCTCGCCTTCCTCTTGCCGTCTCCCGGCGACGTGATGACGATGGGGCTGATGGGGATGGGAATTTCGCCGGGAGACGCCGGGACGGGGCTGGTGGGAGAGTCCGGGGGGTTCGAGTGCCATAGGTGGGTGAAGCAGGACATGACGGAGCCTGAGGAAATAAACAGAGCCCTGGGAGACTCTGCAAGAGAAGAAAACCCCAGCTTTAGCTTTCAATAAACATGAGGTTGTCCATCACCAGGCCCTTTTTTAGAGTTCTTTAAAGGGGCTAAAGAGCAAGTTTGGAGTTTCCCTGTGTCCTGAGCCTGCGAGAGCCCCTGCTAGAGGTGACAGTGACACACGCAGGGTGAAGGCCCCGCAAAGGACCAAGCAGAGATCCAGCCAAAGCCTCTCCAGCGGAACCACCCTGGCATCACGGATACCTCCCTCGGGGCAGAAGAAATAACAACAACAACAACGTACCCCGGCTGGTGCTTCCCAACACCGGAGACGGGAGAAGAGCAGAAGACTCCATGAGGCCACGTAGGGACCTCGCTATGGCAGTCTTTTAGTCTCAGATATTATGGTGGCAGCATGAGCAAGGCCTAAGAGACAGATAACACCGTTGAGTTGCGGGGCAGAAGAGGAGTGAACCTCTCTGCCGTGCTGAGCCGGAGCTTTATTTATTGAATGTTGGTTCTTCGGGCTGCCTCGTACCCCAGGAGGACACAAGGAAGGTGAGGAATTTGGAATTTGGAGCAAATTATGGAATTTGGTCCATCCTCTGCCCCCTCTCTCCATCCAAAGAGCGCAAGGAGCATCTCTACTTTGTCACTGTGACACAGCAAGAAAAGCACCGTGGAGGAAACAGCCTTGGGTACCAGAGCAAGGGGAATTCCTCACTGCTTCCTCATTGCTCTGGTTTCCATAAGGAAACAAAACTCTCCCTTGGCCTCAGCCCTGGCACGGTGCTGCCCGGTGCTTTCTGCTTTTTGCAGGCTGTGCGAGCAGCAGCTTTGAGCTGCGCGGCTAAGTTATAGGTCCAGCAAGCTGGTTTATAACTGAGTTAAACCTCTGCAGCACTCGGAGCCACCATCCTGCCTGTTCGGATATTGAGCATTTACTTTTTTCAACTAAAAATAAGTGTTTGGCTGGAAGAAGTCCCCAGCGGTGGCCAGGATGCTGCACACCCGGGGAGCATTTCTGTGGGATACGTCACTGAACTGGCTAGGCTTGATTCTTCGCTCTGGGAGATTTACCCATGACAAGCCCGAAGCGCTCAGATTGCTGCCGTAATTACAGGTCTCCCGTCAGGCAGAGGCTCCCCAGCACTGGCTGGAGATTTTGAGAAAAAAAATGCCTCCTTGAGGGTCCCCAAAAGGCTGCGTATTGTTCACATTGCACAAAAGTTTCTGCTATTTGAGAATGAAGTGTTCTCCCTTCTCCCATCTGATCTAGCGTAGTCCGAGCTGAACTCATCCTTAAGCACTGCACTTAGGGGACAAACCTTGGCCGTCTGTCATTAAAGTGACCACAAGTTGCCCCTTGCTTTAACTACCGACTCTTTTTTCCTCTCTCGTTGTAAATGGAGATTTTTTGTAAAATTTCTCCTCAAATTTGCTGCCTCCGTTCTCCTCAGTGCACTCCCGTGTGATTTTATTTTTAATATAGACCAATATCTTCTCCTGTGCAGACCTCCCCACTGCCATTGCACTTCCATAGAACCTGCACTTCGTTCCCTCCCTGTCAATCCAGGTTTTCCAGAAACTTTGGGAACATCAGTGAATAAAAAGGATTATTCAGAAGAGATGCATTAGCTCAGATTCAAAACTATATCCTTATTTAACTCTGCTAGTCATTAAGTTAAATAGTTTCCCTTCCATGCACGTTCTAGAAGTTGCTTTCCATGCCATAAAATCAAAGGGACTCAAGGCAGTGGCCAGCAATATTCTGTAATATAATTTCCTAATGGTATTTTTTAATTCAAAGCAACCGAATAGCCAGCAAGAGGTGTATAGCNCTTCCATAGAACCTGCACTTCGTTCCCTCCCTGTCATTCCAGGTTTTCCAGAAACTTTGGGAACATCAGTGAATAAAAAGGATTATTCAGAAGAGATGCATTAGCTCAGATTCAAAACTATATCCTTATTTAACTCTGCTAGTCATTAAGTTAAATAGTTTCCCTTTCATGCACTTTCTAGAAGTTGCTTTCCATGCCATAAAATCAAAGGAATTCTTAAGGCAGTGGCCAGCAATATTCTGTAATATAATTCCCTATCGGTATCTTTAATTCAGAGCCACCGAATAGCCAGCAAGAGGTGTATAGCAGATTAAAGTCTATAAATACCTGTTCAGAGTGAAGTTTAGAAGGAAAAAAGCATATTCTGCGTTCTTGCTTTTTGCCCCTGAAGACTCCTCTGTCCAGAGGACAGTCAAGCTCAGGCTCTTCCGTATTTATCAGCCTTCCTGTGGCATCCAGGCTCCCCAGCAGCTTCCCGATCCGTTTCCCAGCTCCGTGGGTCTTGCAAGAGCAGCTCCCCGTGTAAAAGTGGCCCTGCCGCCGTCATTCCAGTATCTTTTATACCTTCCTGTCTGGAGGTGCCTTACCTGCCCCACCAGTCTTTCCCAATTACCACTGAATCATTCATTGGCTGCAAGTGCATTTCCACTCCGGGCCGGTTTCTATGACAAACAGGGCAGGCTGGAATGCTATTGATAAGGAATAGTACTAGGAAAACACACGTTCGTGCTGTCTGCCGCATGGAAGCAACGAGGAAAAATGTTTATTTGTTTATTTTCTTGCGACTGGGCAATGCCTTCTGCTTGCTAGTAAATTCTAGCAGCGCTTTATCTATTTTTAAAGTATTTTAAATTATTCTTTAAAGGCTAGTCCTGTTTTAAATGCTCTGTGCAAATGTACTGGCCGTGTTTTCATGGGGTAGTAAAAGTTTGAAAGCAAGAAAGTTGTTTATAAATCAGCTGAACCATTCTGTACAATCTTCAAGATCCTATAGAGTAGTTTGAAATAGCTCGGGGTGGATTGCTAAGGAGAAGAAATTTCTTTCTTGCAGCTTTTGGTAGTATTTGACATAGAAAAACATGAGTCAACCTCTACATTTCTAATGGTTCACAGGCATCAGACCACAGGCCACAAAAATGAAATAAAAACACGTATACTCACACACAGATAAGGAAGCAGGTGGGGGAAAACAACAGCAATGGACAAACACTCCAGGTTTAGCCTAGTTTGTAACTGTTTGCAAATAAAAATACTCTTCCTTGTTGCATTTCTCAGAAAAAGACACAGGATGATCCGTGGGTATTTTCAGGGCAGTATCAGGAAGCCCTTTCTGAATAAATTGCTGGGAAACTTCACTGGGGATGTGTGGAACCGTGTCAGGGTCTTGGGACAGGGAAGTGTCGAAATCCCATAGACTTGAGGGATAATTGGACACATCTTGCTTTGGCTGCTCCAAGTGGTGGTGTTCAGTTTTAGACAGCCGAAACCCAAAAGTAGGCTTTTTGGAGTAACAAAATGTGCTCTAATTAGCTACGTTTTGAAATAGTTTTAGGATGAAAAGTGGGTTTATCTGCTCCTTCCACAACCAGGAGTATCTGCGCTGCAGTGTTTTCCTCCAGCAAATGTAGATGAGCACCAAGGCTTTCTCTGGAGCCCCAAAAACCAAGGGACAGGGCGAGTTAAAGGCAAACTTTCCCAGATCTGCATTGCAGCACCGTGAGTCTGTCCACGGGCTGTGCATATAGCAAACCATACATCACACTGAGCATCCCGCAGCAGCATATGGTTCTCCCCTCTCTATTTATACCGCTTTTCAGGCATCGGGAAGGATGGCAGCAAATGGATCTACAGCTGCCAGAGTGGATGTAAATGAAATTTTTAAAAGTCCTGCTCACTTAGTCACTCGCATAAGCGCTCTGTTAAATCAGGCTCCAAATTAACGATATTTGGGCAACAGAGCCAGTTTGTAGCTACTACTGAGAAGCAAGCCTGGGTACAGCTGAGATCCTCTTGCGAAGCAGTCGGTGGAACAACACGGATCCATATTTTGATAATTTTGATTTTCTCATTTTCTAAAGAAAAATCCATGCCCTTTATGCACCGGCAAGACCCTGCCTGGCCAAGGGAACTTGAGGTCTGCAAGCAGGAGTGTGCAGAGACCGTGCTGCAATGAGGATCGGGGCTTGGCTCCCAAGAATAGGTGGGAGCGGGGAGTTATTTTTATCTTCTGCTTAGAGGAAAGCAGGGAGCGTGCCAGGAGCTGCAGCTGGGCCTGGGTGGATCGCAGAGGAGAGGCGGCCGCGAGCCGTGGGAGCGCAAATTATCGTGTTTGCACGTAGAGACGCAGGGCTACGGAGCCGAAACAGTTCATTGACGCTGTTATTCTCCTGAGTTTGCAATACGCATGCAAATACAACACAGAGTAATAAAACCAGTCCACGGCTCCCCCAAAGCCTTTTCTTTATTCATTGTTCCTCACTAAAGCCACCAAATAAAGATGGCTAAGAAGAAGCACCATGCAAAGGGCAACGTGCTTACCCTGATGCCTCTCTTTTCACCCCAAGTTAGCCCGTTTCTGGGCGTGCAACGTCTTGTTTATGCTCTGGCAGCTGTTTATAGCTGCTTTCCTACTTCGTCAGACTGCAGCCCAAGGCCCTGTGTGAAGCCCCAGGGCCTCCATGCGCCTTCCCGTCCTGCAGGAACCTCTGCAACCCGTCGGTAGGACACGAGAAAGCAGCTGCTGCAGAACCACGGAGGGATCCGGCTGCCTGGACTCAACCTTTGCAGGCCAAAACTCCATGCAACGTGTTGCTCTTCCCTAGAAGAACCATCTCTGCTGGGTTTAGGAGCTACACCTGCTTTGCAGCAAAGAATAAAGGTGTGACTAAGGCTAGATAAGCCTGTTTTAACTGGGCAAGAACAAACCTACTCAGCCCAACACCCTTGCACAGCGTTCACCACCAGAGGAAGATTATCAACCCTGTTCTCCATCAGCCTTCAAGATTACACGTCTGCTCCTAAGCTACTGAAATCCAGTGAAAACATCCCCCTTTCTCCACATCTCTGCGAATTTTGCCCCAGATCCAGCTCACCCACCTTCCTCTTCCACAATCAGATGGAAAAGAAATGGAGACACAGCAGTGACTTGAGTTTTCCTGCAAAAAAGAAATTCCCTGGCCTCTGGCTAACATCACTTTCTGATCTAGGGTGCTGCTCAGGCAGGAGACCGGCTGCTCTCGGGTGGTAAACAGTGTCATTACGTGATGTTTCCCATGCTAGCTCACGGAGCTCTCTTATTTGTCTGCCTTCACGTGCAGCTGGCTGCCTGACCGAGTGTTCACTCTGAAGTCTTCTCATTGTTGCACTGGATTACTTAAATTCCAAAGTACATATTATATACTGGCAGGAAAGGGCCAGCAAGGCACTGGAGAAGCTACGTGGGAACTCGCTGTGGGACAATCCCATTTGTTCCTCTCATGCTCATGCTATCAGACGGTCTCAAGATTCCTCTGGCATGGTGAAGAGTCTTCCAATAATCACGTTTATGGACATTTTTATCACAAATAAGTGTTAGCAACGTATGTCTCATTATATTTAGGAGTTTGGTGAAGCATGGAAATCCCGGCAATGAAAACACGACCTACACATTCCCATTAAGGTAGTTCATTACCCATTTAGAGAGAAACGGCTTCTGGTAGACAGAACCACTCTCTGCCCCTTGAGTGACTCCTGTCCAATGCACGATGCCCATTTGCACAGACCAACTTCTGGAATCACAATTCCCTGCAGTTTTTCTCTTGGACGCTCTGGATCTGCCTGGCAATAACTTCACACTGCTCCTCATTTCCTGTAGTCACCAGGAAAACACCGTGATTAGACAATCATTACAAGGCAGAGATGCAACACAGCAATTTTCCGGATACTCCATAACTCAGGTGACTATTACCCTGCAGCCGCTTGAGGCGGGATGATTCAGCCGCTCATGGCTAGATTCTCAAATAGCCGGAATAGCAGCCATTCCCTGGATATAAAATCAGGTCTTTTTCCTTGCCCATTATTCCTGAAGGAGTAAGTGACTTAGCCCAACAGCCAAACTGCAATCCTTGTGCCCAAGGATTGGGCAGTTTTGGCTCCTTTGGATGTTTTAAGTGGTTTAAGAGCGGCTGGGTTTGGATTGTAGTATGTGCAACGTTCATGGGAACCAAATTACTCTCTCAAACCCGGACTAGATGCTCTTCCCATGAACTATCCAGAGAGCTATTGCTGTTTCAAGCCCTAGGATAAGTCCAAAGGCGCTTACGGTCGTAGCTCATTGGAGAGAGAAACAGGAGGCAGCAGCAGAAGCAAAGGGGAAGCGACACTGAGTTCTCACCACCACGTAATTAATTGCTCCCATGATTGCTGCTGCCGTGTTACTCACTTCCGCGCGCCGTGCAGTGACAACACGAGCTTGCCGAATGGCCCTGATGTCAGAGATGAGACCTGGACGTCCACGGGCCACCTTGCACCTCCAGCGCCTTCTTCTCGCATTGCCACCTGCCCTCTGCTGGCTACGTCCTCCCATTTTCCCCTTCCAAATTTGACCTGGGATGGATGCAGGTTGCATCTGCACAGCAGGACCAGCACCATCCGACACATCCTACCAGGAGGGACGTGCTGGGACACTCCTGCATCTGCTCCGGGGCATTTTTGGGGTCTACCAGCCCTTGCTTCCCATGCGTTGCTTCCCATCAGACCAAACGGGTTATGACGGTGACGAGGGACCAGTTTCTCCGTGGTGCCTGTGGTAAATTTGCACACCCGGCGACCTCTGGTTTCTCTAGCAAGACGGATCTTTGCAGGTTATAAATAGTGCGCTCTTAGTTGACTCATTTTGCCTCCTTCACCCCGCGGGAGCCCGCAAACAACTTGGAACAGGTCGCGCTGATAAAACCTCTCAGCAACCTCCTCCCTGTCGTGTTCTCCCCAGCACCAACCAGGCTTTGCAATACGCTGCTTTTTGCTGTGGATATCATTCAGATTTATTTTCCGTGCTCTCGAAACACCACGGATGACACACACGTGCATTCCTCACCCATCTGCACCTACTCCTGCGGGTTTCCAATGTGGCACGGAAGCAACGCTGAATTCATTGGAGAATTCTGGAAACGGGCTGAAATACCATAAAAAGAGGAGCTGGATGCCTCATAGAAGGTGCTGTGCCCCTTGCAGAGTCACTTCAGAAAGCAAAGATAAAGCATTTTTAGAAGAGAAAATCATCTCCATGGTGCTTCTTTAAACAACACTGCTCTTATTAGTATTAACAGAGATAAAGTGCAGCAATTTTTAGTTTTTTAATGGTAATGCTCACAGGTGGTGAGTTATAAGACACACAGAAAACCTTGGCATGTCCGACAGCATTTACAGCGAGACAGAAAGGAAAATAAACGCTATTTAATGTATAATCTGAGAGATTTAACACACGATAGGCTCCAGATCTTTGCTTTGGAAATTATATTTTTGTGTGGAGCAGTTTGATTCAGAGCTTTTGATCCCACTGCTCTTCCCTCACCCCAAAAGACAAACAAGAAACTCTATTTTTTTCCAGATTTTATGACAAAATGTGGCTTGTTACAAGGGACCTCTTTAAATTCACGCTGTTGACTTAATAGTCAAGTAGGTGAAAGCCCTCCTACTACTTAATGTGCCATTGTGAATGCCATAGACTCAACAAAAATGGGGAAATTACAAATGTTAGGGACAAAAATTATATAATACAGATTTTACAACCAAGAGTAGAGGTCGGGAAAATTGCTTGTTCCTCTATTCACTTCACCAGACCCAGAAAACTGGAGATATGGAGTAACAGATTCATTAGCTGTTAAAAGAGAAAAGGAAATATATATATAAATATTATTTATATTATATTTATATAATTGCATCTTTTGCTTATTACAAGGTCAACATAGGGTTAAAAGCATTCTGAGCAGAGCAAACTCCTGCAGGTGTGCCTGTTAATTAGGTGTTAATTGAGAAGGAGCAGCAGAGCATAAATAGGAAAGCCTAAAGCTTTGGGTTTTTCTTCATCTATTTCTTATGAGAGCTGAGGAGAGATTAGTGCTAGCAGGGAGTGACAGAAGACAACCCTGAAGAAAGTGAGTTGTGTTTATATTTTTGGCATTTATTAATGCATGGGAAGGTCTGGAAATGGAAATTAGTGATTTCCCTTCCTGGAAATTATGTCCCAGAGCGGAGTTTTCTGGAGGATAATGTTATCCTGGCTAACTCTTCAAGGGAAAGTATTTCCTATCTTGTAAGGGTATTGATAAGCTAAACTTGGTGAACAGCTTATTCTTATGAGCCTTTCTTGCCACAAGCTAAACTGATTTAAATGCAAATATAAGGGGTTTTATGCTAGTAAGGGATTTTCTTTATTTTTAAAGACAAGAGCTTAAAACTGAATTTGCAGGAAGGATTGATTATTCAAAAACAAGGTTTTATAGGAAGAGGTAATAGCTTTTACTAGACAAATTCTGTTAATCTTCCAGCTGAAAGAAGGTTGCCCTGGGCTTTAATGAAGAGATTCACAGCCCAGGTATGTGGGGCTGAGCATTATGTGCTGCTCCTCTTATAAACTATGGGGAATATTCACTTTAATGCAAAAGATAAAAGCATAAGCCTGACTCTTTACTCTTTCTGCGGCTATTTTCCTACTTTTTGAAGTAGTTTGTGTTTTCCTGAACATGAGAAAGGCATTTAAAGTTACCAACTGCTTGCTGAGGAGAGGAAAAGGCAAGTCCTTGGGGACAACTTAATAAATAGCAGAAACCTAAGGCTCAATAAGCCTGTAAAAAGGATAGCCATTAACTTACCCAGCTTCATAGAAGTCTCTTCAGGGGAAATCCTGTTGCGTAAATCTGCTTCCTTGTTACTTCCTTTGTTTTGCTCTTTTTTTCAGAAACAGGCCACTTTTTTTCAGTGTTGCAAAGGACAGAGGGAGCTACATTTTTGTTTCTTGTTTGTTTAATGTTTCTCTTGGGCCCTTTTGATAAATCTAAGAGCAAGTTGGTTCCCTCAAAGGGTGACCAGCGCTTTCTACTCACTTGGGAAATCTAGATATTGGATTTTGAGGGCTTTTTGCGACTCATGAAGTCTTCTGTGAACAAAACAAATATGAAACACTGAAAACTGCATTTCATGTCTCATGGACTTGTATACAAGTGAGGAACAGGTCACAAATATCTCTAAGGTTTTGGGTTCTGCTCTTGGGCATTGCACCTATTTAAACATACACAACAAACTGCATTTCTCATGAGGGATCCAGGTTACAGAATTTGCAAAAGGTTGTGCTGAGCTGCAAGGTAACAGAAATCTGAATACTTTGAGTCAAATAAAAATATTTACCAATAATATTTATAGTTTTTTCCTTCCTGAAAGATAGCTCCATATATGGCCCAAAAGAAAGCAACTTTCATGGAATTTATATATCTTGAATGTTTTATTTAATATTACTCTCCAGAATCCATTTATTTCCCCGAATGACACTTGACATTATGTATAATCTTTTATAGTTTAAGCCTGCTGCAAAATGTAATAATTTTTGTTTGGATCACACTTTAATTCACCTTATTGAGAGCTAGAAACCTATTTTTTTAATGAAGGTTTAGATTTTGGAGTAGAAATGCAGCTTTTTATCTTCCCATCTGCTTCAAGCCCTAGTTATGTCAAGAAATTCTACCCTTTCTGCTATATTTCAGCAGTAATTAATGGGGTGAGGCATGATGCTTAGGCAGGCAGCCCTCCATCTCCTATCCTGATAAATTTTTAATGAAATATCTTTTTTTGTCATGATATCTACCATTTAATGAATGATTTGGTGGATGGGGGAAAAGGTATTTGACTCCCCCAGCATGTCAGCACCCTGTGTGTCCTGATGGAGCCATTGGCCATGGAATGGCAGGGAATTCGATGGTGAAGGTCTCTCCGGACCATAATAATTTTCCAAACATTAATGAATTCTGGGGCCCTTCTTTGTCTCCTACCTCCATGCTGAAACCCCCCCACCTCCTCCTGGGGCGTCTCTGTCGCCAAGCAACGCTCAAAATGGCCGCGCCCGCGCGGTGCGCCCTGGGAGTTGTAGTTCTGCACCTCGCAGCCCCTCTGCCCACCACCAGGCCCGGAACTCTCTTTCCCAGAAGGCACCGCGGGCAGGCGGCGCTGTCCAACGCGCTCCGCTTGTGGGCTGAGGAGGGGGGCTTACCTGCGGGGAGGAGGGCGCAGGTAGGGCGCGGCGCGAGGGCTCTTGGGATTTGTAGTTCCCGCCGCCGGCAAGCTGCTTGCAGCCCGAGGCGCGGCGGCGGGGAGAGAACTACAAGTCCCGGCGTGGGGCGGGGGGCCACCGGCAGCGCGCCGCCTGAGGGCGGGGGGTACGAAAGGGAACCTGCCGCGGGCGCCGCCGGGGGCCGTTTCCTCAGGTGAGGAGGCCGCGGGCGGCGGCGGCTCCGCGGGGCCTTTGGCGAAGGGGCGACGCGGGGGCGGAGAGGGACGAATCCCGGTGGGAAAACGCCCCATCCTGGCGCCGGGGGCGGCGGCCGCAGAGGGGGGCGTCGCTGCTCTTCCCTCCTCCCCCGGTTCATCCAAGGCCGTTGGGTTCCTTGCGCATTTTAAGCCTTTATTATTATTTTTCCTAGGTTTCGTTTTTCTTCTCAAGTCGCCTTTGCGATTTAATCACCTCTTTCTCCAGGGCGAATAAAAATTGTTAAATCCCTTCCCCAATAAACTATGTCGTTTCAGTGCAGTTTGGCCATCTGGGTCTTATTTTGGGGTTAAACTCCAAAAAAATACAACTGTATCCCAGGCTTGTGCTGCCAGGCCCGTATCCGGGCCGAGTTTCCAGCACATCTTTCCCTGAGCACCCAAATGGTGCCAGTTTTGGCTTCATCTCGAGGCACATTCCATGTACATAGCTGATTTTTAAGCAAATCTTAGCTTAGAGCAGGTTTTTAATTACCTTGAATGTATGGTGTGTCTTTTTAATTGCTGCTTGGTGTCCTTATATATTTATTTTTAAATATTCTGTGGTGGTAGCAGGAGGAGCAGTTCTTATCTCGGGTTTCTGTTAAGAAAGCTGGAAAAACGGGTCCTGCTTCTGCTTTGGTTTGTAAAGGTTCGTTCCAAGCACAACCCACACCTATTCTTCTGCCTGCAGACTCATCGGGGAACATTTGAGAATGAGTCAATGAGAAATTAGTAGTAAACCGCATATGATAAGTGTTCAGCTCCAAGGAAGATGCAATATTGCACGCTCTGAGGTGGCTGGTAAGTGAGAGTTTAGGCCTTGACGAGCCTGTGGTTTGTGGAGCAGCATCTTGTCTCTTCCAATTTCGTTATTTGTCATGATTAATTCAAGGCCTGTCAGAGCTAAGAAACCCCGTGGCAGAATGAGGGCGATACCGTTTCAAACTAAGTGAATTGCAGAACTACCACAGCAACGTTTGCGCTTGTGTATTGTAGCACTGGCAAGCGCTTTGAGATCTTCTTGGTGTGAAATCCCTTTTTTTTAAATTAAAATATCTCTGTTCTCAAAACTGTGCTGGCATCTACAGCATAAATACTTTCTAATTTTGACTCTGGTTTGTGTATGGCGTTATGATGCTCTTAATCTGAAGGGAAAATGCTGCCAAACATAAAGCATATTTTATGTGCAGCTGTAGTTTTCCTTCTAAGCTTGTAAATTGTTTTGATGTGCAACTTGCTGTGATCAAAACTTTGGTTACCTCATTCTGCAGCTTTATAAAGGAGACTCTAGATAAGAGCATTTCATTTCTAAAGTTAAAATTACAGCAATATATTGTTCAGTTTGGCAATAAAAAAGTTATGATTTGCTTGTGGTTGGCAAGCTGTAAAACGAGTGGTGTTTCTTCCGTGTTTTGGTTAGGGGAGGCCAATCCATAGTACAAACTCCCACTTGCTGGTTTATCTGGCGCTTTGTCCTTTGACTTACAAGCCCAAAAAACCCTCTTTTCAACCCACTGAGCTCTGGCACAACCCGAATTTGAGTAGTACATGTGCAGCAGTAAACAATTTGTATGTTCCAATCCTCCGCACTTTTATGGGCATTACCTTAAACGAAAAAACACATATATAGTGTTATCCTCCGTGTGTGAATTCATGTCTTTCTGCCTCATTCAGATGGATAGTATTTTCTGTATTATGTTCTCGGTCTTTGATTTTTATTATCTGAAAGAGAATTGAGCAGGATATTGTGAAGTGGTTCTGGAATTAAATGTAAATTAATGTAATATGCTTTTTAGCATGCTTGTGACTTTTGAGTTTCTTCACCTCTGCTTTCATTTTCCTGCAGTTAAAACTAGTCCAAATCAAATGCATATTTTAAAAAAGCGCTATTTCTCTTTCACAGAAATGAAATATATTGAGTATCTGATTTGAGAACAGTTAGCTCTTGTGTCCTATTTCTGCTGGAACTGCCTCAGGGTGTTCTAGTTTGCTGCAGTCACTAGGAGCTGTGAACAAATATCTGTCCTCCAATGTAATACTCTTGTTGATTAGTAACTTTATTGGTTTCAGGGACAAAGGCAACTGATGTCGAGCTTATGGGGTTTGGCTATTTACATTTCACAAAGAAGACTGGGAGCTTTCGCAGTGGCTAATTTCACAAATGTTTTCTTGTTTATTTAGCATGACTTGTTCCTGAATATAGGTATTTTACTATACAACAGGAATATACTTGTTTAAACAAATTGCTTTTCTTTTGTCTTCTCCCAGAATTTACAATTATTATAATATTCAAATATTAACAAAATGTGTGTGTAGTGTCCAAAGTGATAAAGTTATCCACAAATGGCTTTACCAACAGTGACTGTTTTCCCCAGAGGAAATCTTTCTCAACCAACAAGCAATTTTTGAAGATGGGATGTGGAAAACTGATAGGTAGTAAGGCAAGCTGTGAATGTGTTTTTAAAATACATCCATCTATATACACATCCTTGAGATTGCTTTAATGTTATGTTTTTGCTGCACTGCCTTGAAGAAAAGCTAAAATTCTAAAGGTTCCTAAACCTTTAGTGCAGTACAAAGGCATAAAGACAAAAAAATCTTAGTGTTTTTGAAAGGTTACATTTGCAAATTAAGGTTGTGCCCGTGTAATTAGTATAAGATTATTCGTAACTCTTATAGAAGCACTTGTAAGATATACAGACAGAAAGCTCTGTCAAACTAGTTAAGTGAAATGCCTACATTTGCAACCACCTGAGACAAAATTTCTATTTTGCTCAAATTTGCAGGGGAAAGTGGTGTCATCAATGCTACAGTCAGGAGTTCTTGGCTTCTGAGGCTGTGTATTGTGCTGTAGAAAAATTATCTCCTTTCATCTGCTAATGTCATCACCTTTTTATTAGAGCAGGTGTTTGCATTGGAGATATCTTCCCACCCTACACATTGCCAAAAAATAACACCTTTTTAGTCAGTAATTTGTGAATCAGTGCTTTTAAGTCAGTAATTTGTGAAGCTAATTGTGGATTAGAAATGTACCTTTTTGTCCTTCTGTAAAATTTCCCAAAGCTGATTTTTCCCTCCCCTTTTTGGCCATACTTTCCAGCATCGGTCTCGCTGTAGGCACATACATATGTAAATGGGAACCGGTGAAATTATGGATCATCAACTTGATGCCGGCAGACTTGGCATCCGCTATTATTTTAAAATCAAAATAGTGTGACAGTGTGGTCCACTTGTTCTGCCCAAGTTTTGGGCTGTAGCAGTTGCTTATAACAGTAAGAGTGGAGTTTGGTTTTTCAAAACTTTCAGTCCTTGGTCTTAGAGCTGTCTGAGCAGCGGAAGACAATAATTTTCCCTACCAAGCTGAACTAATTGTATTTGGAAGTCGAGGCAACAGGATATGTCAGTGATTTCAAAAATTGAATAGAAATCAATGGTAAAATCTGTTCAGTGATTGTTTTGCTTCGACTAGCAACTTATCAAGGGTTATGCTACATATTTTACAATAACTTAAAACTCATCATTATTTTCATAATAAAAATAAAAGCAACATTTCCGTTTATGAAAGTCACTGATGGAGTTTTCCCATGCAGTTTGCAGGCTTCCTTTGTAACAGTTTCCTCTTATTAAGCCTTAGTTAAAGGGTGTTGTCTGTTCCCATGTTTTATTTATAATAGGAGGCTATGTTTTTCTAAAGCTGCCAGGCTGCATGTAAAGTAGCTGGGGAAAGTGGATGTGGATTTCAGAGACGTTGACAAGGAGATGGGTCTTCTATGTATTATAGTGTTGATATAAGAAGTGTCTGGGCAATGCAAATCAGAATGATGCATTTCTTAGATATAAGCAATTTAATTATAAGTGAGGGCTTTATTTGGTTTATTTGAACAGTTATACGGAGGGAGAAATGTATATTTTGGGGCTAGGGGAGAGCTTGAGCTGTGTAACAGCCTGTATTCTGCTCCAGATTGATAAGAACTGTTTTCAGACAATTAAGAGGTATTGCTATTACCAGGCTGACTTCATTAATGCTTCATAACTGTGTTATGGGAAAACTTAATTGCAGTATTGTCTTTTCAGGGTGCTGTGCTCTCTGTGCTGAGGCAAATCCATCCCAGCTCAATGCTGCAGCCCGAGGAGTAACCGTGGGAGCCTTATCAGCTCCGGTGCCAGGCAGTGACTGTTCTCTTGCAATCGCATTGATTTCCAGCTCCTGGGTGTGGAATAGCCCCTGCATCACCCTGCTTGGAACAGACTGATAAGGCTCCCTGTTTCTTAGCAACTACAGGCTGCCATCGCCAGAAACCTGCCCCTCTGCAGCTGGAGGGAAAATTCTGAATGTCTCACATTTGTACCTTTAACCCAGGTAAGTCATTCCCCTTTGGCATATTTAATTAAAGGCTTTTGCAATTCAAATAAATGTTTTGGCAGAAGTTTCTTTGCAAAGGGTAAGCCTAATTTCTCTGTTACTAATAAGCCATTCTGATTTCTTTCTCTCTTCAGACCTCTGTCATCCCTGGGCATGGAGGTGCCATATGTCCTTCTCTTAACTAAACTTGTAGCAGAAGTTGCCAGCAAATCTACTGAAAGTTTGGTAGGTGTTTCTTTGTGATGGTAAGTACTCTGAAAACGAGTGTTTTCCCCTTCATAACTGCAGTTTATAGAAGGCTTTCTGGTTCAAGGGAAACAGTAAACACAAGTTACTGCAAGTATTATCTGTAGTTACACTTTATTCCTCTGCATTCTCTGTCAATTGTTTCTGAATTATTTTAGTTAAGCCAAGAACTTTGGGCAATGTATTGTAACTCATTTTCTTAGGTTTCAGAGACAGAATGTTGTGTGGATGTGTGGGATACAAACAGTTCCTGCCCTGTAACCAACCAGTGCAGTCCAGGTATACTGTATCATTGTTTAATGAAATTTCAGATTGTTTTTGATAGCTGGCACCAAAATACACCACCCGATTATGTGCTGTGGAGGGAAAAAACTTAATTAGTGCATGTGAATGTTGAGGTCTTTATTCCTCTAAATGCACACAGGTATTGCCAGTTATGACTCATAAAAGTTGTCCTTGCATGAAAAGCAGAATAGGCTTTTATCACTAAGCTTGTTTCTGTTTCTGTTTTTTTTCCCTTGCTGTTTTATTTGAGTTAGGTAAAAGCTAGTATGTATAATGGGCATGAAAGGAAAAATAGTGTACCTAATGGAGCAGTAAGAATAGTTTCAGTGAAACAGTGAATTTGCTATTTTCAACTTATTCTTGTGCAGGTTGTTACAGACGATGGAATGAGGATGGTAGCAGTAGCTGTATTAAGTGCAAAAATGAAACCCTTCCTGTTGCACCTGTTTACAATCTGACTGATTGCAGAAATAGTAAGTCTCTTACTGTCCCTTTATCTTGATGGGAGTCTTGGTAGTGAGATCTTTTGCATACCTAGTCCAGCAAAGACTGCATTTTGAAGAAATAGTTGAATATTTCAGAATCTTTTTTCTGTCCTTACAAAATCATGCAAATACTGAACTTTTTTGAATGCTTTGATCTCTCCTTTTAGGAAAGGGCATTTGCTAGGGACTTCAGAGCGCAAGCAGCTCATCATGTACTTGAGTTCACTGAAACATACATAATTTTGTATCTGAGATTTTTATTTGACAGTTAAATACATGTGCTTGCTCTCAAGTAAGAAATTTGATGCAACTTTCTAAAAAAAAAAAACAAATTGGTTAATAGTTTTCTTTCTGGACAAATGATGTTGATTTGGTTCCTTTTCTGAAATTGGAAAAAAAATATTAAGTTTCTCAATAAATCCACAGTTATGCTAATACTTTGCTTTAAAAAATACCATTTTTGATTACAGCTGGTATCAGAGGAATGAATTTTCAAATGAATATAAGCACTGTAACTCCCTTCATACAGAATATAGGTGAGTAAATGGAAATGAAATATGTATTTATCAGATGGGTAACAGACACTTACTTGTTTTGCTCAGCAAGAATCTTTTGTAAGTCTTAATTTGAGGTAAGCGCTTTTTTATTGAATAGCACTTTCATTCTGTTATACTTCTCCTGAAATTATTTATTGTAGCAGTCATGGGGTTTCAGAAATAGCCAACTTGATTTTTTTTGAACTTTATGCAGCAAGAGTTTTGTTTTTATGGAGTGAAACAACATTACACACCTGGTAGATGACTGAAATCTGATTAGCCTTTCTATAGATAGATTTTTTTTTATCGCTGCTGACCAGTCACTTCTACTTAATCTCTTAAAAAATATTTGCTTGACACAGGCAACTAATACAAATTGAGATTTAGATAGCATCATTGTATACTTTGGCTGGAGGTAGAATGCACAATGAGGTGACATAGAGCAAGTGTTTTAACACCACTAGTCTTAAAGGAAGGCTGTGGAACCAAGTCAAAGTTGGTACTTCTGATCCCTTTCAAACATTTATCTTGTCATCTACATACACTTCATCTGAAGTATCCCTTGCTGCTCAGACTGAGCTTCTCAGAAAGAGCTTGTTAGAAAAATCTGTTGTTTTGGTTTGGCTGTAGCAAGATTGTAAACATCTTCTGTTTCTTTAAATACGTGCTATTCACAGCCCTGTTGGCACTGATCTTGAAAATTATATAAAAAGGGGAAGAGATTTCCAGTTGACAATAGTGTTTTCTCTGATTTTTACAGGGGGCCCAGAAGTGGCAGCTTCTCTCATTGTGGGAACATTTTTCATCAGTTTATTCCTGATTTTGTCTGTTGCTTCTTTCTTCTACCTCAAACGTGCCAATAAACTTCCTAATGTTTTCTACAGAAGAAACAAAGGTAAAATACCTCTAAGTAATTGTCCGTTCTCTCTAAGATTTTGATCTTTGCTCAGCTTCAAACTAAAAGCCCCAGTGCTTTCTACACACATTTTATCAGAATTTAATAATACCCATTTATTTCAATGATACTTGTTTGTGACAAAACCTTTTTCTATTAATAGAACTATTCTGTTGTACATATGTTGTTAGAAAACTAGCAATTCTAGCCTTCTGAACTAATGATTAGTCTCTTTCTCTCTCTTTTAGCATCTGTTCTCCAGCCTAGTGAAACAGTAAGTAGAATCTGTCCTTTTAATACAAATAAGCAAGCATACAGTGCCTAGTAAACACACAATAACTTAGAATTTTACCACTTCAGAATGTAGCTACCTAATCTGATGTGTGAGAAACTGAAATAAAACTGTCTTTGGCTTCTCTGTCCAAATTGAGGAAAAAGATGAATACTGACCATATGGATTCTCTTGAGCTAGTATATCAAAGAATGTTTGCACACTAAAAATTACTGGAACTATAAAATGTTCCTATATTTTTTTTAATAAGAGACTGAGGACAAAGGTACATTGTTTGACTTGATCATTCTTCTGTTATGCAGGCATCCATGATACCTCCCCCTGCTTCTTCAGGTGAGGAACTGTTCTCTGGGGCGTATTGCTGCAAATATTTTCCCTATTAGATGCTCTTTTTGGCATCTCATTATTGCAAGCAGCAGAACTATCTCAAAATGGGTATGCTAAGAATACACAGCAAGTCAAAACAATTACCTGTGGAGCCTGGTATAGAGCTATGTAATCTCTTGAGGGGCCAGAAATCCAATGAAATCTGTGTAGTTGATCATCTCGATGGGATTTATTGCTTTAATTAATGTCGACATAGAGTAATAAGTACTTTGTTTAAATTTTGCCGTTGCTGGTTAAGATAGAGAAAGCTTATAAGGACCTGGAATATTTTCCACAAGTGCTGAGTAATTTGGCTCATATGATTTGGCTCACTGATTTTGAAGCATATCAAGTTTCTTAAAACAAATAACATAGTGTCTTGAATATACCATTTAGTGGGTATGTGGTGCATGGGCTGTTTGTAGGTGGGTTTTAATGAGCATAAAAAAGCTCAGGCAAAAATGTATATCTTGGGGAACATTTCATCTAATCAGCTTGGTTTAATTTTCCTCCCTAGACCTTTATAGTTTCTACATATGAATGTAATTGAGAAGTACAAACTTTGACACTTGCAAATTGTTGTTTGGGGTGTTGTATTATAAATTAATGGTAAAGGCATGGGCATATACATATGTTTATATGCTGATGATGTCTTTCTGCCAACCATTTCAGTTCGGAAGCCACGATATATCAGACGAGAACGGTCGCTGGTGACATCTTCTGCTCTCATCTCTTCTGCAGAAACAAGGGTCAGCAATGTTTAGCCTTCATTCTCACCTGAGGACTGTGTCAGGGTATACAATGTCGAAGAAATGTTCTCCAAATCCACTGAAGTGCCAGGAAAACACTGCAAGCAGCTGACCTAAATGCAAGCCAAATTACTGCATCGAGGGGTTTGTGCCAAATATTAACAGAGAAATGAACTCATGTAAAGACGCTGACAACAGGCTACATCCAGTTCTGTGAACTGCTTTGGTGGGCTTGAAGTGCACTATTCCAGCTCTGTGGTTTCGTTTGTCTCCTACAGATGCTGTGTTTTGAAATCTGTAAAGTATCTGCCTTTCTTTGGCTTCAGTTTGGACAAGTTTTTCTTCCTGGGTTGTGCTGTGCTCTCTGTCTTCAGAGCCGAATGTCTTGGTGCTGCAGAATAACACACAATTTTGGGGTTTCTCCAGGGTGTGGGCTCGTTTGAATGACCCACTTGTAAATGTTAACACTAAGTGCCACTGCTTTAATGTTGTAGGAGAACATAATACTTAGAATGCAGTATTCTTTGGATGCAAAAACTGATGCCTCTTGGAGCATCATCTTCAGCCTCTGATATTGAGTGCCCTTGTTTTTTTACCTGTCCAGGTACTGTTCTCATTGGTATTGAAGCCTGTGATAAGTGTGAGTCTGACCCAATGTGTGTGAATTTCCTGGGAAGCTTTTCCTATGGTTTCAGTTTGGTCTTTGAATTAAAAAGCCATTTTCTATGGTTTTGTATTGATAGGCTGGTGTGTGTGCTGTGCATAGGTGTTCTCCAGTAGCTTTTTTTCCCCTCTGCTCAATAGAGCAGGTGAAGGGAAATCAAACTTCCCGGAGGGTAGCTGTGCATCTTCTAGATATGTCAGTGAGTACTGAGATGAATTGAAAAGATGAGGTGAATTCCTGCCAATGCCATGTAAGGGTTTTCTTTAGTCAAGCTCTTTATTAATGTCCCCAACATCTCAGATGGTTGACCTTACTCTTATGCCACCAAGGCAGTGCACTTGATCTGGAAATTAGGTAGCTGTAATTTTTTTGCTGAGTGGGAAATGAGTGGAAAAACTTGAGGTTGCTAAATCAGTTGAAGTGTTACTGTTACCACATGTGAAATTATTTCTAAGCGTTCCCTTCTGCCTGTGTTGCTGGTGCCTGTTTTGGTTTATCTCCTACATTATGGATCTGTACTCCTAAAATAATTGACTTTGTGGCTATTCATCACCAACCACTGACATGAACATAATGATCACAAATGAAAACAGTTGATTCACCCTGTCAGAAAATGTGAACATAACTGTCTTGAGCTGATGCCCATATGGAGAGGGCAGAGAAGCAGATTCTCTTTTCCTTGTGGTTACTGGCTCTGTAAGAGCAGTAGGAGCAGAATTCGTATAGGAAGGGGTATGCTCATCTTATTGAACAGACCTATTTTTGTCAAGCTTCAGTGTAGTTAGAATTATTTTCATCTCCTAAGAAGGAGTGAGATCTCTTGCAGCATCCAGACAAGCCAGGGCAAAGACTAGGAATAAGGGACACACCATGAAGAAGGAAGGGCTGCTGACTCAAAAATAACCCTGAATTGCTATATGGAAAATACTTAAGATTGCCTTTCTGTGGCAGTGAGAAAAAATTGTTCTAGTGGACCAAACTAAGCACAGCAGACAACTGTTTGAGACATTTCACTCTTTTAAATATGAAATATACTTGTATGTTTCCTGTTCAGGAGGCTGCAGTTTTGTCTCAGTCATTTTGATGTCTTTTTACCTACATACTGCTGAGATTTTTCCATAGGTAGAAATCTGTTTGGAGGCAATAGGTTTTTCCTGAACTTAGTTGCAGAATCTTTCTTAACCTTTAAGGAAAAGGAGTAACTATGCAAATAATACAATGCCAAGAAACTGCACCTTTTAAAGCAGGGACTTGCTGCTTGTGAATCTGTCAGTGATGCAGCTTGGAATTACATAGTTGCTAACCTGTTCTTTCCATCCATCAATTGTTGAAGGAGCATTTGTGCCACTGTTGTGCTGGGACTTAAATATCTCAAACTACTGTTATGTGTATATATCTGTCCAAACCCTATCTGATCCCCAAGTGGGTGTTGTAACTTAGTTCAATGTCATGTGTCTAATGCTCTAACTCTGTGCAGACATTTTTTTCCAGACTGCTAATCTTTCTTCTCTCCTATTCTTTTCTCCCTAGAAAAGTCTCTTAAATGCAGATATTTTTACTGCTTTTTCTGCAGGAACTGTTCAGCATTCATTATTGCTGTCTGACACAGTGGACTCCTGGTCTGAACAGTTTTTGGTTTATTTGCACTGTCAACTTAAATATAAAATGTGTTTTGGTTCTGACCCTCCTCCAAAATAGCAGCATTTAAAAGGAAGCTTTAATGAGCCCTGAGCTTTGAGCTAAATAACAGAATTCCAAAACAAGGGATTGATATGTAATGTATTTGTGTATTTTTAAATTAATGCCAAAATAAACATCTTTGAGCTTTTTTAACCATTGTGGGGGTCTTGCATGTCATTGCTTTTCAAGGATAGAATGAAGGGAACAATATGAGCACTCAAGCCAAGTCACCTTTCCAGCACAGGAGGGACCTCCAGCAGTTTTAGAGGAGTCTGCTGAGCCCCCAGCTCTAGGTTCTTGGTGAGGTTGGTGGCCCAGGTGAGGATGGTCCCCTGAGGGCTTCAGGCAGGAGAAGCTTCCTTGTGTGGAACACACCATAATTGCAGAGCATGGAAGGAACCAGGTAAAACAGCATTTTTTTTGCATCTGCAGAGGGCTATGGCCTCTAAAGGTGGCACTGCTTGGTGGCCAGGCCTGTTTGTGTCCCCAAGCCTGTGTCACCTGCAGGACCAAGGAATCCTGCTTTCTTATGAGCAGAGATCTTGGTAACTTGCTGGGGGTTGTGAAGGTGCCTTCTGCTGGGTGGTTCCTCAAGGGTAGGTGAATCATTTGGGTTCTGCTGCCTTGTAAAAGTGGTGAAATAAGACCTAATGGGGAGGTGTGGGGCTGCTTCCTCCAGCTGGTGCACCTGAACATGTTTGATATGAATATTGTGAAACTGTTTGGGTTGTAGTCCTTGCCTTTGAACGAGGGTTAGGCAGTCTAACGTGTCAAGATTTTCTCTTTTCCTTCCTATCAGAGTTGAAGTCACTGTGCTATGCTCAGAGCAATGTTCTGCAGCGAGTGGAGCGTCACCTCCATGTGTACGGATGCAAGGTGAGCAGAGGGGTAATTCTGCACCACGAGAGCTGAATACTCCAGGCTTTAGTCATTGACCTTGAACAAGTAACTTGGGAGAAAAGCAGTGCTATTTCTAGAGAGACTGGAGAGCCCATTAAGGGCTGGGAAATCCTCTGCAGTGTGTGTGAGATGTGGTATCTAGGCTCCCTAGCTCAATGCTGGAAAGCAGAATGAATGTGGAATTCAAGTACCACTTAAACTCAGGGATTGAGAAGTAATAAAAGGAAACAGCTTGAGATGTAAATGCTCATGAGTGTCGTTTTACCTCTGCTCAGGTTATGAGCTCATATCTCTGCCCTCCTCAGCATCCCTGTGTGCTGCTGTAACAGCAAAATGATGCTGAAATAATGGTGAGGAAAGAGGGGAACACTGAAAACTGGTTATCTGAATAGCTGCTTTGATGCTGGCTTTAAAAAGCACTAGGATAAAATAAAGCAAACTGGGTAGGAGGGGAAAACAGCAGTTAATCCTTTGCTGTGCTGGGAGGCAGGCTGCAGAGGTGTGGGAGGTGGCTTTTCCTGGGGGAGCTGCCTTGGTCTGTAATTCCCCATTCCCAGCTCTATTCCACAGGGACTGCAGCGGGGAGGATGGGCTGTGGATCTGCATCCAGGCGGGAGGGTTAAGGTAGCCTGCAAATAAATGCACAACAGGCTCTCAAGATCCACCAGCTACATGTTTCCACCAGGGCTTGACATGTAATTATTGGAGATTTCCTCTCCCACATGCGGTGTGAGTGATTGGAGGCATTAAAGGAGAGGCACTAAGAGCCTTACCCCTCACTAAGGTGCTCCCTGAGCACAATTCTGCAGCTCTGACATGAGCAGATCTACAATGGGAAGGCTGGGGAGCTCTGTATCTGCTTAACAGAGGGGATTTGAGAATTTTGTTTGGGATTCTGAAGTCCTTGTCCTCCCCCTGCTTGTCTTCCTATACCAGCTACCTGTCAGGTGCCTTCATCACACTTGGTGTGGTCCAAAAGTGCTGCGTATCGGTGACCCTGAGGTCTAGGAACCAGGAGGGCAGGTGAGCAGGGATAGTTCTTGTCTTTCCACCTTGGCTCCAAACAGGAATCTCGTTAATCTGCGGTTCCCAGCCCAGCTCTTCCTTGTCCCATGCGGTTCCCGGCAGCTTGGCCTCTACCTGGGTCTCATTCCTCTTGCTTTTACCAGCATCCCAATAAACAGTGTTTGCAGAGAGGGTGTGTAGCCCCGTGTGCCGTTTCACAGCAAGACGCGCACCTTTTATTGCTGCCTGACACAAAGTCCAGGACTGTGACCTTTGGAAAGCTCTTGCTCTTCCTTAGGGAATTTCAGGAGTAAATCCCTGATTTGTTGCTTGGTAGTTGCAGTTTAGGGGGGAGCAAGGCTCTTGTTTCATCTTTTCATTCTATTCAGCAGAGTATTGGAAGAAGTGCATTAAAAACGCCCTCAAAGTGGTGGCTGTGGCTGATCTGTGGGCCCCAAAAGTTAGAGTTTATTTTAAATCTTGGTCATTAAGACCTCCCATTCCCTTCAAAAACTGACTTTGGGCAATTTTTAAACTGTTCCAAACTTCATTTATGCAAACCATGACTTATATTCCCGGCCAGGTTGCCTTTCTGGCTTGCTTGCCTTCTACAGGATAGCTGTGCTTTGCTAAAAATGCATTTTCTGAAGACAAAGAGGTGAATCAAAACTTTACCTCTCCAAAATTAAGAGTCGCTATGGAGAAGGAAATTGAAAAATGGAATGGAATCCTTGCTGGAAGCGGGTTTTATCCCCTCAAGAGGTAAGATTGCTCTGTTGTCATAATATCTAACTAGCTATAGCTCAAGGCTAATGCTTACCCTCCTCAAGAGCTCTCGCTCACGACCTGTTTCTAAGACCGCTCCTCTCATTAAAAGCACTAAATCAATCTGCAAACAAGTTTTACAGCTAAATCCTAGGGCAGAGATGGCAGGAGATACTCGCTCTTGTTTACATTTTAAACACTTTGCAACTGCGTCAGTTCTTGAATGAATTCTCTTTAACAACGATGGCTTGGAGAGATAAGTCCTGCCTTTATAACCCATGGATTTTAGGGGTAAACAAAGATCTGGTCGTGACCGGGGTGGGAACAGGAGCTGTCCTGTTGGAGCAGAACCATGTTCCGTCTGGTTCATCCGCACAGGTGGGTTCTCAAAAGCTTCCAGTGCTCATGGCATTTACTGGAGGTAGTAAAAAGCCTCCTTTAGGGTTGTTCTCATTTGGATGCTCTTAAAGTTGTCTGGAGGCTGCAGTGCTGCGTGCTCAAAGGTGACATAGGTGCAAGGAGCTGGTTCTAGTGTTGCAGCCTGCACCACAGGGTGGAAATAGGCTCTAATTTTGCTCCTTTAAGAGGATTGAAGCAGAAATTGAAAGATGCTCTTATTTTGCCAGAGCTTCCTGCCTGTGTGGCTGCCCAAATGATCTCCCTTTAAAAATAAAATACCTTTTTTTGCTAAGTTTTGGGGTGTGTGCAACTTGTGATGGCCCTGATCAGCTCTTGGGGAGCAAGGAAGAAACTTTTCCCTGTTTTTCCTGCAAGCTGGACATTCCTCATACGTGCTGGAAGGAACAAAGTGGGATTGTAGCAGAGGCTGCCTGGGAGGATGCAGTGCAGCAGGGCACATCCCTGGGACGCTGATTTGCATTTATTTCCATCAGAATGGTGCTTGGATGTATGCAGCTTTTGTAACAGCTTTTTTTCTCTTGAAAGCTCAGGTTTCTGCATTCCTAAAAGGTCATCTTTTGTTTTGTTTGTTTTCACTTCAGTCAATAATTATGCTGGTCAGCAACACCAAAAACTTCCAATCGTGTTTTCATTCTTTTTTTTTTCCTCAGGATGCTTCCAAAGGATTTTATACCAGAGCAGTTTGGAAAGCAGGGGTTCTCCATTACCACCATCAAATAAGAGGGATCGGATGCATCCTGCCCCCATCTACCCTTCCTTAAAAAGTTCTCATCGTCCGAACTGTGACAAAGATGCTCGGAAGCCCTGACTTGTTTAGCGGTGACATCCTGGCAGAGCGAGTGGCATGAGTGACACCTGGTGGTAGCAGTTCAGCAAAAGTATCTGACATTTCAATTGGCTTTTTTTGTGAGTAATTCTGGACACATACAACACAGATACCAAATAATGGCACCTTTTTCTTTACAGTCGTCTCTTCGCGGTACAATTTCAGTAAGAAAGTTTATTTTTGATTGAGAATCATAGATACCTACTTTTTGTCACGTTATAGAAGAAGAGCTTTATGTTGAAGGAGGAAATGGAAAGACCTAATTTTGGTTTTCAACCTCAAAACCTTACTTCACAAGATTCTGAATCAGAGAGCATGACAAAGTGGGGCACATAAAGGAAATATTTAAAAATTGAATTCTAAGCACATGCAGCCTTTGGATGATGCAACAAGAAGCTGGGTCTTTTTTTGCGTTTTTGGCAGTTCAATCTAGATTTTCCTTTAGAAATAACATTCTTCCTTGTCAGATGATTTTCCCCCTCTACAACAAGTCCCACAGCATGAAGTGGAAACTGTTGGTCAGCCACGAAGGAGACATTAACCAACTAGGAGAATTTCTCATAGAGCCTTTTTCATCTTACTGCTATGTCATGTTTTTAAAATGCTCAGGTAAAGGAGAATACTGCACCATTTATTTCACAAAAAAACATACCTCCACAGACCTCACTCAACACCCACCTTTGACCCTACAGGCACTGTTCTTTAAATCTTTAACTAATTTTAATACTGAAGAGGATTGTGCTTAGAGCTGAACCATAATAGAAAACCAGATGTGGCTATAGAGGACCCTCAGAGTCAGTCTAATGAGGAGGTGAGTGGATTTATAGCTCTCCCCAAATCAACCCCAGTGAAGAGTCAGGAGGCTGCAATAGTGCAAGGCTTGGAGCTCAGAGGGAGGTTCAATTATGCTCTGTACAGTACAATTAACTGCCTGCAATTAGAATGAGTGCCTTAATTACTGTGTTTACATTTTGTAACCTCTCTGCTCCAATCAAACAGAACTTTCTCTGCATATAAAGCTGCACATAAACACTTTGTTTTTCACTCTTGTTTTCCTACCATATGCTAATTTAAAGAGCTGAGATGGGGTTTTGGCAAATGACTACCCAGCTCAAATAACATAATAAAAGCAATAAACACAGCAAAGTTTTGACAGTTGTTTCCATCTGGGTTTTTTGCCTTTATGCTCCTTCAATACGGATGTTTCTTAATCACTTCATGTGCGTTTACAAGACTTTCTCCCAATTGCAAGGTTGCATAAAACAGCTTCTAAAGCCTCTTTAAGAGCCTTTCAAAGCCTCTTGAAATGTCTGGGTTGCTTCCTTTACCTGGACAGCTTTGGCTACATGTTCGTCTTGGTCTGCTGTTGAACATGGAATTTATTTATTCTCCCTCAAGTGGCTGCCCTGCTCCTGAGGCAGCCATGCATTTGGTGCCTTGCAGGGTTGCAGCTGAGGTTCATTAATGTCACCACCAGGTGACAGCAGCTATTAATGCTGCTACAGCTGCCAGCAATGTCTCTGGGCAGGGTTTTCCTCCCAAAAGCAGCAGAAAGCCCCAGGTCATTCAGAGCTAGTGGAGAGCAGGGAATGGAATTTATTTCTTATTTCCCTGTCTCGTTTATGGAGCGTGAGCATCCTCTGATGTGAGACTGGCACCAGCGTGGATGGCTCTAACCACACAAGTGTCACCCACTTAAATGAGCTCATTTCTGCTTTGTTTCTTTTTGAAAAGGAAGTTGGTTTCCAAGAAGTCATGTGAGGTTGGTCTTTGCCAACTGCTTGATGTGTGAATAGGCTGGAAGAGCAAGTTAACTTAGCAGGTTCATGTATCCTCATAAGAAGAGCAAAACTTGCTATTTCAGTGTTACTATTTGCTTGGTCTCTCTCCTTTGTAAGGAACATCGATGCTCTGCAGCTCTGGAATCAGCTTGTTTTCTGCCTTCAGGTTTTCCATCTGATCTGATTGCTTGGAAAAGAGCAGCTCTTTAAAGCTGAGTGATCAAATTTAATTCTGTGGTTGAAAATGAACCCTCCTGTGTTTCTCTTTGCTTCCTTCTACCTCCGTGTGCCGTGTGGCAGAATATTCTCTGAAATTGGGGTCTAGAAGTAGTGTCTTGGCCCCATGAGGAACAGGATATCAGTAACTGCAGACCAATAAATGTTGCTAGATGTGCTTTGTCCTGGAAAATAGAGGTGCAGGTACTGAAACTCTGCTGGAAAAGTCAGTGGATAAGTCCAGTTCTCTTCCCTTTGGTCTCATGTTAATGACATACTGTTTTGGTGGACGAGGTAAATGCAGAGCATGTAATCCATGCATCCCTCATCATAGATGCTTTTTTCTTAGTGTGAGGTTATTTTGACTTCTAGGTGGGATGAAGAGATACGGTATGAGCACTAAATCACTTACAGCTTAGAGATATTTATATCTAGGGTTATTTTCAGGCCTGCAGCTGGTTTATTTACTCTTAAGGCATATTGAAAATCTGTAGCATATACCTTGAACCTGGCTTTATACTATTTCCCTCTATTGTGTCTTGTCTTAGCAAACTTCCACCAAAAAAAGGTAAGATCCAATTTTACTGCAAGCCTTGACTGGTGAATCCTACTTAACTTCCAGCTGCATTAGGATAAAAAGTCATTTTAGAAGATACCTGGCCTTGATTTTAAGGGTTTCATGCGGTGGCAACTCTCCTGTGTCCTTAGGTAAGATGTTCCCAGGCTTTTATTTGTTTTGTGGTGGCCTCTGCAGTGCTCTTGTATTTGCAGACCTCTTTCAAATTAAAGCAAGATAAAGAACGACCTGGTTTTTGGTGTCCTTTGTACATCACCCTGTGCCCTGGGTGATGGTAGCTACTCCCAGGCAAAGAGTTACTGAGCAAATTTGGTTAAACACAATGGAGATGCTGATGTATTTCATTCTATAATTGGACTAAATTATCAGATTAAGCAAGTGAATTGACATGGGAGAGGTTACTTATCTGTTGGCCTTATCTTAATGCACACTCTAAAAATAGGAAGGCCTTGATAAGGATGCTCAGGAAGGGAGGGGAAGGCTGCAGGGGCAGAGGGCAAAGCGATGAAAATGAAGCAGTTTACAAGCAAATGTCCCAAATCTGGAGGATTTCACTCAAAAACACTTGGAGGCTGGAGGCTTGTCCGCTTTGGGGTAGGTGGAGGTGAATTATTTAGGATTTAGGCTCCTAATGGGTACAAGACTGAAAGCTCCAGAGCAGTTAACATCTTCTGCAAATAGTGCCTTATTTTAAGGATATCTCAAATTTGACTATTTTGGCTAACTGGCATGGCCAAACAATGCTTTAAATGCACATTGAGGTTTCTTTTACTGCTAGAGCATCATAGGCAGTGGGAAAAAAGCGCCTTTCTCTCGCTGTTCTCTTCTTTAATGATGTTATCTATTTTTAAAGGTACTTTATTTCACTGGATGTTAATGAGTCTTCAGAGAGAAAGCAAAAATTGGCCTGGGTAGAGATGGGTGATGCTGCAGGTTGGCTCCTTGAACTCCAGTCTATTATTTGACCAGCTAATAAGGAGCTGGTGAGTTCTGGACTGCTTCGTGTCCATAATTGTTAGTGAGAATTTTGAAATGTGGAGCAGGTGTATTATGAGGGTGACTCTGTGATTAAACTAACAAAATTACTATTTTCCTCTTGGATAAATAGCCGATTCCTGCAGCAGACACGCAGATTTACGGTTGCACGGTAAATCTTTTGGGTTTCACGTGGGACAAAGGTCTCTTTGTGCTTCCTCCCTGCCTCAAACCAGCGATGGGAAGAAGGAGCCGAGTTCAGAGAAGGTGGAACAACCTGCCCACAGTGTCGTAACCGAGCGGCAGCGGGACGAGATGTAGGACTTTGATTAGAGGCCGTATTTGTTCTCTCCTTAGTGAAAGCTGGCAGAAGAAGGAAGCCCTTGTAAGTATTTCTGAAGTGCTTTTATTCAAGGAAAGTAAACCATTAGCACATTCCTCTGTTTTAGGTAGAAAACACAACTCCCATGCCAGCTGGTGCTGGTCTCCTTGAGCACTCCAAGTGCTCTATGAGCCACTCAGCCTCGGCCAGGGCACTGATTAAATATATTTTAAGTCGTAGATTCCCTCCTCATGTATATTCATGATGGATGGATATTTATATCGATAGCTGCCATTGACCCTGAGAGTTAAACCAACACATACAGCAGTGCCCGCTTGTTCTGGGGCAAATACAGGAGCTGGCTGTTTGCAGGATTCAGAGATTTTTAAGATTATTTTTATTGTGTTTGTGTCTCCGGCTTGTTTTTTCATTAAGTCTCCAAGGGAAATGAATTGTTTCCTGCTCTCCATCCTCCTCCCATCAGTTTTGGGTATTTCTTAGCAATTAATTGCTATTTTTTCAATGCACGGGCACTACTACGTTGCTGCTGGGGTAAACCAGCATCAAGCCATTGAATTGCCCAGAGCTGTGGTGTTTTTAATTGCATGCAAACGAGATGCATCCTCCAATGCTTGGGCAGGGCGAAGGGACCCATTGGAGCAGGTTGTCCCCTGCTGCGGTGGCCGTGCGGGGGTGNACATTAATCTGGCTTGCGGCGTTATCTATCCTTAGACACAAAGGACCCCACCTGGACGGCGGCCAAAACAGTCCCTTCTTGCACCTGCCTTTCAGCATCGGGGCCCCAAACCCAAGAGCTGCCCCGTTCCCGGGTTTTCCAGTTTTTCCACTGGAAATTTCCTTCTGCTCCGCGATCCGAAGGTTGCAGGGGGCTCAACAACAGCTGTTCCTTTGGGTGTTGGTTCCTCGAAGCCTTGGTGCCCTCCTGAAGACCGAGGAAGCTTCCTCCTAAGACAAAAAAAAATAAAACTTAGTCTCTAAAAGCATCCGATTTAACCCCAAACTAGAATTAGGTGTAGATAGGAGGGATTCAGTGAGCCCCTCATCCTCATGGGAGCTTTTGAACATTTCAGGACCATAAAACAAATCAACTTTCCAAGTACAGAAGTTATGTTCTAAGTATTTTTTATTGTATAGTC
>VWPW01001492.1:3330-45831 GCA_013389825.1 Crypturellus undulatus
CGCGGGGGTCCCGCTGCGCAGACAAAGCCGGGGCGGCCTCGCTGCCTCCTTCTCTCCTCGCCTCCATTTTGGCAGGGGGAAGGAGCCGGCGCCGTCGGGACCCCTGCAAGGGCATCGCGAGCCCCGGCTCCTCCCGCCCCAGCTCCGCGGCCGCGGCGGCCCGGGAGCTTCGGCCCGCCCGGTGCCGCCTGCGGGAGCGGCCGTGCTCGAGGAAGGGGGTCCGGTCTCGGCAGGGCGCGGGTTGGTTCCGGCTGTCCCCCGGACGGAGGCCCCCGCGCGGGGCCGTGGTGGCTGCGGGAGCAGCAGCCGGTGCCTGTGGCGCCGCTCGGGCTGCCCGCGGCCTGGGCTCGCGGGGGACGCGCATCCCCCATCGCACTGGGGACGCACGTCCTGCACTGCGCTGGGCTCCCCCAGCGCGCGGCTCGTGTCGTGTCCCAGCCCGCAGCGGCCCTGGGCACCTCTGGCCTCCTTGAGACTGGTGCTGTCCTGAGCTGAGCTCGGGCAGGGCCGTGTCCCACGCGACGGTCCCGGCTCGCTCTGTCTCCGCTGCAGCCGGATGCTCTCTGGTGCGGTGCCGGGGTGTCCAGGCTGGGCTCTGACTAAGCAGTGCTTTGTGGCAGGGCCGTGAGTGTGGCGGGAGGAAGGCAGAGGCAGCTCCCCTCCCCCCGACGAGAAGCCGCTCGGCTCCAGCCGCGCGGGAGGACGGATGCGGCTGCTGCGGGGCTCATGGGCCCGGCACAGCCAGAGGAAGGGCCGCCGGGCTCCCTGCGAGCGCCGAGCAGCCCTGCTGAGCTTGCGGACATGTTGTCTGCGCGTCCCGGGTTCCCCTTGCGCTCCTAACTTGCCATGCTCCGTGCAGGGCTCTGCTTGGCAGCGCAGGAAGACGGGATGCGGGCATGGCGGTGCGGGTAGGTGCACGGCTCCTGCTTTCCAGTGGCAAGTTGCCTGCTCCAACACATCCCTCATCCTTTGCCCAGGACCATGCGGGAGGCCGGGAAAGCCTGGTCGTGCTGTGTCTAGCACCCACAGGCCCTTAGGACTGCGCTGTCCTAGCCCTTGGTGAGCCCCAGGCTTCACTCCAGAGCTCCAGTGCCGCAGGAGAGGGAGCTCAGAGAGGAGCAGCTCGGCCCCACGGCTCCCTGCAGTGGGGCCAGCAGCGGGGCGAGGAGCAGCGCAGGGCTGGGGCCTCAGGGTCCTCTGACCCTTGCCCTGCCTGGGGCCTGCATGCGCTTGGGAGCAGGTGAACCCCCCCTCGGCTCCAGTGCCAGTGCTCAGGCACCGCCAGAACAATGTGATGCGACACGCAGGGTGACGATGTGACAGTCCCGTGGTGCCTTGTCCAAAATAGCACAGTGCGCACTTGCCGCGGGGCTCCGAGTGGGGATGGGTGCGGAGTGGGGCCCGGCAGGACACCAGGTAGGTGCCAGCATCCCGGCTGCGTGCTCGGGATCTGCTTTCCGGAGAGCCCCAGTGCGCTCTGCAGGAAGGGCTGAGTGCTGCCCTTCTTGGGTGCTTTTCCTGAGTGTGGTGTTATGGCTGCACTGGGGACGGTGGTGGCCACATGGGTCGCCTTGAGGACGGTCTGGGAAAAGGGTGGGCAGGTGCTGGAGCCCTCACTGTGTCCGATGCCTGTGGACGCGGCTGCTCTAGGTCCGGGACGAATGGAAAGTTTGTGGAGGGGGTGACAGTGACCAAGTGCGGCTCAGGTTCGCTCTGCTCTGTCTGGGTATTTTAAATGCTGGGAAGGACCTTGGCTCTAGCCCTGCTCTGGGCATGAGATCCTGTGTCCCAAATTTCCCCTGCCGCTCGCTGGCCCATCAGCCTGGGCCGGGCAGGAAGCTGGGTACTGGGCAGTGGGAAGGGGCTCTGGGGAGGCTCTTGGGGCTGCCCTTGGGGTGTCCTGTCCTGTCCCATCCTGGTGCTCCAGCTTCCCCCTGCTCCAGCTGCAGCTGTGGACCCGGAACATGTCTGGCTGCCTGTCCCTGGCACTCCGTTCCATCCCATCCCAATGGGATCCCAGAGGAGCAGTTCGGGCCTGCATGGTGCCCACAGCAGGCATGGGTGCAGCAGTGTATGGGGACATGGGACGTGGACGGGTGCAGCGGTGCACAGGGATGCAGCGTATCAGGGGGATCTAAGGTCAATGCGCTGCCTCTCCTGCCCTCCCTTCGTGGGAAGCTCCAGGCGGGATTGGCTCCGGACGCTTAACGAAGGCTGCATCCCTGCTGATGGCGAGCGTCCCCGCGGGCAGCCAATGTGCTCTCGCTTCACGGCGCCGGGGCTCTGCCTTGCTGAGCATCCTGCCGTGTGCCAGCCGCGCTCCCCTGGGGTGGGCTCCCTTGTGGCCACGTGCCTGGAGCCGAGACTCCGGCACAGGGATGCAGGAGGTAGAAGACCCCACGCTGAGCCCAGCAGGCCCCGTCCTTGGACTGCAACGGCCGCTCCCGCGGTCCCCATCCAGCACAGCTTTGGTGCTCCTGGGATGGGAGTGTCGCTGCAGCCCTGCTCCAGGTCTAGATGCGCCCAACGCAGGGGAGCGGTGCCCACACCTCTTCCCAGACCGAGGGAACTAATCCCCTCCGGAATGCCCGGCCCTCCGGTGAGGGGACGCCCCAGCCCGGGCACGCAGGCCGCGTTAGGTTTCAGGACAGCTGCCACGCTGCGGCGGCGACAGGGACAGATGGCGGCAGGGCTGGGCCAGGCGCTGGGGTTTGGCTGTGCCCGCTGCCCTGCCCTGGGTGCCGATGCGACGGGACGGATCCTGCCCTGCAGCCTCGCGGCGCCGGGGCAGGAGGAGCTCCAGGGCACTGGTGCCCACCGCTGCTGGGGGACAAGCCACATGCTCGCGGCCCTAGCGTTGCCGCCAGCCCCGCTCTGCGCATGACGAGGTCTGGGCAGCCATGTGGGTGCCACAGGCTGCAGCAAGGCCAAGCCAGCTCCCCGCTGTGCAGGGGACGTCCACGGGGGCTCGTGCTCTTCTACCACCTGGCGCCAGCCGTGTTTGCACAGCCCGTGCTTCACCTCCACGCACGTCGGAGTGCTCGGCAAACATGGCCGAGACGTCCCCTGTGGCGGCGGGAGCAGAGCCTGTGGGCATCGGTGTCCCTGGGCAGTGCTGCCCGGCACATGGGCGTGTGGACCCATGGGCATGTGGACCCATGAGTGTTTGGACACATGGATGTGTGTGGCACATGGGTGCTGGCTTTGCAGGAGCTGCTCGCTTGCCGAGCGGTCCATAGCCACGGCATCACAGCACATCATGACGCATTTCCTGGCAGCATGCAGGGAGCGGCTCCATCGCGGGGCTGAGCCGTGTGTCCCCAACGGGTGCAAACTCTAGGGTGCTGTGAGCAGGTGGGGAGCCCCCAGTCAGCGCTGGGAGGGCTGTTTTCCCGCAGCGGCGGCGGCTTCACATGCGCATTCCTAGGGCATGAGTTAATGGCTGTGCACAGGGCCCGGCGCGGCAGCGCGGGGGGACGGGGCCAGCAGCGCTGACGTCAGCCTGTGGGGCCCTCGCCCATCCTGCCGCCCGCCCCGGCAGCGCCAGCGGAAGCGGCTCTGTGTCCTGTGGCCGGGGGGACGGGAGGTGCGTGGATGCAGGCTGAGAGTGCGTGAGCCGCCGGCGGGAGGGAGCCGTGGTGGCGGCAGAAGGGCTGCTTTGTGTCCGTGTGGTGCCTGGCACCCCAGGCTCCTGTGCCCGGGGATGCAGATCCAGGAGCATCGCAGCGCCGCACCCCGAGCTGGGGCTGAGTGTCGGGCTGCGCCGTGGGCCAGGGCGGGCAGGGCTGGGGCTGCCCAGTTGGTGACCATGTGCTCTTCTCTCCGTGTGCAGGGCAGACCACGGCGTCCATGGCAGACAGCACGCTCGGCCCCAGCTCGCTGCCCGCTGCACTGGGGGTCTCCTGCCACCAGCCCGCCTCCCCGGCCGTGTCGCCCCCCAGAGCACCTGTGTCACCCGTCCTGCCCGTCCCACCAGCCGCATCGCCCTCTGGAGTGTCCGTGTCACCCGTCCCAAAGGCTGCGGCCTCCCCCAGCCACCCTGTCCCAACCACCGCCCCTTGCACAGAGCCTGCTGCCTCACAGGCGGTCTCTGCGGCCGGGACATCACTGGCCCAGTCCAGCCCCCCTGTCCCACCATCTGCAGCCCCTCTTGCAGATAGTCCTCCCTGCCAGCCCCAGCACCTCCCCGGCACCCCATGTGCCCCCAAAGTAGAGCCCATCCCTGGCACCCCCTGCCCCACAGAGACGCTGCCCCATGGTGGGGACGGAGCCGCCCCCCCCGACACCGCTGCGAGCCCCCCGGGTGCTGCTGCTGGCCCCTCCAAGGAGGCGCCCCCCCGCAGCGAGCGTGCCGCCCCCGGTGCCAGCCCCCGGCCCAAGCAAGGTGGGTGCCGGGAGTCCTGGCTGGCGCTGCGGGACGTCCCTATGTCCCTACCCGCAGTGGAGGCCGTGGCGCAGTGCTCACAGGGCCTCGCTCTGCTCCACAGATGCCCAGAAATCCCAAGCACGGCACAAGCAAGCCAAGGAGCGTCGTGAAGAGCGAGCCAAGTACCTGGGTGAGCGGGGACAGTGCGGCTGGGCGGGCAGTGCAGGGGCCTGGGATGCTGCACTGAGGGAAAGTGCTGCAGGGCCTGTCCGCTAAGGAGCTTGCTCAGGGTCTCCGGCAATCCCCTTTAGTGGCTACAAGTGGCTGAGTGCGCGCGGCAGTGGGGGCAACTGGGCCTTCAGCCCTGCCCCCTTAGTGCAGGCGTCCCCAGGGTGCATGGGTGCCCCCCCAGGTCCATAGGTGTCCCGTAGGTGCCCCCAGCCCGTGCAGTGCTGCCGGGTGCACATGGCCCCTTGTCCCAGGCCCCTCTCCCCATCCTTGCACTCTTTCCACCCTCATTGCCCCTTTGTTCTGGAGCCGGCGGGGTTCCCGCGCTCCCTTTTGTCCCAACCCAAACTCCTCCCTCGCCTGCAGCGGGCAGACACAGTGCGTCCTTGGAGCCCTGGTCCTTGGAGCCCTGCGCGGGGCCGGCCAGGTGCAGCCGGGCTGTGTGCGACGCCTCTGCCTGTACTCCCTGCAGCTGCCAAGCGGGTGCTGTGGCTGGAGAAGGAGGAGAAGGCGAGAGTGCTGCGCGAGAAGCAACTTGAGGAGCGCCGCAAGCGCCTGGAGGAGCAACGTCTGAAGGCAGAGAAGCGCCGTGCCGTCCTCGAGGAGCGCCAGCGGCAGAAGCTGGAGAAGAACAAGGTGGGCTGTGAGCAGCACGAGGAAATGCTCAGCGGCAGAGGCTCCTTGCTGCGGTGGTCGCGCTGGGCCCTGCGGCCCATGCCTGGCTCCTGCCTTTACCACATCCCTCTCTCTGGGCAGGAGCGCTACGAGGCAGCAATCCAGCGATCAGCCAAGAAGACGTGGGCAGAGATCCGGCAGCAGCGCTGGTCATGGGCTGGGGCCCTGCACCATGGCTCGCCCGCACACAAGGACGGTGAGTGCCGGGTATTGCGGTGTCCCCGAGCGCTGCCGTCGTACTGGGATGCGGGATTGCTGGCTGCATCGTGGCGCTCAGGGTCTCTTAGCTCTTTTCATGGTGCCAAACCCGTAGGGCTGGTGTGAACGTGGGAGCGTTTGTGAGCACTGATGGGACTTGGTCCCAGGAAGGTCCCATTTGGCTGCTGGCGATGTCGTGGGATGGCCCATCCGTGCCACCCCGCTCTGTGCTGCTGTTGCGGAGCCACGTGCTGGTGCTGTCGCAGGTGCTGCAGTGCGGCCCTGGTCCCCTCGCAGGGATGGGTGCTCTTGAGTGCGTGTGGTGCTGTGGTGTCCGACCTGGCAAATCCGACCTGGTCTGGCTGCTCTCCTTGGTAGTCTGCAAACGTCCCCTCCATCATCAGTGGTTCTTTGATTCTGCCACCTCTGGGTTTCCCTGCGGCATCCACAGGGATGGAAGTGCTACTAGCATGGGGGCTGCCCGGAGCGCCTGTCGAGGCGCTGCTGACCATCGGCATCTTCCCAGCCCTGCAAAGAGCTGGTGCAAGAGTCATCCCATGTCTCTCTGTGCCCTCACTGCCCTAGGTGCTGCCCACTCCAAGGACTTTTCTGAACACTCCATTCCCAGCACTGTGTTGTGTGACTGTCCCCACACGAGCAGTTACCCTTCCCAGCATGGGATCAGGCGCTGTGCAGCATCCCGACGTCGCCACCTCCGGCTCCTCTTTGGGTCTCCCGCAGACCCTGCATGCCGGGCAGAGCATGCTGCATGCCGCCCCCCCCCACCCTGGTGCCCCCTCCTTAACACCCTTGTGTCTTTTCCCTCCTCCAGGTGCGAGCCGGTGCTCAGTGTCGGCCGTAAACCTCCCCAAACACGTGGATTCTATAATCAACAAGCGCCTCTCCAAATCCTCTGCCACCCTCTGGAACTCTCCCAGTAGAAGTAAGAGCCCTCGGCGTGTGCCGCCGCGCAGGGGGCCTCCCCAGAGCCAGGGCCCCCCACCCCATTCCCTTGCAGCATGTGGAGAGAGGAGGAGCCGTTGCCAATTTTTGCTCTTGCAGGCACAGGTGGGAGCACCGGATGCTCCCGCTGCAGAGCTGCCTGCGCGCGGGCGGGAAGACATGGAGGAGGCAGCGGGGGCCCGATGGGCTAGGGCGTGTGGTGCTGCATGGGGGCCTGACGGCCGGAGATGCTCGGGGGGGCAGCTGCGATGCAGGCGCCGCTGCATCCTGCCCAGTCCGATGCCTTTATAGGCCGGTCTGCAGGAGGAGGAGGTCATCAGAGGGGCCCTGCGTGGTGCCGTGCCTTGACCAGCTCTGTGCCAGAGGCTGCGTCCCGGCGCTGCTGTTGTGTTTCTCGGTTGCCTGGTGATGGCGGCTTGCGCCGTCCCGTCCCATCCCGTGGTATAAATAGCTGGAGCAGCTGCGGCGGGAGGGAGCGGGGTGGCAGCGACCAGCGCTGCAAGAGTGGGGGCAGCCCCATGGCTCCCTGCGGCCCGTCCTGGGGGCACGTTATGATGAGGGCAGGGATGGTCCCTTGCGACCGTCTCTGCAAACTTTCTCCGCCTTCGTCACTGGCACCATGCAGTGGAGCCAATGACCCTCGGTGGGGCACTGGCTCCCACAGCATCAGCATCATGTAGAATGGCCATGGTACTCGATGCTTCTCCGTCTCTGTAGCACCAGTATTGTGTGGCACAGCTGAGGTTCCCAGCAGGGCACCAGCTCCTAAAGTGCTGGCGTTGTGTGGCACAGCTGGGGATTCTTGGTGCTGCCTTGTCTCCGTGGAGCTGGCATCGAGCGGCACAGTGGGGAGCACCTGGTGCTGCAGCGGTTCCTGCAGTAATGGCATCATGCAGCACAGTCAGGGGCTTTGAGGGGTCCAGGCTGCATGGTGCAGGAACTCTGTGGCTCCACAGCAGCAACTTTGTGCAGCCCAGCCTGGGGTGCTGAGTGGTGCTTCAGCTTCCGTGGCACTGGCACTGGGCAGCGAGACAGAGGCTCTTGGTGGTTCCCTGTGGCATCCCTGGTGGCTCAGTGGTGCTGGGCTGGGCTGCAAGCGACGGGAGGCTCCTGGGTGCCGAGGTTGCAGCCTCCACTGTTGGCCCTGCTTGTGGCAGCCCGTGCAGCCCTACGGGTCATTGCCATGGCTGTGCCAGCACTGTGTGTGGTGTGTGTCTCACCGGGGTCCCATCCTGCTGGGTGTGATGAGGCCGGGAGTGCATGGGAAGCATTAACCCCCCCATCCCCTGTAGACCGCAGCCTGCAGCTGAGCCCTTGGGAGAGCAGCATTGTGGACCGGCTCATGACACCCACCCTGTCGTTCCTGGCACGCAGCCGCAGCGCCGTGACGCTGGCGGCCAACGGCAAGGAGCAGGGTGAGTGGGGCTGGGCAACATGGGCCTGGTGGTGGGACACAATGGCGGGGGCCCTGAGGAGGCCTGTCCCGACTACCTGCTCTGCCCGCAGTGCCCGTGTGCCCCCGCTCGGCCTCTGCCAGCCCCCTGGGTCCCTGCCACGGCCATCGCCTGCCACATCGGTGCCGTGAGCGACGGAAGGGGGCGGCTGGAAGCCCCGAGGCAGCTGTGCGGCGCCGGCCAGAGCCCTCACCGGTAAGTGCAGCCCGCACAGGCTCCCCGCAGCGCCCATGCTCGCCCCTCACCCCGTGCCCCCGCAGAAGAAGAAGGAGAAGAAGGAGAAGGAGCGGGAAAATGCCAAGGAGCGCGGTGCCCTGGCCCGCGAGCGTGGCCCCAAGCGCACCACAGGGTCTCCCCGGCCACCGCTCACGCATGGCAGGTAGGAGCCGTCCCCCCAGCCCCCAGGGTGGCCCTGGCCCCGATGATATCCCTATTTCCCCCTTGCCTTTGGCAGCCCCAGCCCCCGGGACCGGCCTGCGTCTCCTGCTGCCCAGTCTGGCTCGCCCGCCTCCCCCCGGCGGCCCCCGGTGCCCCGCGGCCCCCGGGCACGGACCAGCCCACGGGAGCCCCTGCTGCCAGCCAAGGCCCACGAGAGGAAGGAGGAGAATGAGGAGAGGGGCACGGCTGTGCCGGCACCCTCTGAGCCCCCCACAGCGCCCGCCGAGCCAGCCGCAGGTGGGTACTGCAGCAGGCAGCAGGGATGCAGCGGCCCCTGAAATGCTGCCGCCACCCGCACTGATGCTGCTGCTGGTCCCACAGCCCCCAGCAGCCCCGCAGCCCCCAGCAGTGCCCCCAGTCCTGTGGGCACCCCTGGCCCCAGCGGCAGGCCCACAGCCGGCACCACGGACCGCGAGGAGGCGGCCCGGCTGCTGGCAGAGAAGCGGCGGCAGGCGCGGGAGCAGCGGGAGCGCGAGGAGCAAGACCGGCGCGAGCGGGAGCAGCAGGAGAGGTGAGTGGTGGGTGCTGCGGGCACAGGGAGCCTGCGGGGCCGAGACTGAGCATCCTGTGCTGCAGGAACCGGCGGGAGGAGGAGGCACGGCGGGCAGCCGAGCAGCAGGAGCGTGCAGAGGCCCTGGCCCGCCGGCGTGAGGAGGAGCGGCGGCTGCAGGAGGAGAGCGAGGCCCGTGAGAAGGCACGAGCCGAGCAGGAGGAGCTCGAGCGGCTGCAGAGACAGGTGAGCGCGAGTGGAGAGGGCAGTGGCACAGGGGGTGACTGGGACGGAGGAGTGAAGGCAGTGATGGAGGCGGAAGGCTGGAGGGAGGAGGGAGACTAGGATGGAGGGAGGATGGCACAGAGGGAGGAAAGAGAGGTGGAGGAGGGATGGCTAGGATGTCTGGGGATGGAGAAGGAAGGCAGGGATGGAGGAGGAGGGCTGCAAGTAGGAAGGCTGGGATGAAGGGGGAAGGCTGCAGGGAGCAGGGGTGCTGCAGGGAGGATGCTCTTGGTGGTCCCCCTGGGTTGGGGTGGCCCCTCAGCAGCCCCTCGTGGCGGGAATCCCATCTGGCCACACTCACACTGTGCTGCAGAAGGAGGAGGCAGAGGCAAGGGTGCGTGAGGAGGCCGAGCGGCAGCGCCTGGAGCGGGAGAAGCACTTCCAGCGCGAGGAGCAGGAGCGGCAAGAACGGAAGAAGGTGAGCAGGGAGCGGGGCAGAGGGTGGTGCAGCAGGGTCCTGGCGGCTCCCCCGGGACTGCCCACAAACCCCAATGTGCCCTGCAGCGCCTGGAGGAGATCATGAAGAGGACCCGCAAGTCGGACGTGGCGGATGCCAAGGTGGGTGAGCGCGCGGCTGGTGGGTTGTGAAGATCCTGCCTGGCCTGGCCCTCACAAAGGGCTCCCCTCTGCCCCGCAGAAGAAGGATGACAAGAGGATGGTGAACGGGAAAGCCGGCGAGCAGGAGGACGTCAAAGGTACATGGGAGTGCCGGCCACCCAGCTGCGAGCTCGACCCGCCGCCACAGCTGACGTGGCTGCACTCCCATCTGCAGGCCCTGAGAAATGTGTGGGGCCACTGGCCAAGGCTGAGGAGCTGCCCGAGTCGGAGGTGCCAGGTGCAGGGCCTCCGGGCACAGAGCCCAGGTGAGCGTGCGGGGCCGGGGCGGTGGCGCCAACGGGGGCACCGGCAGCTCCTGGCTCACACCCTTGCCCACAGCTCGGCAGGCCCAGAGGCGCCAGTGCTGCTCAACGGTGTGCAGGCCTGCAAGCACGAGAACGGCTTCGCCGGCAGCGAGGGCGGTGGTGAGCCAGCGGGCGTGCGGGAGAGGGCGCCCCACAGCCCCGGCAGCATCATCCCCTTTGGTGACACCGAGCCCTTCCTCAAGAAGGCGGTGGTGAAACCCCCCCAGGTCACAGGTGAGCGCTGGGAGGGCCCTGCCAGGGCCTCCCCCCGCCGCCACCCCAGCCCTGATGCGCTGCCTCCGCACACAGAGGTGCTGTGAGCACCGCAGACGCCCCCGCACATTCGTGGCTGCCCTCGGACAGACAGCCCCACCACACCGTGCTGCCAGGGCGGCCCGCGGCCCTGCGCCTGGGATGCCTACGTTCTCTCGTCATGCTGGTTTTTATTTCATTTCGTTTCATTCTTTGTTTTTTAATATGCACCTTATGAGACTGATGCCCCCCCCAGCCGCCTGCCAGAGCCACCCCAGATGTGTGCTGTAATAATGTAGTTATTTAACTTGCTGGGTACCATGTATGTGAATACTGTAAATAGCATGGGCGGGCATGGGGTGCGGGCTGGGGGCTCCCCGTGCCTCCGTGACAGTGTTATGCACCCGGACAGCATCTGCGTTAATAAAGTGGATACACCACAACGGTCTCGTCTTGTTGCGTCGTGGAGCCCCAGGGGACACAGCCCGCTGTGGCGCGGGGAAGCCCTCCTGATCCCCCTCTCCCCCAAGGGAGCCTCGATCGCCCGGATCCCCAGGAGAGGCTCAGCCCCGCTCGACGTCCCCTCCGCAAGGGCCTCAGTGCCCCCCGCGCCTCGTGAAGGGGAAAACCTCCCCGCGCCGCCATGGCTGCGCCGCCGCAGGCTCCGCCCTCCCGCCCCACACAAGCCCTCGGCCCTACCGCCTCCATCGCGCGAGGGGCGGGAAAGTGAGAAGGCGGAAAAGACGTTCGGGCCCGCGCGGTGCCTGCTGGGAACTGTAGTCCTGCCGGCCCCGCTAGCCCATAAGGACTGCGGCGCCGGAAGACTGCAGTTCCCGGCACGCCCGCGTGGGGGGGGGGCTAGGCGGGCGGGCGGGAGCCGGAAGTGCGTGAGGAGGCGGCGGAGGCGCCTGGCTGCTGCGGAGGCCGCGGTCCGGTGAGTGCGGGCGGGCCCGGGGCGCCGCCATCCCCCCCTGCTGCCCCCCCGGCCTCCCCCGAGGCTCCCGCGGCTCCTCGCGCGCCCATCCGAGCACCGTGGAGCCGCCCCGGGCCCTCTTCTTTCCGCACGGGGCTCAGCGCGGCCTTCCCCTCCCCCCCCACCTTCCCCGGGCCGCCACGTGCCGGGCGCGGCCGCAGCGCGGCGGGGCCGTCCTGGGCCGCGCCGCTTCCTCCGCTTCTTCCGCAGTTTTGTGCCGCCCCAGGGTCCGGCCCGGGCCTGCAGTCCCCACCTCCCCGCGCGCCGTCCCGCCCCAGGGCGGCCCTGCGGGCCTCGAGTGCGGGCAGGAGGGAGGTGGGCCCGAGCCGCCCGCTCGGGCCTCAGCTTCCGCCGTGGTGCGGACCGAGGGCACCGTTCCCTGGTATTCCCCGTGCTCGTGCCCATTAATTGGATGCAGGGTTTGCAGTTAGGTTCAGGTCGTTCTGCGGGTGTGAAGAGCACGTGAGAGGCCCTGGACTGTGAGGCCTGGGCCGAGGGTAATGGACTTGGGCTTCATCAAAACACACTTGAAAAATTCCTAGGAGGCTTTTGGTCACTGTATTTACCTCGTGGATTTCTCAGTGCATTTCCATGCCAAGAAATGGATGTGCTAAGTTTAGTAGCAGGCTTGCAAGACTCATGTTGAAGTGCACTCCTCTGTAGGAGAGTCCATGTGCTTGAAGCATTTGGGTTGTTGGTGGGTTTCTGCTTCCAAGGCAAGATGCCAGATGTTAGAAAATATTGATGAATTTTAGTGTCCTGAGATGTGTTTTCAAAACCTTTGCACTGTAAGACTGAGAATAGGTCATCTGAAAATTTTAAGACTCTGAACATGAGAAGAACTAGTGAGTTCTAGCATCTAAAGTGATAGTTGTGCTAGTACATAGTTTCTTTTAAGTTTGGGTTTCTGCCTGTGGTATGGAGGAAAGAAGAATACTGTTGTTCATAGCAAGAATGTGGGAGGCCTGATCATAGGTTAACTTGAAATCCTGCCTTTCTGCATCCTTCTGCATTGACTCTTTGCCTCCTGTTTTTGACAGTCCAAGCTATTTGCTTTCTTTGGAAAGAGAGTAGACTTGAGAAACACGTGAACGGATGGATGTTGGTAACTGCTAATCTGGAGATGGAATCATAGCTATGAGGGGGGAAAAAAGGGTGAAACCTTATATATGTGTTTTCCTGCCAGTTTACACCAAAGAAAACTGCCCATGTAAGGCGGCGTCTATATCATGGTGTACCTTGTGCCTTCTTAAGGTGTTTGCTTCAGATGTGTCAGAGGAGCAATAAATCTGATCACCACTGTACAGCATGTCCATGGTTGATGCGCATTGATAGTGGCAGTGCACGCTCCAAATCCTGTACCTATTTGGAATTCCTTGTTTGTGGAAGTTGTGCCTGGCCTCCTGCCTTGAACTGTGGAGTTTTGCTGCTATTTGCTTTTCCTGCGAATTCTGTGTTCCTTTGAATCTCTGCAGCAGTGAAAAAGCAGCCTGTCCTGCTATGTAGGGCTTCAATAAGCACTGCCCTGAAAGAGGTTTCAGCAAGTTCCTTCGTACGCTGCATGTTGCTATTTTGGGTGTGCTGAGATTTCAGAAGGCAGTCATGTGCATATGCCGTGAGCTTCACTTCTGACACCATTTAGACTAAAGCAGATTTTTTTAAGATAAATAGTAAATAAGGCATACATTCTATTACTATTGTTATGACAATACAATTTGGCTGTCTGCTAGTTTCTCCAGCTTATTTAAGTCAAGAAGCTTTGTAAATTCTATTTAAGAAAAACACTAATTCAAGTTAAGCCAGGTCTGTGCTGTGTGAGTTCACTAGTTGTGTTGGGAGCATTTAAAAAAGCTTGTGAATGTTTCCTGTCAAGATTAGTATTATTAGAAAACAAAAGTATTAAATATATAAAACACCACCATGTTAGAAAGGTGCCAAACCATGCCAGACAGAATTTTCTACCTGCTTCCACAATCTGATCTAGATAACTTGCTGTGAAACAAATTTCTCTTAAGTCTGAGAATACTTTTGGTTTTAAAGCACTGGTGTTCCCTTTGCTGATGTACCATTTGCTCCATGAAAGAATTGTGGAGTTTTGCCAGAACCTTAATTTTTAACTCACTTGGCCTTCTTTGCCAAGTGACAGTTTGGCTCATCAGAGCTCATGAATTGTTTAAGCAGTGGTGCAGCCTTTAACTTTTTCTTTTTTTATTTTTTCCCCCTCATTTCTGGAAAAGTTTACACATACTAAGCTAGGTTTAATAGCTCAGTTTGCCAGTTTAATAACATATGTTCTTAGGGCCCTGTATTTTTTTCTGAATTACGGCGGCGCAGAGGGTTGCTGTGTGTGGCAGGATCCTGCTGGTGGTTTATCCGTCCAGTGTTGTGTGTGGGCTCTGAAAGGGAGCTAACTGAGGATTTCAGTAGCTGTTCAGGCTCCCAGGACCCAGGGGAGCTAATCTGCCCCCGGCTGCATAAGCAGCTGGCGTAGATGTTGCCATTGTGCTCGCTGACCTGGTACTTAGCATATTTCCTACCTGAGCCCTGCTCTAGATTCTGTAGTGATAGGTTTTCCTGCAACAGGATTTGCACTTAGCAAGCGTGAGCATATTTGAAAAAATGGGCTGTGTGTTTTCCTAAGGGGCTCCCGAATGAGAAGCATTTAGCATAGGGGCTCTTCTAGCTCTGTGCTGTGACTGCTGGGATTGCACAAGTGGCAAAGAACATGTAGGTGCCATTTTGTTTCTGATTAACAAGCTGGAGTTGTAAATACAGAGTATTCGTTATTGTGCAGGAGAATATTCTTCCTCTCTTTGCAGCGAAATAGAGCAAGTAGAGGCTAGATGAAGGTAATCATGGTTGTTAGTTTTGAAAAAGTTGAGAGTTCTTGCTTATTTTAGCTTTATCATGTCTGAACTATGAATAATAAAATCATGGGATTACATTTCATGCCAGTTTAGAATAGTGTTCGCGTTGTTTCACTCCATGGTAACTGGAAGCTGTCGCATCCATAGAAAACAGCGACTCATAGAAAGGCCATCCAGGCAAATGCAAGAGCATTGGAGCAGTGGGCCAGGGTCGGCCAAGCATGTTTATGGTTCTCAGGAATGAAAACTTTTTTTTTTTTTTTTAATAGCGTTTTACCATTCTTTACATTGCTTCAGACACAGATTTGGGAAAAGTAACGTTACCTCAAATGTGGAAGTGAATGCAAATGTTGCACCAAATGTGACCTTAAAAAAGGTCACTTTTTGGTACCAATATGGTGTTGTGTGATGTAGAAATAATCACTTCTGAGGTCAGGTACCTGTGTTTTAGAATGATGCAGAGAGTTTATCCTTATAAAATACTACTTACAGGATGCAACTGGAAAGGGATTGTGTTCTAAGGCAAGGTTAGTTTCACTTTTCTCCAGTGGTGGTCAGTGTTCCTCCACCTTTAAAGCACAGTCCATTCGGTGTGGCTGAAAGTGAAAGAATTGCAGTGTAATAGTGTGGGCAGAGGCTTGGGAGAGTTGGTTGCTCTTCTTAGCAGGCCAGGAGTCATCGCTTTTCCAGGCACTAGCTGGCACTGTGCTCTCATTTCGCTGTCCCCTGGACTCGCCTCTGCCATTTGCAGCACTGCGTGAAGGGCAGTGACGCCAGTGAAGAACTGGGAACCGGAGGAATCGCAGGTTGTGGTACCTTAGGTTAGGACAAAGAAATTAAACAAACTTGAGTGCAGTTTTTCTCCATTCCTTATTTTTAAAACAATTTTATTTGCCTGTTTTCCTACCAAAGGGACAGTTTTCTGTCTGACCTCTTCTTCCAACTATGAGGGAAAATATTTAGTATGTTCCTCCCCTTTTTTTATTCTTATAAGAATAAAGGTGTTTTTTTTTTTTTTCAAAGACCTGCTCATACACACTTCTTTGTGAAAAGAAATTCATGATTTTAATCTGCAAATCTGTGTCATCCAGCAGTTTTGTAGCCTGTTGTGATTTATAGCCATATAGGTTTCTCTGAGGCCACAAAAGGCAATGACTTGGGAATAAGTAAAGCAGAAGAGAATTAGCTCCCAAGAGAATTGGCATTATCAATAATGATGTTAACTTGCGTCGTTACAGAGGGTTATATGCCCAGTTTTGACCCTCTGCTTTTGTACTTTTTTTTTCGCCACCCATAAATTATTGTAGCCAATTTCTCCTGTAGAATTATGGATGAGATCATTTTCCTGAGCTAGAGATCTGTGTATGAACAGCTATTCTGATTACATATTTTGAGAACACCTTTGTTAACTGGGAAAAGAATTTAGGAAATGGTGTTGGGATGAATGGCTAAAATCTAAAATGAAATTTTTCCGGTTTTTTGTCTAAATTTAACTCCCCCCCCCCTTTTTTTTTTCNCTTTGTCTAAATTTAACTCCCCCCCCCTTTTTTTTCCATTTAGGTGAGAGTTCAACTCATTCTGATAAAAGCAGTATTCAGAAACATAATTGATGGGAGACTTACATAAGGTATGTAAACACAGTCTGAAAGCTCTCTGTCCAAGTGAGCATGGTAAGGTTGCAAGCCATAAGTGCTACAAAAATGCCAATAAGAGGTGTATATAATCACTACTATATCCTTAAAGGTAAGGCTGGAAGAACTGTTTCTGTACATAATTACCTCTTCTTCTTCTCCCCTCTTCTTCAAGAACCATAGATATGGAAAAATCTTAAGTGGACAATTTAAACAGAAGTCCAGGATTTCTAGTTACTTAAGACTTTTTTTTTCTTCCATTTCAAGTGAGTTCAGAGCAACATCTTGTCCAGCTACAGGGTAAAGCTTGCTGACTAATTGGTTTTACACAGCTGGTTTAATCTGTCATGCTTTTGAATTGCTCTTTTAAAGCAACAGCTTCAGTTGGCTTCACTGCAGTATATTGACAGTTGCTAAACTTCCTGATACAGGAATGTTATTTTCACTTTCTAACCTAATGGGGATATTCGTGGTAATCACACGTGGTAATCCCTGATCGAAGTGACAGATCTGTCTCCTTACATTGGGGTGGTGACTTTTTAGCTCAGTTTTGTCTTCATGATCATGAAGAAAAGTAAAATGTTGATGAGATCAGTAATTCCCACGAAGGAGAGGGAACACTGAGTGGTTCAGTCTGTTGGAATGAAGTGCCAGGTTCAGTCCCTCAGTCAGAAGTAGTTCAGTCCCCTTGCTGCTGCTGGAATGTTTTTCTAAAGTTCAAGGCAAGTTTCATAGATTTGGCCTNTAATCACACTGCTGTGGTCACTTTGATTTGCTCCCTGATCGAATGACAGATCGATGACAGATCTGTCTCCTTACATTGGGGTGGTGACTTTTTAGCTCAGTTTTGTCTTCATGATCATGAAGAAAAGTAAAATGTTGATGAGATCAGTAATTCCCACGAAGGAGAGGGAACACTGAGTGGTTCAGTCTGTTGGAATGAAGTGCCAGGTTCAGTCCCTCAGTCAGAAGTAGTTCAGTCCCCTTGCTGCTGCTGGAATGTTTTTCTAAAGTTCAAGGCAAGTTTCATAGATTTGGCCTGGGAATGGCAAGTGAAGAGCAAGTGTCCAGTCTCGTTAATCCTGCCTGGGGTGATGAGGACACAGTTCAGGGTGCCTGGCAGCCATGTGTCTGTGCAAGCTGCTCTCCCCACAGCAGGCTCAACAGGTGTGAGCGGCAAGTGCTGCTTGGGCTGCAGATCCTTTCAGGGAATGAATGCAAGGTATGAGAAGTATCCAGTTGGAGAACTTAGGGTAGAAAAGAATAACTGTTCTCATTCTCTAACAGATATACATCTAATAAATGAAGATTGCCCTCAAATTTTGTAGAATTTTGTTTAGAATTAAGTAATATTTTTCCAAATTAGAGTTCAGGATGATTTGTAGTTTTGACTGAAGCAGAATTAATTCATTTGTTCAATGATGATGAAGGCTGTTGTGAGCAAACAAAGTAACAGTTTTAACTGTTTCTTCCCAGACTGAAGTGTTGATGAACACTGAACTGATGATAAGAAACCCAAGCAGGAATGCGTTTTGTAATGAGCTACTATCTTGTTTGCTCTGTGTCTTGCTACAAAATAAACTTTGTTTGTTAAGTGCTGGTCAGAAAGGAGAAAGTAAAAGTTTATTTACCTACCACAGCTGTGCACAACTTCCTACAAGGGGCTTTAAAAATATTGTAGGTAATATTTACAAAATATTGTAACGGGTTTGGCAGCAACATGCACATTTCTAAGGTGCCTACATAAGTAGTTTCACATGTTACAGGATGTCCTAGTGTTTATGGTCAGTGTGTTATAGGCAAGTTGGAAGGCAGAGGAGGTACTTGCCAAGATGAGGGTGTGCTTTCTCCCCCAGCTAGCAGCCGTTGGTAGAGTGTGGCAGAGCATTCCTCAGTGGCATGCTTGAGGTGGAGTGATTTCAGCTGTAATGATTTGTTAGTAGCCTGGCTGACTCTACAGGGTTGTGGTGGAGCTTCACTTTTGCTTCGCATCTGTAAAAGGTCTGAAATAACAAGTATTGCTTGAAAGACTTCAGAAAAGGAATGGAGGAAAGCTCCAAAAAAGACAGTGAATGAGGTAGCACAAGCCAACTGAAAATAGGAAACAAATTTCAGGGGGGGAAGAGCACTATGAACATTAGAGATGTTCTTTGTTTGACCCAGGTCTTGGCATATGGAAATGTTCTTTACTGTGTTCTGGAATATGAAACTCCTAGACTACAAGGGAAAGCTTTGAGCACGTCCCTGCCTTCCTTTCCGTATCTGGAAAAAGGCTAACAGTTCTTACTGTTAACCAAATAAAAAGATAATGACAAAAACATTTAAAAGGTTGGTATTTTTTGCTTTTAAAAATAAATAAATAAACCCTGGAATAATCTTCTTACAGTCTTAGGTGAAGCTAGATCTCAATTACTATTCCATAGTGAGTATAATCTTCAAATAACTTTTGAAACCTTTTATTCTGTAAAAGAACGTATATGTCAGATTTTTTTCGATGCTTTTTCTTCTCATTTCAGATTTGTTTCTGATTTCATAATTGGCAAAGCTGAGTTAGTGAATCCTGGCTGTTGAAGGGTGCACAGTGTGAATCTGTTCACGCAGGTAGGTACACAATAGAAAATAAAATCTGCAAAAATGATAAAACTGCCTTTCTTTCGGTTTGGAATATTCCCTTCTTATTTTACTTCTAATGTGGGTATACTACAAGTTAAACTATGTTAGCGAAATTCTTTTTTTTATTGTTCATATTGCTGCACAAAGAAGTCCATTTCATGTATTGAGGAGATTTTGAAGGAAAAAAAAACCACTTAATACACCTGGGGATATTGTGGTTTGTATTTGCCATCTATTTAGCATCTGTAATAGATTAGAAGATAGATTTTGCCAAGCTGCATAGTATTTTGCAGCAAAAGCAGCATGGTTGTACATTAAGATGGATGTTATTTGGCAAGAAATTGAGATGCTGCTTTATCCCAAAAACGTAGAGGAAAAAATGAATGTGAAAAGTATTCTCTGAATTAATTGATTTAGGGTTTTGCAGTGATTATTTTGTGCTTTTTGGCAGGGGGGATAACATATTCAGTGTAAAGAGAATTTATTTTCTGCAGAACAAACTTCAGCATTTTGTTTTCAGTTTTTGTCAGAAGTCTTAAAACTTGTAAAATATTAACTTCTTGACTCTATTTCATGACAAAAGCCTTTCTTGTGGGCAAAGTCCACAAGTCCATTATACTGACTTAGGAGCTTTCTCTTCCATTTTTTCCCACTTTTATTGGTGGATTGCACTTAGAGGATTTAAAAACAGAGAAGGCAAAATTTGAACCTTGAAACAATCCTGAGATTTTAGAAAAATGACTTAGTGAAAGGCTTCCAGGCTGCTGGTTCTGCATAGGTTATCTCAAAACCTCATTTGTCAGTATGGCTCTTCAAACGAGTCTTACTATGAACAGAGTCCCAGATGTTGCTTAAAAGTATTCTTCCAAAATAAATAGCTTGTAACTTCTGTAAGTATTGAAAGTGCATATCAGTGGGAATAGCTGCAATCTGGGACATCTATGTTAACTTTTTGTCCAGTTCTTAAAGAAGTAGAAATGGCTCTTTACAGAAAACTGTTCTCAAAAGTTGCTGCTAAACGTCAAAGGCTTGACTTTGGCCTTTTTCGGGTTAACTGAGTTGCCTGTAGTTCCTAGTGTGGGTCCTGTTTGGACAAGATGTTTAGAAATCAGATTTTTATACTGGATACTTGCATTTGGTCACTAATGTCAGTGATTTCAGATCTGTCTTCCAGGAAACAACCATTTCTATCTATGTGCGATATGAGTGAATTTAGCCAACTAATTTGGGACAAAAAGTGCTGTTTCTTCAGATGTAGTGCTTGCTGAGTTATCACATATATTAAATGTTGTAGTTTTTGGGCCAAAGTAGAAGCTGTAAAGTATATGTTTTCCCAACAGTATAATATTTACCAAAAACTTAAATTCACCATGCTCTGATCAGTGCTTTTTCAGTATTTTTAGACTTTAGGCTATACTACTTGGGAAGGTCTGCTGGGCAGCTTAGAGCCAGGCCTAGTGAAGAGCCAGACTGTAAAGTAGTTTCCAAACATACTTGGAAGTGGTTCCAGGAGCACATATCCATCGGGTGCATGCAATCTCTGCTTTTTTGTTTGCTGGGAGAGGAGACCTGTCTTGTGGCAGGGAACAATCATGTCCCTTTTAAAGCAGAGGTGGAGTCAGTGTCATGAGAAGGCAATTTTGTAGCTGTAAGCAGGAAGGAAAAAGAAGACCTCAGGCTCCCAGATAGCTGATGGATAGTCTCCATAGCACTATATAAATGCTCCTCCTGTAGTTCCTACTCTAGAACCAGACATGTTTTACCTGGTAATGCTTCATGAAGCAGCTTCCACGTGTGGGGAACTGTATGTATGTGTGTACATTGGGACACAGCAGCGTGTTCAGTGGGGAAATTGTAGTAGTAAGGTAAGCTAAGTGAGAAGATAGTAAGGTAAGTGAGAAACCACAGCTGTTTTCACAGTTCATCTTTCAGTTTCATTTAGAAGCATCCATTTCTTTAAAGTCAGGGTACTCTGTAGGAAGTTGTAGCAGAATAGATCCCTTCAGAACTCTTTTTTTTGGTTGTTGAACAGCTGAGCATGTTTTATCTTGGCAAGTAAATCATTAATTCTTGGAAGGACTAAATGGATGTTGCAATAAGTTTACAACTGCAGTGTTAACATAAGGGAACTGAAATGACTCCGTTATTTAGTTTTATTTAACCTTTTGAGTGCTGGTAGAGCATAGAAACTTGATTTCTATTCTAGTAGGAGTTACCTCGCATGTTTGGATGAATCAACTTTAAAAAATATTGGCAAAGATTAAAAATAGCTTTTAAGACATGAGAGTTCTTGGCACACATACCAGACTAATGTTTGGCTAGTAAGTGCTCTGAAGATTCTTTAAACAATTTGAAACAAACAATACTTGTGTTAAGCTCTGTTCTGAGGCCTTCTTGGGACTTTTTCACTCTGCTCCTGAAAGAGGTTCAACCTTAAAATCATGTTTCAGGACATACTGTCTCTGTATTCTGGAAATAGTTGAGTCTTTGAGCTAGCTCAAAACCGAGAGAAGCATTTGTTTTCCCCCCAGTGTTTCAGTAGCTGCATAGCTAAGCACTGCTCTTTGCTCTGGGTTTTTGAGGGAAGTCTTTCACAAAAATGAATTGTGCAGGAAGCAGCAGATAATGTTGAAACTCTTTGGATGGTATTTAGCTCTTTGTGTAGTGCAGCATAGCTGTAATTGTGGTACTTGGGGTGTAAGCCACTTTTACTCTACCCTATCAGACCAACTCTAATCTTGTTCTTTTTCTTGGAAAATGATTTAGTATTCAAAAAGATATAACAGAGAGGAGCCATTGTGAAAGTCCTAATTTTAATAGTACTTGTCTATTAAAATATCTTAAACACTATAGATTAGCTTACCTAAATGTAATTTACAAATATCTTGTTCTTAGCTGCAGGATTGATGTTTATTAAAAAGCTGTACTGAAATTACAGAGTTTATTGTGTATTTTTGTAATCTCCTTATGGAATGTAGGTTTTGCTGTCTTTGTTAATATCAAAGCCCCTGGAGTTGGTTGAGAATTGTTCTCTGGTTCTAAGATGCAATTTAGATGATGTTTTTGATGATTCTTCTTCTATGAATCTTCCTACTGATCAATTTTTCCCATTACCGTTTGCTGTTTATGATTCTTTTCCATGTTTTTCTTTACTGTGCTAAACTTCTGATTGCTTTTGGCCAATGGATTTTGGAAATGTTGATGTTTCAACAGATGTATTTAGTTAAATAATTAAAAGGAAAAAAAAAAAAAGAAAAATAATCTTTCCACACATTCTTTCCCTGAAAAGTGACCATCCATAGGAACATTTCTGTGGGTAGTGCTTGGTGATTGATTGATTGATTTATTTTAATCCTTGGAGCTATTTATTTTTAAATAAATAATAGAACAGGAGACACTTTTTTCCCATATTTTCTAGTATGGACTATATTCAGATACTTAAGTTGCCTTGGTGTAGCCTCTTCAGTATGGTAAAAAGGAAGAACTGGAGCATATAACATGATTTTTAAAGTAAGAGTTTACTTTCCATCTCTGGAGAATATCAACTGTCCTGAAGAATGACCCATATCTCTAGCAGTTGCTTTTGTGAGTGCCGTGGGCTCTTCCTGAAAGTGCTTTGACAGTGTTTGGAATATTTAGTAAGGATACCTGTAACTTGGTGTCTGGGAGCAACTGGAAGTTCGAGTCAGTCCATGAGAAGTATATATTAAAAAGTTTGATCTTTAAGAGTTGATTCTGAAGGTTAAAAGCAGACTATGTAAAATCTGAATTCGGAAGCTATGTATCTGGAATTTTCTCAATTTGTGGTATTATTCTTTGTGTTCTATGTACAATTCCACAACATGAGTAACACTTCACCGAGATTCATTTTTGAGTGCTGAATCATTAGGGTAAGGAATACTCAGTAACTTAAATTTTGCTGCTGAACTTGCATAAATACAGGCAAAGGTGTGAATAGTTTGCACTGACTTTTTTTTTTTTTTTTTTTTAACTCAGCCTATGTCAAGTTTTACTAATTGAGAAGAGGTTTGGGAGTTTGGAGAAATTCATAAAGATTTTCTACCAGGAACTCGTATAATTCCTGGTAGAAATTCATAAAGAATTTCCTGGTAGGGAATTAAACTATAACAATTCATGAAAGACTATTACTATTCCTGTATATGTAAATAAAAATGATTCCTGATGCTTCCTGCAGAGCTGATCTATTGCTTCCTTCTAGTCTGTGCTCTTGTGTTAACACTTACAAGGTTGGGTGTTTTTTTTTTTTTTTTTTTTTTTTTTTTTTTTTTTTTTACTTTTTACTTGCTTTGCAGCTGGATTAGTTCCTTGCCCTGATTCATAAGGAGAGGAATAAGCAACTGCAGGATGGGATTGGATATGCCTAATTTTTTTTGTTCTTTTTTATTTTATTTTCCCACACACTCCAACAAAATCCATGCAGTACTGTAACTTAATTCTTTTGCTTCATAATTTTCTTGGTATGATCTTGATGCGCGGCTGCTAAAGGTAGAGTTCCCCTCTGGCCTTAGATTTCTGTCTGTATTGGCTCTAACATGGACAGCGGAGAGGTCAGATTCAGCGCATCACTCTGGCTGAAATATGAAGAGTGTTTTGTGCTGTCAGTTTTCAGTCAGACTGAGCTGATAAAACTCACTCTACGCTTGTATAATCCAAGCCAAGGGAAATGCAGGAGTCCCCCCTCCGCTTTCCATCCATGTGGCTTTAAATATTCCAGATGTGATTTCTGTCTGCTTAAAAAGTAATGTGCAAAGAGGTAAGCATCTACTTAAACTGGGCCAAGGTCAGTTTGTTTTTCATGCAAAAGTTACAATATATTACAATGATATGATCATCTCTTAGTCTTGTTATAATTTGTGTGAAGGAACAGAAATCCATTCAGATGGTACAGAGAAGTCAGTGGCCTCTTAAATGCAAAATAAATTGCTTCTGATGTTGTGAATGAAACCTCTGTGATGTTTATTGAGAGCTCTTGTTCTCCAATTCCTTACCTACTTTTGGAATGGTAAAATTCCAGTCTTTTTTCAGCCCACTGCCTAAACTTCAAGTTTCTAGGCATGGTGATAGAGCCCATTGGGGAGAGGAAAGGAGCTCTATTTCCTCAGGTCTGGGGTCAAAGCATTTTCCATTTAAGCTGAAGAGCTCTCCTGAAACCAACAGGGAATCAAAAAGCTGGAGCATATTTTGCAACACGATCAAATTTTGTTTATGACTGGATACAGGGATTAAATAGGTCAACTATTACTAAGTTTGAGCACTGTAATGGTGGAACAGAAATGGCACTAGGCTTCTCTGACCTGTCATTCTGGTATGCTGGGTTTGTTTTGAGCCCTTTATGGAAAAGAGGTCACAGAAGGAGGTTGCTTCTAACATGAGGAGGGGAAAGTTGGGAGGTGCCAGTGTGAAGTCTTGAACTTGACAATATCCCCAAATTAAAATGTCTAGTACAAGAAAACCTGAGCAGCTGAAAAAGAACGATCTGAATTTTATCTAAAACCTGGTGGGATCTTCATCTGTAAACAAAGTGAAACCCCATGCTTATGTTAATGGGTATCTTTTATTTTGTCTTGAATGTTTGTCTTTCCTTTGAGGCACAGCATAATGAAAATCCTTTAGAAAATCATGCTCACAGATATCAAACTTGCTTTTATAAGGTAATAGTTTAGATAGTAGTATAATTGAAACAACTATGTGATCAGACTGTATACTTAAGATATTTTTAAGGGACTGTTTATCTTTTTTTCTGGATATATTCCTGAAAATAGTACAGGTAATTCATTTATTATTGCAGTTATGTCAAGTCACTTAATGCTACGACTTAATCTCTTCTGTCTTTAGTATTTGAATGACTGGGTGAATATTTGGAAGGACTTCTGAATTATTTTGGCTGCAACAGAACTCCTCACTGGATGATGTACTCTTGTAATTGATCGTAGCAACTGCATAAGCCACACAAGCAAATAGAACATGTATGCCCAGGACTTAATCTGGAGGTTCATAGCTAGACAGATCTGTACAAATGGCGTTGTGTTCAGGTATCTTGGATTATCATTTTTGTTTGTGATTTCTTCCGAAAATTTACAGAGAAGATTTTTTTTTGATGGTAAGCCTCCTTTATTTTTTTCATTGTTCTTTAATAGTGGCAGCTGGCTGTTTTGATAGTGCTGTGGTTGAAATTAAATGGTTTGTCTTGTTCAAGGTCGTTTTGCTCTAGCTAACAAAATGGCTTCTCCCTATTCTTTTTTTTCTTTTCTTTTTTTTTTGCATTAACTTGATGTTTTAATTGTAGCACTCACATTTGTAATTATTCTAGATTAAAAGCTTTTATTTCCTCTGCAGATTTCCTTTTTAAATTGGAAAAAAAAAACAAAACCAAAAAAAACACATTCTATTCTGAGCCCAATTCCATTTCTCTTTTATTAGGCAGACAGTTCAAACATTCCTATTTCCAGTTTTATCATGCTTCATTTCACTTTGTAGTTCCAAACTGCCAGATACTGCCTGTTCTTTCAGGTCTCCTGTGTGACTTCATTTTTCAAAGATACTATTTCCCTGTTTCCTTCAGGTGTAACTGACAGGTGATTGCAAAGATGTCTAAAACTAACAAATCAAAATCTGGATCCCGTTCTTCTCGTTCGAGATCTGGATCAAGATCACGCTCACGATCCTTCTCCAAATCTCGTTCCCGTTCTCGGTCTGTCTCACGATCAAGAAAGCGCAGGCTTAGGTAAGTTCATGTGCCTCCAGGTCAAAAGGTATAACAGTCTGTTTTTCCGATCTCTGTCTTGGTCAGATAGTTTGTCGCTTAGTGCTTTTCCATGAGAAGTCTTTTATTAGATCCTAGAACAGATAGTGTCCTGTGCCTTAAGCTGCTTCCTGCCAACCTGTATACTTTTGAAAGTATTTTTAGTGAGCTAGAAGAATAAATTGTCTGTTTCTCTGTGTTGCCAAAGGGTTTCTTTTAACCTTTTCTAGTCTATTTTTTTTCTTTTTTCCTTTTTTTCCCTTTTTCCTTTTTTTCCCTTTTTTTCTCTTTTTTTCCTTTTTCTTTCTTCCCCCCTTTTTTTTTATTTTATTCTATTCTTTTCTATTGCTTGAAACTGCCAAAGCAGGGCAAAGTGCAAAACAGCTTTTTATGATACGATAAACTCATAAGGTATTTTTTGCTTTTGTTTTCCCTCTTTGGCAGACTTGAAGTGCATTTGATCTTACATTAGCAAAGCAAATGTAAGTGGTAGTGAGAGTTTATGTTCCCTACTCGGAACAGGAAAGAACAGTTGGGAGATTCCATAGCAAAACATGCTCGTTCTGTTAAATCTTTATCTCTCCCCCTCTCCCTCCCTGCTCTCCCCAGCTTTTGAGTTAATTGGTCCCAGATTTAAGGGGCCTTTGCAGATGGGTTTCCTACCTGCCATGAATTCCTAGGAGATTTAATGTCAGTTTAAAACACTGCTATGAAAGACAGATTTTTTTTTTCCCCCTCATTTCCCTTCCTTTCTCCTCAGCATACAGGCATCAGTAAACTGAAATGGTAATTCTGGATAGATAATGATATTTTCATTCCAGTTTAATTTTGAGAAATGAATTACATGCATAATAGTTGTTACATCTCTGAATTGCTTCTGATCAGGCTAATTAAAGGGTTATCTCTTTTATGGATATGGAGAACCTGGTATTTTCCTCTCCTTTTAGTTAAGGATCTTGTAGCTTGCAGAAGCATTCCAGTTGGACTGGTATCATTATGTTCAGCTCTGTTTTTCACTAATCTTAAATGAATAACAATTCTGAAATTCATTAAAAACATGCAACTGTTAACAGTTAAAGATTTTCAAAATGCAGAGACTGTAATATACAGTTGGAGAGAGAAGGACAGGACAAAACCAAGTTAGAGGCGGAGACTTTAGTCAAGCTGAGTTCTATGCAGAAAGAAGCTGGAATGCTGGAAGATGTGTTGTCATTTGGGAATGTCTGCCCAGCTTTGAAGCAACTTTGATAATTGGAGTGAAGGCATTGTGTACATATCTGGTCTTTTGCTGCTGCTGAACCTACTTTCACTTTGTAATAGCATCTTAAAAAAATGGAGGGGCTTAGTGCAGACAAATCATCTTGTTTGGAGTTAGTGTGTTCTCTGAGGTAGGTTCAATGTGTTATTTTAGCATAAAAATCCGTTGTAGTGTATTTGAGTGTACCTCATGAAAATGATTTTACTCCTAACCTTCATTCCAAAGGCTTACATTCTGTTCTAGGTGTTCCCCATGGCATTCTAATGTTTGAGTCTGCCTAATGATACTTAATTTGTTTTATGGTTTTATTTTGCATTTTATGCACTTGAAACAGTGGACTCTTAAATTTAGAGTAGTGCATTTTAGCCAGCTAGCTCCAGAGACTACCAGACTTGGGAGAGTTATCACTACTTGCTGTTTCTTTTGCATAGCACTTTACTGTATTTTTTAAAATTAGTTCTTGTAGATATTTCTTGCAGCTTCTAGAGTGCGGCTTTTATCCTGCTGCAAATGTCTCTAAAATGACAGAATAGATTTTTGGAAGCAGTGTACAACAGGTCCCTTGCTGGTAATTGGTAACATGCAGTAGTTGTCTGAAAATGGGAGTGTATGTGTTCTGCTTAGTGCTTCTGAATAGGATTTCTCTTTTAATTGTTTCATTCTTGCTGTCTGCCCTTGCCTTTCCTCCTTGTTTGTTGCTATTTTTTGAGTGAAGAGGTGTCTTGGGTAAGTTGCTAGACTTTTTTGTTTGTTTCAAGTAAAGGAAGGGGTACATATTAAAATTATCATTGAACAGTTTGCTAGCAAAAACTATAGTATCAATAAATTGTTTCCCGTTAAGCTGTAACATATTTGATAGTTGGAAAAAATAAAAATAGATCTAAAGTTCAGTTTAACTACCTGTATGTACATAAATGTTTTAGGAATTCTAATGGCAGGATTTTTATTCTGTTAAGCTTTGGGAGTGGGCAGGGGAAAACAGGGAACAGCAATGAGTTCTGTCTATTACCAGTCTGGAAAAACGGGGTGGAGGGAGTCTATTAGGGTATGACCAGTGGGTGCTTTAGAGCTGACTTGGATCTCTCTTAATGTAAGAAGTGAATGTGGAAATGACATCTCTAGTTATTATTTACTAACATTCATTTTGGAAAGTTTCTTCCTTGTTTAAACCTACTAGTTTGGACATTTTCTCTTCTACTAATGCAAAAATCTCAGACTTTGAACAGAACTTTATAGTTTTCTAATAGTTGTAAAATATTTACTGTAAAGTTGGCTTTCAATCCTGAGCTACGTGCTGCTTTCAAACAGTATGCAACTGCAGTTCCAAAAATGTACTGGAAAGGACTGCTGAAACAGCTCTTAATGTTATGCCCTTTAAATCTGGAATCTTACAGGTTTTCTACTTAGTCTTGGATTCCATTTTGTTCCTCTTTATTAATAACCTGTGCTCTTCGAAGCAAGCAGATGGGACACTGAGCAGTGCCATCTCGTGGCATCAGGCTAGAGAGTGAACGCCAAACTTCTGACTGCTTCCTCGCTTTGATGGAGTTCCAGACTCCTACAGCAAAAGATGCACTTTTTGAAACTTTACCTGTAGAGCAGTGCACCACTTATACTGTAGTACTGCTGCTCTCTTCTTGAGGTCTTTTAATTCTTTTAACTCATCTGACAAAGAAGTGGGGCTTCATCTTGATGGTCAAGATTTCGGAAACGTATGAGATAGTGACACGTGAAGGGGAAGATTTGGATCTGTTCCGATTATGAGTAGCATGAACTGCATTGAGAAATGCCTCCTTGTGAAAGATGAGATGTTGCTTTGGCCTTGAGCTGTAAGAGCTTGAAATTTGAGACATGCCACTTTTTTGAAGGTGGGTAGCAGCCATGTTCATCCTTTAAAAAAAAAAAAAAAAAAAAAATCAAAAGCAATGTGTGCGCATTATGGTCTCTGCAGTGATTCTGAAGTCCCTTGTTTGTCAGAATTGCAGGTGGCAATTATTTCCATTGCAATTTGTTGAGGGCAAAGTGTAGCACTTCAGTTGGATGAGGGAAAAAAAAATATTTTTAAAGCTTAAAAAAAGATAAAATTAATTTCCATAAAGGGTTCAAATACAGTTTTGTGAGAGGAACAAACTTGAAAATATTGCATTCTTTTCTCTTTTTCTTTTATCAGTTCTAGGTCTCGCTCAAGGTCATATTCTCCATCTCATAACAGAGAAAGGAACCATCCAAGAGTATACCAGAATCGAGATTTCAGAGGCCATAATAGAGGATACAGGAGACCCTATTATTTCCGGGGTCGTAATCGCGGGTTTTATCCATGGAGCCAGTATAACCGAGGAGGATATGGAAATTACAGGTCAAACTGGCAAAATTATCGCCAAGCATATAGCCCTCGTAGAGGGAGGTCACGGTCTCGTTCACCCAAGAGAAGGTCTCCTTCACCAAGGTCTAGAAGTCATTCTAGAAACTCCGATAAGTCATCATCTGATCGGTCAAGGAGGTCTTCCTCTTCCCGATCTTCCTCAAATCACAGCAGAGTTGAGTCTTCCAAGCGTAAATCTGGAAAGGAGAAAAAGTCATCTTCCAAGGATGCCCGCGCATCTCAGGCTACAGGAGATAACCAAGGTGATGATTCTAAGGAGCAGCCATTTTCCGGAGCAGCAGCTCAAGATGCCAAGGCATCTGAGGGATCAAAACAGTGGCAAGATGTGACCACCTATGGTACAAGCTCAGCGTCAAGAGCTGCTGTGCCTGAGCTTAGCCCAAGGGAACGCAGTCCTGTGCTGAAAAGCCCTCTCCAGTCAGTTGTGGTAAGGCGTCGTTCTCCTCGGCCAAGTCCTCTGCAAAAGTCAAGCCCTCCGCTGTCCAGCCAGTCACAGCTGAGCTCTGTTTTACCAAGCAGCACCTCCTTTCAGGCAGGTTCTCATCAGAGTCCATTTGACCACGGCTCTGGAGGTTTGAGCCCAACAAGGAAGAGCCCTGTGTGCAAAAGTCCAACACCAATCAGTTCAATTTATGGCACAACTCAGAAGGAGGAAACTGCAGCTCCCGGAGGAGGAGCCTTCTCCAAAAGGCAAGTGGTGTGTTGTGCTGTGCCGGGACGTGCTCTCCCGAGCTGGGCTGCACGGCTGGGCGTTCTCCGGGAATGCTCTGCGAGCTCCGAGCACGCACGTGGGGTGCAGCTGAAATGAGCTTCATGCACAGTGTGCAGTGCTAGCAGCTTATCTGCTGTTTGGGCCTGCTACAGTCTAAATTATAAAACATAATATAAACCTAACCCTATGTTGAAGCAAGTTGAAGATTTTCTGGCTTGACTTGGTTAACTAAAAAGATTACACAGGTCCTCTGCAAAACAGCTTCTAGTTTAAAGTGTAGATGTGCCCAGTGAGATTTTTTTTTTTTTTTTAATTATTATTTTGCAACCTTGCAGTGCACACTGGAAGCCTAATGTTTCTTTTCTATTCTTCTGTTAAAGATTTCAAACTATTGTAATTTTGATCACTTTTGCTAACAAATTATAATGGTCAGCCATTTTTAAGCAGCCTTGTCTTTTAAGTTAATATTTTTATCCAGCTGAGATTCTTGAATTCCATTAGATACAGATTGGCCAAAAAAAAAAAAAAAATCTGATTGCATGTCCTGCTGCAAGCAGCCTATGACAAATTAAACTGTGGTTCATGTGCCTGTGTTTGTGGGTAGTATGATAAACTGATCACCAAGTTCATTACTGAAATTGAAAGAAGACCTTCCACATAAAAGGCATCAGTTCACTATAATCCTACTTGGCTGTTCATTCCATTACAGATTAGTACCTTAAGGTAACCCTCTGTTTGAAAAGATACAGTAGCTTTCACAAATGCATTTTGGTCTTTTTTTCTAAATATTTTTTTGGAGTTACTTTGGAACTCTAGTTTATACTTTTTGAAGCAGTGAACTAATGCCCTTTTCTGCTGTTTCCACAAAACTAGGATTTTGCTTTATAAATGCTTTAAAACATAGTTCTGGTGCTTTAAATTAGTTTAGTCAAAACTGCAGTTCTCATTAAGTTTTTTTGTTTTCTGTCAGCAAAATGAATATTTTTCTCCTTTTAACCTTTTTGCTTCTATTTGTATTTACAGTCTATCATGAAATATTTAGCTTACCTAAGAAACTTGCATCCAAAATTTGAAGTAGCTTTTGAGGCTTTTATTCCCAGTGTGTTGTTTAAAGCAGAACAGCCCAGGTTGAAAGTTTTGATGTGTTATTCTCCTGAACCAGGTTTGTAAGTAACTGAACTGATTGGGTAAGATGTTACTCTCTTCCTTAAAATCAGTCTACAGATGAGCTGTTTTTATTTGTTCCACAGCCTAATATCATCAGTTCTGCATATCCATTTTCTTCTACATTTGCTGGATTTATTGTGAATATAAAGTTGAAACCAACGTTGAGCTGTCTGCTTTAGCATTGAACTGTTATGGCCATAGAGATTGCTTTCTCTATATGTGTAGTTTGGTATTTTCTAAAATCTGTCTGCTTTCAGCTGAAATATTAATGTCTTTGATTTTCAGAAGGAGAATTACTGTAATGTTTGTTTTATGAATAGGTATCTGGAAGAGCAGAAGACTGAGAATGGGAAAGACAAGGAACAGAAAATAACAAATGTTGAAAAAGAAAAATCAAAAGAAAAAGGGAGTTTCTCTGAGTTGGGATCAACAGATGGAAAGACGAAATCTGACTCATATGCCTCCAAAACCGACTCCGAAAAGGGATACCGTGGTAGTCAGTCGCCGAAACGCTATAAGTTCCGTGATGACTTTGAGAAGGTAAAGATGTCGGAGTTCCACAAGGAAAGTCATTACAGCAAAGAGGAAGCAGATGAGCAGGAGAAGAAAGACAAGGCAAAGGGCCGTAAAGATTCAGAATTTGATGATGAACCCAAATTTATGTCTAAAGTGGTAGCAACAACTAGTAAAGGTCAGGATGAGGATAGGTCAGGAAAATGGGAAGGCCTAGTGTTCCTACCACCTGGAAAAGAGAAGCAAAGGAAAGCTGATGAAGCAGAAGAAGAAAACTATTCTGAAAGATCTAAAAAAGAAGAGAGACCAGCATCCAAGCGAGCTGAAACAGGTCACAGAGGATTTGTTCCTGAAAAGAATTTTAGAGTGACCACTTACAAAGCGAGCCAGGAGAAAAGTTCTTCCCCCCCACAAAGGAAGACTTCAGAGGTAAAGGAGAAGCCAGGAGCCAAAGGAGATGGCCTTGCCCCTGGCAAATCCTCCTTTTCCATTACCCGGGAGGCCCAAGTCAATATCCGAATGGATTCTTTTGATGAAGATCTTGCACGGTAAGTATTTATGATTGTGGCAATCTACACAGCGATCTCAGCTGCCTGTTCTTCTTGAGCTTCGTATGTTTGCCGGTTTGGGGGAACGTTAAACAAAATTTGCAGCACGTGCTGCACTTGTGGTGATAACTTTACATTTTTTTCTGGCATTAAAATACTTGTACGAACCTTGTGTGTGATGGAGGGTTTGCAGATGATGGAAGATGAAGGTGAAAAAAAAATCTTTGTAGAGTTTCAACAGCACTATGCTGGGAATAAGGGTAGTTAAATGTTCTCCAAAGGAATTATAGATCATACAAAGTGCACTGTTACATTACTGTACCAAGCTCCTAGCAGCAAGAATATATACGTACTGAAGTATTTTCTCACTCCAGTGCATTATGAAGTGCGATCTAGAAGCATTTATATTCTAAAACAATCTTATATCAATTTAGAAAGAAGACATAAGTTATTTAACCTTCATCTTCAGCCACTTCGGCATTGTTTTAGGCAATCTGAAGACTAAGAAAAGTTGCTCCAAAAAGTATTTTTCTAAAACAGTAGGCAGCAAGTATGAATATGCTCTATGAGGTGTTAGAGGATTTTAGAAATCTAAAGTCTGGATTTTAGAAATCGTGGGAGAAGATACCACTAGGTGGTTGGGATAAGAATTGGGTTGTGAGTCTTAGGTTTAGTACAACTCTTCAGATAACAGAACAAGTGATCTGAATTATTGCACTGTTAAGTGAATTACTGTTATATTAAACTGGCTTAGTATATTGCGGATATGCTTAAATAACAGCTTACTCTTGCTATTGATTTTTGTAGATGACTTAATAGCACTAAAATTGCAGTAGACTTCTGACCTCTGAAACACTAATGATCGTAAACTGCTTCCCTTTATCTTGCCCTTCTATTCCTTATGATCTGTTCTTTTTCTAGTCCAAGTGGCATACTGGCTCAGGAGAGGAAGCTGTGTCGTGACCTTGTGCACAGCAACAAAAAAGAGCAAGAATTTCGTTCTATTTTCCATCATATTCAGTCAGCTCAGTCTCAACGAAGTCCTTCTGAACTGTTTGCTCAACATATAGTGACCATAGTCCATCATGTAAGAGGTAAGTCAGACGTCAATGTATCCTCAGATAAAGATCGACTCTTCTGTTCTTTGTCCCAACAAGCAGGTTTCGTGCACTCTAGCTAATACTCAGTTGTTTTTCAGGATCAATGCTAGATTAGAATAGCAGCCAGATGATCACAGAATGCTAGAATTATTTTGGTTGGAAGGAACTTTTGGAGATGTAGTTTAGCTGCTCAAACTGGAGCTTCCTTCCAGGTCGGATCAGATTGCCTGGGGCTTACTCAAGTGAATTTTGAAAAACTTGAATATAGAGCACCTGTTTCAATGTGTAATCACTCTGTGGGAGAAAAATATTCCTTTATCTTATATATATATTTCCTCATATATTTCTCTTGCACCTTGCAATGATTGCTTCTTGTCCTTTTACCATCCACCTCCTGAAGAGTCTGGCTCAATCTTCTCTATAATTCCCCATTAGGTAGTAGTAAAGTGCAGCTATTAAATTTCTGCTTAGCTTTCTCTTTTCTAAACTAGATAAACCACTTGCTAGATAATACTGTTGTATCCAATTATTCAGGGAGGTGGTTGTGACTTAGAATTTATATATACAAGTTTACTACAATATACATGATTAAATTATATCTGTAAAGTGAAATCTCTGTCATTTGACAGACTGTTACTTGTCAGCAGCATTTGTTAGAGCTTGTCATCTGTGCTTCATACGAATTTGACTAAAATACAGGATTGATTCACTTTTTTTTTAATGATATTAATTATATGACATTGTTCACTCAATTCCCCAACAGAACATCACTTTGGGTCTTCAGGAATGACACTGAATGAACGCTTTACAAAATACCTAAAGAAAGGAATGGAACAAGATGCAGCTAAAAACAAAAAGAGCCCTGAAATCCACAGGTTGGTGCTTTGGACTGTGTCTCCTTCTGTGTGGGATATGACTTTAAGTTGTGCTTCTGTGCTCTTGTTTTTTGTGTATGAATCTTATGGGCATTGTGTGTGTTTGTTTCTAGGAGAATAGATATTTCTCCCAGTACTTTTAGAAAACATGGATTCTCTCAAGAGGAAACGAAAACTTCCAGAGATCCTAGCTTCAAGGTGAACTGTTACTCTGATTTGTTTAATTCAACAAAATGAGTACATTGGGCATGAACTTAACAGTGATGTTTTGTTTAAATTACTCTCTACTTAAGTTTGTGTTTTTCTTTTAAGGATGGGCATAATTCTAAAAATGAACTACAAAGGGTTAATTTTTATTAAAAATGTATCAACAACCTTTGTGAAGTGGTTAGACTATGGTAAATGACCCCAAAGTCAATTGAGGTGAGCTTGAGAAAAATGAGAGGATTTTTGGAACAAGTGCCCTTGATGAGAGAAGAGACTTTTTGTGATATTTTTCTGCTTGTAAGTATTATTAAATCAATTGTATACACGTGATATTTCCAACCATGTTTTCAAAAAGACATGCATGTAAAAAGAGGAAAGTAAAACTAAATACTTATCTAAACCAAATACACTATTAAGCAGGTGATAAATTTTGTTCTAACAACTTACTGTATCATTTCTGTTTGCTGTTACTTAACATTCAGCACCTGTTTTAGTAGATCCAGACCACTTGGAATTTAGTGTATTAGCTTTTCTGAGTACAACAATGTTAAGCCATTAAACTCATTGTAAACAATCATAAAAGTGGCTTACTGTAAAATGTTTGGGATTTAACCTTTGTTTATTCACCTTCATACATATTTACATTGAACATTGAAGAGATTTTAAACAGTGCTGATGAAACCTTACTTCTTTCATATTTGTTTCCGATTTTTTTCCAAACACACTTGTGGCTTGACATGGACGATGGTGAGATGGATTTGATGGGCCTGAACTCTGAGCATCAGCTTGGCAGAGCGTATTATAAACGTGGTTTCCAAACAGCTTGCCAGCCTTCCGTGAAAGACGTGCCCTCACAAACCCAAATAGGTGTTTGCTGTACCACATAAGGGAGCTGCTGCTGATTTTGTCACTTATCTGTCATCCATCGTGTTGGGAGCAGTTGTGTTCTCAGAGTAGAAATTAAAGCTCTTTGCCCAGGAAAAATAGAAGAGCATAAAAAAAAAAAAAAGAAAAAAAAATCTGCTCACTCTCCTGCGTTATTTGGCATTTTTATTTAAACAAAAAAGTGTTTAGAAACTCATGTAAGTAAAAATCTTAATAGCTAGAGAATTACTAATCTTTTGTATTTAATTCAAGACAATTAATTTGATGTATGTTGCTTAGCAAGTCATACAGTTCCCAAGAAAAGTATTATGAAGGCAGTCTAAATTAGAAGTCACTGAGCTCTGTACAGCCATGGAGGCTGTAAGTTGTTGCCAGCAACAGTGTGTGTGTGCAGCCCTCACACAAAGTACTGCTACTCAGTTGAATGCTTGTCAAAACCACAGCCAGTGTCAATTTGCTACTGTTATGTGCAGTCATGGCAAAACGTCATCCAAGTACCATTGGTCTTAGAGTCTATACAGGTAACAACTGTTTTCATTTTCTCAAGAAAATATTTTAAGTCCTATGTAAGCAGCAATTTCAATAGAACTTGAAGCAAGCAATAGTTGGTATATTTCTAATTGAAGAACAAAATAGGTCTTGAATTTTCTTCATACAGTTGGCTGTTTTTTCTTCTATGAAGCAGCAGTTAACTAGACTCCCTAGTCTCTCTAGGGAGAGAAAAATATACCTTCCTCTGTGATGCTGTCTTGTCATTTTTCATATAGTGCCTGTCAGTTTGGGAAAAGATAAAGAGCAAGTCTTGTTGACAGACATATTAAAGGATCTACAAGACATTGGCATTTTTCTAAATAAACACGACAGCTGCATTTCTGCAGCCTCTGTCTCTTGTTGCTTTAATCAGTAATCAAAGTCTTGGTTATCTCCAAGTGGCAAACAGCTTTTGCTTCTCCTTGTATACTGTTTCAGACCTGCTGATTAAAATTCTTTCCATCCTGGCTTGATGGTGTCTGTCAGCAGGGTGGTGAACCATGCTGTTGTTTGGCAACAAGCATCCACAGGACATTAGACATTTTATTCATGCTGCAATTCTGGGACATAAAAAAAAGAAAAAGCTGAAGTCTATGAAATAAAAACTAATTTTCATAGTGAAACATTTTACATCTTAGAATGGATTATTAATTAGTGTTCAGATAAACTGCTTTCCGGAAGTCTGTGCAGTCAGTAGCAAAGTAATGGTGCTGAACTGGTGCACTGTAAACCTTTCTATTAAACTCTTCCCTCTTCCCTGCTTTTGTAGACTGAAGGGAAATATAAGGACGACCCTGTTGACCTGCGCCTTGATATTGAACGCCGTAAAAAACATAAGGAAAGAGATCTTAAACATGATAAATCAAGAGAATCAGTGGACTCAAGAGATTCAAGTCACTCAAGGGAAAGATCAGCTGAGAAAACTGAGAAAACTCACAAAAGCTCAAAGAAAAAGTAAGTAGTAAACTAAGCAATTTCTTTTTTTATTTCATGCCTCTGCTGTTAAGATTGGAGACAGTGTCACAGATACTTAGTTGTGTACCTGTTGACAAAACTACACCAGTGGAGGTCATATATGCCTGGTATCCTTATATGTATGTGAAACACTGAACAACAGTAAAATGTAAATGAGAAGACTACATTTATCATGATGTGTGAATTCCTTTTCCTTTTTTTCTATTGTGTCATAGAGAATATCTGTCTTTAAGTAACTTCACTTTAAGGTTGCTGTAATCCTTTGCTATTAGCTTAATTTTCCATTTTACTAAAGCTGTGTAGGTCGAGGCCCCTTTAGGAGAAGGGGTACCAAGAAGATAAATAGTGTTGATCTGAAAAAGCCCTGTTTATCTCAAAATAGATGATTTAAACACCTTTGCCTCTCCAGCCCTGATGGAGAGGGCTTGGAACCTGGTAGATCCATATCTCATAGCTGATCCCGAGTTGTTACTATGGCTTTCCTTTCTCGCATTAGAAGGCAAGTGTTACATTGATAAGGAGTGATAAAGAAATGATCCTGTAGTTCACAGAGGTGCTAACCGCTTTGTCCCTCTCACTTCCCCTTTCCTGTCACTGAAACAGGAAACACCGAAGGGTGCGTGAGAGATCCAGATCCAGTTCGTCATCTTCACGGTCGTCCCATTCATTGAAAGCGGAGGAATACACTGAAGAGACTGAGGAGAGGGAGGAAAGCACCACGGGTTTTGACAAGTCTCGTCTTGGGACTAAAGAATTCCCTGGTCCAAACGAGAGAGGAAGAGCTAGAGGGACCTTTGTAAGTTGTTGTCAGCCCCTGCTGCCAGTATCAATTCCCAAAATGGGCAAAATGTGGCCATTTTGTACTACTCTTGCACAATTAAAGCATGCTATGAAGCAGAAACCCCAAGGGTCTTGACTGGTTGATGATGAGCCAAAATGTGATTATTTCCAACTTAATATGGAATTTGGAGAGCATACCACAGTACTGGGAATAGACAGGGCAGTTGAACTCGAGATGCAGTGAGCAAAATCAAGCCTGGAAGCTTTTGTTCATCAATGACTGCTGAGCAATCCTGATGAGCAGCATAATGTGCATCAGTCAGTTTGGGTTAGGTATCTGAAATGGGCCTTCTGGCCATAATCACCTTGGTTGTAATTACTTTTTCTTCCTTTTCTTATTGTTACAGCAGTTTAGAGCCAGGGGGAGAGGCTGGGGCAGAGGCAACTTCTCAGGCAACAACAACAGCAGTGGTGGTGGCAACAACGACTTTCAGAAGCGAACCAGAGATGAGGAATGGGATCCAGAGTACACACCCAAGAGCAAGAAGTACTACTTGGTATGTGTCTGAAGTACTGAGACGTGTATGAACACTAGGGGAATCTGGTCTGACATCTTCTAGAGGGGAAAGCACAAGCTACTGTTAAACTGATTCAGGAGTTTTAGGCCTCACATGCCACTTCCTCAGAAGTTTCTGGCTCGTTAAAAAATTTTTGTTCATTGTAGAATAGTTTTCTGTTCAGTAAAATTCCAGAGGCTCATTAAAGACCACATGTTTCCCACTAGTGTGAAAAGCACAGCCTAGATCTGTTAGTTAGTAGGTGGTGCCGATCACCTACATTTCTGGATTCTTCTATCCGTATAATGAGTCCACTTCCTGGATGGGTTAGTGATGTTCCCTTCTATTTCTGGTGGTAGCAGCATCCCGTACTAACATACATTAGTCCAGGAGAATCTAGTCTGAATGACTGTTCTTTGAAGAAAGGGTAGTTCCAAATGTAGACACTAAGTCACTTTCTTCCTAATTTGGTGTGCTTGAGTTCTCTCATCTTATTAAATAATGCAGTGTTTCAGTCATGTATCTCGAACAAGAAAGCTTAAATTTTCCCTGTATTCTTGAAAGAAGCAAAATTGTAATTTACTCTTGTTGCCCAATCTCAGCTCTGTCAATTTACATACTGAAATGGGTCAATTTTATGCCAGAAGTAAGGTCCAACTTGTTGCCAGTTTTATCTGCACTATTCTTGGTGGCATAAATATGGGGAACTGCAGGGAGGTGTATAAAAAATGCAAGTTTTCTTGCTCCTGTTGCTTTGTGAGCAGTCAGGCTGTTTCACCTGATGCCATTGGCTTCCTCCTGTGCAGCACGATGACCGAGAGGGCGAAGGCGCCGAAAAGTGGGTGAACAGAGGCCGTGGCCGGGGAGCTTTCCCCAGAGGAAGGGGTCGCTTCATGTTCCGAAAATCAAGCACCAGCCCCAAGTGGGCCCATGACAAATTCAGTGGGGAAGAAGGAGAAATTGAAGATGATGAAAGCGGAACGGAAAACCGTGAGGAAAAGGACAACTTGCCGTCAGCTGCTGAGTAGCCGCTGCGCCTGCGGGTTTCCTGAAAGCCCTGGCGGGCTTAGGGGCCTCAGCACAGCAGTGCTGGGGCTGCCAGGGTGACCCTGAAATGCTGAACCCCAGAGGGAGCTTTGACCCTACCCGAAGTCAACCTGCATTGGCAGAGCTCGCCCTCCCCAAGTGTGGACTAGAACTGATCAAATCATTTATGCTCGGATCCGCTCCTGGATACACCTTCCCAAAGACTCACCTTCTGGACTGAATAAGGTCAAGTGCTGGGTGAGATCCTGGAATTTCTCTTTGTCTGTGACCTTACTGGATGGTCGGGTTTTTTTTTGTTTGTTTGTTTTTTCTTTTTTTGGTAACAAGCTTTGAAAACAATTTGGATTTCAGTTTGTGCCCATCTTAACCCAGTAGTCTTGATGTTTGTTTCTCTTTTTATAATTTGAAATAGTAGAGGTTGGGATTAACTCGACAGTTTAAATTTTCCTCCCCTATTGTGTATTCAATTTTTTAAATTCATACTCTACTTCTTTTAGACCTTTGCGTATGTAGTAGTAACATCAATTAAATAATAATTTTGGAAACTATTTTTGGTTCTTATAAATAAGAAAACAATGAAGCATGTGAATAAACATCTAAATGTTAACTTGTTGGGACCAAACTGCTATGATTTCTTTTTAATTTTTTTTTTTAATGTAACAGTTGAGTTTAGGGCCTTTTAAAAAAGCATTGTTTTTCTTTTATGTTGAAAGTTAACAAAATTAGCATGGTTAAAAAGAAAAAAAACACACCCTACTTTTCACCACTGTTTAGCGTGTACACTGTTAGGCCTGGTGTGTGTGCTGGAGCCCCAAACCGCTTGTAGGCATTTTGTGTATCCTCTTTGCAGCTGATTGTGAACCTGAGTACTCTTTCCAAGGCAAAATAGTTTTCTAAGAAACTTCAGAATTCTACTAGGTTAAAAAAAACAAAAGGAGATGAGAATTTTTCAATATTTTTTATTAATCTTTTTATAAAGCAAAAGGCAAATCCCTCTTGTGCTGGTTAAGGATGACAGTTACGGTGTATTTCTTATCTTCAACGTAATAATATTCTGAAGCCGTTGGCGAGTAGCTCTTGGGCTGCGTCGGTGAGGCCGCAGGAGAGGCACCTTCCTGCGCTCGTGCCCACGTCTCATGTGGATGCTGCTCTCCCGCGTCCCCATCTCCGCCTTCCCTGCCCCATGATTGCTGTGCTGTCCCCCACACACACCAACTAGCGTTTGGTTTGTTTTGACTTGAACAGTTCCTGTTTAGCAACCCCCTGAGTTTGTTTTATGCAAATAAAATACAATAAAATGAGTAGCAGGTGTAACTCTGTTTTGTTGTGTGTTCTGTGTCTGGGGCTGCTTCTGGCACTAGCCCTTAGCCTTGGGAGGGAAGGGGTGAAACCAAAAGGAGCAGCAGCAGCTCCAAGTTGCAGAAAAGCTGCTCGAGCCTGTGTTGCTCCTGAAGAGGAACAGGGCCTGGTGGCACCTGGGGACAAGGAAGCTCAGTGGGGCTCTGAGCTGGTCTCTGCTGCTGGAGCACAGCAAGGGGGAGCAGTTACTCTTCGGGCAAAATGATCAAGATGCTGCTGTTCTCTGTGGCTCTGCAGTATGGACTATTGCACTTGCAAGAACACAGAAAACTGGCCTTGCACCACACCATGGGCATGAGTGTAGGAACAGGTCTTCTGCACTTGCTCTTTTGGGTAGTTAGGTGTGGTAACCAAAATGATGGAGGTTTTTATCCTTCAGCTTGCTCATTTTGGGTGTTACAGATAGATGAAAGAACAGTTTGTGTTGCTTTGTTTTGCTTTCCAGCCCAACTGCTTCCCAAGTTTAGTGACTAATTATAGCTAAACTTTTTTTTTTTTTTTTTTTTTTTTAACATGACTCTTTGTTGCCTCGTGGGAGCAGCAAAACAGGAGCTTTGCAGTTTACTTGACTGGCACCATTTAGCCTGAATCCCAGTGTGTCCTAGGGCTGAGGCGTCTTTTGTTTCTGCATGGTTAAGAGACCTTTTAAAGGCCTTTGTTGTCAGTAGGTCCTGGAGGAAGGAAATGATCCGGCCTGAGTCCCAGGACCAGCAGGAATTCTGGATCCTGCTTGTGCCTGGGAAGAGGAAGCAGAGCTCCCTCTGACCCCTGCACCCAGCTGCTCCCTGCACATACGGCTCTGGGGAGAGCAGCAAGCAGCAGCCACGGGCCCATCCCTGCCCTGTGGGGGGGTTTGGGCACTGTGGGGCCGACAACAGTGGAGCCTACGCTCGATCTTGGTGACTGCAGGGGAAGAGGGAATGCCCCAGGCCCTGGTGGCACCAGAGGCTGAGGGAGGAGACCTGCCCCCAGCCCAGCCTTGGTGCTGCCTCTCGCAGATCCTGCTCGCCCATGGGTTGGTGCTGCCCCAACACGCTGCAGCGGGTGGGGGGGCCAGGACCGCTGCAGGGTGAGGCCGAACAGGGCTGCCCTGCGCATGTGTCCCCACATGGTGCTGGGCACTCCATGCGCCCTCCACATGCTGCAGACCAGGGCACCCCACACGAGGCACCGGTTGAGACAGGGGAGCCTGGCGTGGACTTGGCTGTGCCATCCCTCTCCCCCCAGCCCACCGCCGCATGTGCATCACCCTGAGGATGGCCAGAGACCTTCTTTATTATAAATATTGTGTAAAATAAACTATATTTCATGTACAAAGCCCCACCCCAACCATGGCTCCCACTCTAGCTGCATCCCGGATGCAGAGCCAGGGCCGCCTCTTCTCCTCTCCTCCCCGGCTGCAGCCCCCGGCACAGGCTGGCTTTCTGCCATTGCGTGGGGCTGGGAGAATATCTGGAAAACATCTGGATCCTGTTAAGGCCGGAGGAGCGGGGTGGGGGAGGGGAGGGCGGCCTGGGAAGCTGCTATTTTTGCAAGACCCGTCGCTGGGGGGGGCAGGGAAGGGCACAGGGCCGGTGGGGAGGGATATGGCCTGGGAACAGCCTTGGGGCCCGACCGCTTCTGCACACCCGGCCCCCCCTTCGCCTCCCCCCAGTCTGTGAGAGCCCCGTGGTGTGGGTCTGTCGTACCGGTGGCGGCGGCGATGGCCGCACTCAGTAGCAGGGCGGGCAGGCAGTACCGACGCCCAGGAGGTCGGGCTGCCCATTGCGCCAGATCTCGCGCAGGATGCGCTCGCGTTCCTCCAGCCGCTGTGCCCGCTCCAACTCCTCAGCTGAGGTGAAGACATTGATGGCACCAGGGCTCTCTGGGGGCAGCTCTGTGCTTGGCAGCAGCGACTCAGAGGCCACTTGGTCAATGGTGTCTTCTTCCTCCTCGGCCTCATCGTCACCATCATCGTCGCTGCTGTCATCATGGGATGGGCGCGGGGGGCATGACCGGCGTAGCACCACCAGGCCCAGCGTGAGCAGCAACCCGGTGCAGATGCCCAGCACAAAGTAGAGGCCGAAGCTCTCAGGATTAGCTGTGGCAGAGTGGGACATGGGGCCACAAGCGCTGTGGGACATGGCCACTGCCATGGGACACGGGCGCCGCCGCCACTCACCTCGGATGTGCGCGTAGGCCGCCATGCTGTTGCTCAGCAGCTCCATGGCCCGTAGCCGAGGCTCCATCCTGCTCAGGGCCCCAGCTGGCGCCAGGCACTGCGCATTGGGCTGGGAGCAGAGGGGACACAGGCAGAAGCTGAGTGCGGCACTCAGTCCTGACAGCCTTACTCGGGCCAAGGGGGAACCCGTGGCGCCTCCAGGACATGGGCCAAGAAGCTCCATTGCAATTGGGGGGCAAAGGCCGCATTGTGGGGCAAAGGGCGCCAGCAGACTCCAACCTCCACGCACCCTCTCTCCCTGCCCCCCAAAAAAAAAAAGTCGCGTGCTCCCTGCCAGTCACTCCC
>VWPW01001492.1:45862-68686 GCA_013389825.1 Crypturellus undulatus
CCCCCCCCCCCCCCCCCCCCCAAAAAAAAAGCCAAAAGAAGCAGCTAAATTATTGCCATGCAGCAGATTTCCCTCCCCCCGCCCGGCCCAGCTCATCCTGGCACTGATGCTGCATCCACAGCCCTGGCACTGGGATGAATGCTTTTCCCAGCAATGTCGCCATGGAGGAATGAGGAAATAAATGCAGAAAATGTGACACATCAGCACAACCATCCCTGGACAGTCCCAGCCACTCTGCCCTTGGGCCCCAGGCTCAGCTGGGCCCCATGCTCACCCCAGGCCCTCCGGCTCTGAAACGCAGGCCACGACTGCTCTGCGGAGTGGGGTCTGCCCACTCTCTCCTGGGAGCAGCCCTGCAGCAATGCAGAAGGCCCTTGCAGTGGGACCGGAGGCCTCTCTACGGGGCCGGGAATGTGCAGCGCTCCCGAGACGGGACTGGGAGCCAGTGGAGCCTGGGAGCCAGCAGAGCCAGACTGGGCATCCACTGCATGCCAGGACTGCCCCCATGCTGTCCCTAGCCTCCGGGACCTGGGCTGCCCCCGCTTCCTGCCTGGGTGACACAAGAGGGACATCGGCTTGGGGGACAGCCCTGCGTTCCCCCAGCACTGAGCAACCCCCCCGCTCCGGGTAAAGCACCAAGTCCTTGGCAAGTATCTCACAAGTCCTGAGTCTCCAGGCTCCAAACCTCCTGCTTCGTGCTGTGTCCTCCAAGTGAGTCCCATCTGCCCAAGCACTGAGCCCTGGTCTCCATGAGCGCAGCCGCTCGCTCCCTCCCCAAGCCCAGCTTTCCACCCCCACCCCGCCCCAAGATGCATCCCCCGGCAGCAAGGCACTGGGTCCCCGGGCTGCCCGGGGTGCCGCAGTGGGGGCCCTACTCACCGTGCTGCGCCAGGGCTGCCGCGAGGGAAGGGTCTGCTCAGCATTAACGCAGCAGCAACAGGAAATAGTTTGGAGGAGGCTGGCGGTCAGCGTGGCTGCTGCAGAGCCAATGGCAGCCGTGGCCGCTGCACCCGCTCCCCTGGGACGTGCCGCAAGGGGCTCTGCAGCGAGTGGACCCCCCCACGCGTTTGGCCCACGCAGGTCCAGCCCTAAGCGGCCCCTCATGGCCTCCCTCAGCCCCTCCCGTCACCCTCTCCTTCCCGCACTGCACTCAGCCCTGCACAAGACCGCGCTCATGTGCAGCAACAGGGAGATTGGGGAGGGGGCAGCACAGAGCCCTGTGGGGCACGGCAACGGCAGGCAAAATAGGGGCATGTGGGGCAGCACGGTTCCCCGCAGCCCCTACCCCAGCCTGCTTGCCCTGCTTCCCCCGTCCCTGCGGTTGCTGTGCTCCTCACGCTCGTTACGAACCTTTATTGCCGACATGCAGGAGTAGTTCCGCTGTAGTACAAAAATAATGTCTTTATACAAACTTTTTTTTGTTTTTGCTTTGTTTCATTTTTACAACAGGTTCCTTTCCCACAGTATCTCCCCTCTGGCCTGGTGGCTCCCACTGCCCCACATGCCCCCTTCCCATTTGCTTGAGCACAAGCATGAGATGCCAGCAGCCATGACTGCCAACCAAGCCCCACACCATCAATATTGCTTTAACTTGGAAGGGGGGGGATAGGGAGACACAAACTGGGGAAAGGAAAGAGGGTCAGGAGCAGCCCCTGGCTAGAGCAGCCGCTGGCCAGGGGCTCATGTCCCTGCCTTGCTGGCGGTGGCACCAGGGTAGCAGTGGCAGCTGGGACGGGGGGCCAGGACCCATCTGCCCTCTCCAACAATAAATAAGGCGAGGATGTGGAGGGGGCCCAGGCGCGCTGCAGTAGTGTTCAGGAGGCCCGGCCTGTGGCGCCACGTCAGCACCAGGCACTGCACGACGGTTCCTGTGCTCCTGCTCCGGCCCTGCCACCCCAGGAGGAAGGTGCAGGGTGAAGAGGAGCTAGCTGCTTCCCTCCTGTGGCAAGACAAGGCAATGATCCATGAGCAGAGCTGCTGGGCGCTCCACCTGGGCAAGGGAAAGGAACCGGTGGCCAAAGTGGCCCCAACAGCAGGGCCGGGGGCTAGCCTTGCTCCTGGCATGTCCCTTGCTGGCTGCACGGGCCCTGCGAGGCCGCCCCACAGCAGGGAGCGGAGCTAGAGCCCTGCATTGGGAACCAGGAGCCCTGTGTGAGAACAGTTAATCTGGCAAGACAGGCATCCAGTTCACAAAGTGAGGCTCAGAAACAATCTTTCCTGTTCTCAACACAGGCAAATGCTCTTCCACTGGCATGACGTGACAAACTGGGACATCCCCCCACCAGGAGAGCAGAGGAAGGCCCAGCTTTAGGTGGTTAGGCTGGATGGCAAGATAAGCTAGAGAACAAATACAGTAGAGACTTGTGGCAGCCCCTTTCTAATTCTAGCAGATGTTTCTGGGAAGCTTTTTCACATTATAACTCATATATTATATCTGTACCACAAATGAAGTGTGAAAATGCTAAATCAATTAATGCAATTTTAACTGCACCTTAGATAAGCTACTGAAAAAATAAGATTAAATCATATATTCTTATGAAACTAGAAGAATCAGTGAAAGGTGAAAGAGGTCAAAGGCCAAGATGGGCCAAGTTCTGCAAAACCTTTAAATAACTATGGACAAGACTAAATCCTTGCAGTGATTGTCTGCAACGACAATTCTCGTCTCACACCGTGGCTGTGTTCTCAGGAACAGCGCTTAGTCACAGTAGGCAAGTGGGCTGTCTGTGTGCTGCTTATCAAAGGCCTCGGTGCTCAAGGCAGTGCTCGAGCCAAGGAGGGTTAGACAACACATTCAAAACAGGTTAAAAACAGAAAAAGATTTGATGTAGATGGAGGGAAGTGGGAGGTTTCAAGAAGTTCTTTCTTTCAAGAAACCCAGATAAATCTAAGCTTATTCAAACCATATGGAGTGAACGCAATCGGCCATCTCTCCACACTACACGCAGCCACAACTCTCGTGCCAGTAAACCAGTTTCACCCTTGGTCATCTTCTCCTTTCTGACTGGCTTTGCTTGATCCAGAGAACAGCATGGTTAAAAAGACAAGAGAGGTAGATTACAAAGTCATGATTAAAAGCAGATTAGTCATCTAGGCTTGGATTTAAAAACAAAGATTCCAGAAGATGCCAAGAAGATTGCTGCTTTCAAAATGAGCTTTTCCAAAGTCTTCTCCCTCCAGAGTGAGTGCGAGTATGTGTCCCTTAACAGAGCTCAAAAGAATTGCTACATTATTCTCCATCATGGGGCACCAGTATTGCTGTTGAGTTGTAGTAGGTGACGTGAAAGGCAGATTGCAGGATGGTGCTTGTGCTCTCAGGTGTGTGGGAAGCTACTTTCGAAGGTACCTCTGGGCCAGGATAGCTGCATCCAAGGGGTTCATGGGCTGGGCATCATGGCCCAGGCGTCGCACAGGGGGGATGTTCCCAAACTGTCGCTTCTGTAGGAAGCTCTTGGCCTCATGCAATGTGTTCTTTTCCTCAGCCAAGAGTAGCTGCTGTCTCATGTAGTTCTCAAACTCGTATTGCGAGCACTCCTCTGTCACCTTTACCTGCAAGAGAACTGTCTCAGCAGAGCCACAATGACAAGCAGCATTCCCCTAGCAAGTTGTGCATGTGCTGAGCTGGTCTGGAGGAGCATGGAAGTGTGGAAGCAAACACTTCCCACAGTTCTCAACACACACTGTGATCATCTCCAATGGCCCAAACTACCATGGACAATTAGAGCTCAACATAGGAAAACACTTTCAACTGGACCTGCTGCTGAATTTACCCACAGGTATTTCTGGTAGCACCAGGAACAGAGAGAGGTCTGAAAACCTTGCAGTTCTGTCTTGGGGCAGCTCAGCCCAGCGCTGCCAAGTACTCAGGAGTTAGCAGAGTTGTTGGATCACAGTTCTCACATCCCTCCTATGCCCAGTGGAGGGGGAGCTTGCAGAGATTTCTGAAGGTAAAGCTGTCTGCCAGGCTGCTGTGCCACAGGCAGAAGCTCTGAGGAGGCTGCCCCCAGGCAGTAAGGTCACTGGCCATCCCTTCCAACATAAAATAACACTGGCAAGAAAACAGGATGTATGGTCCCATTACAGAATGCACTGGGGACACTGTGCCAAGGCTACCAGCAATTCCTGGCTCTCCCGGCGTGTGCAGCACTGAACACATCTTGGCGAGCAGACACCCCAAAACTTGTGTCAGCTGAGCTCAGCTCCACAGAGCACAGCTGGCTGGTTACCCTCTGTGTCCCTCTCCCAGCAGCATAAAGACTTTCCTTTCCTTAAGATGGTGATGGATTCAGCAGCCTCCTAGAGCAGGTCCTCACCATCCTCCCCTCACTAGCTCAGGGGACTGGCCAAGGGGCTTGGCACAGGGGCAAGGAAAAGCAGCACAAGCTGTGAAAGGACGAAGGACAAATACTCCCCAGGAAATTCAGCCCTGGGAAGCAGAGCTGAACACCCACTCCTCCACATGCACCACGGCGTGACCGTCCTGCACACCCACCTCTTGGGGGTTTTCAGGGTTGGCCACTTGGTCATCGATGTCTGGCACAACTTGCAGAGGACCACTCAAAGAGGACATAGACTGCCTGGGGGTGAGAACATATCGTTAAAAACCCAGCACAGTGGCAGCTCCCTCACCCAACAGACTGATCACAATACTGCTGCCTGGCCATCGCTGCACGCTGCGCTGCTGGATTCCTGCTAGACTACTACTCAAGGACACCTCCAAATTCACAGTCAGCTTCCACTGATGGAACTTATGGTAAAAATCCCCAGAGCTTTTTTTTTTTTTTTAAACAGAATGTGGAACACTAACACCTTGCACAGATAGGAGAGAAAACAGCCACGACTCCAAAAATCACAGACTTCCCTGCTGACTCAACAGGCAGCACCAGAGCTTTGCTCGGGTTGTGCAGCACTGAGCGAGGGCTGCAGGGCTGAGGGCTGCTCCCTGCACCCTGTTAGGACCCATTTCAGCTGGAGGACCCCCACCTCACACATGTAGCAGTGCTCCTACTCGTAATGCTGTCTCATCTTCTTCCCCGCTAGCTCTCATGCCTGATTTTAGTTAATTGTCAATGCAGGGCTAATTACAAACTTGTAGGAAATGACTGTCTTTGCATTGCATTCACAGACACATGTACAATATTCCTGACCATTAGCCTATTTCTTGAAAGTCAAATTTGTAGAGGAAAGAGGAGGCAGAGAGCAGCTAAGGCACTCCTGCATCCCAGTACTGTTTAGTAATTTTGTCGCTTTAAAAAATATCCAATCCTTTTGTCACAATGCATTTGCATTAGCCACTCTGCGTCCATTAGCAGCCACTGATGTCACCTGCCAACCAAATGGAAATGTTTCTGATACAGGATTAGAAGACTTCTGCAGTTCTCAGACTGTCCTCTGATCTCTTGCATTTGGCAGTGGTCTGATGATCGCAGCTGAAACAATAACAACTTGAGGCCAGACACTCTGCATTCCTGTCTTTCCCCTCTTGAACATACCATGATGCTATGATGGAGCTCAGCGAATCCAGCACTTCAGAAGCTGTCAGACGCTGCTGTGGATCCAAGACCAGCAGTTTTCGGATCAAGCACACAGTGTTTTCCGAGACCCGACCATCCCTGGGAGAGAGAAAGCACAGTGAGTGCAAGTGTCACCTGGCCGAGCATCTGAGGTGGGCAGAGTGAGCAACAGGATGGGCAGGCGCAGAGCATGCAGGTCAGGAGCTGCAGGAGCCACTTCTGCTCTGAGTTGGGAGACCCCAGAATTAACAGGTGGTTGTTTCCCTGCCCCAGCAACATGAGGCCTTTCTCACCTTTGCACAAGATGTCCCAGCTCAGCCACTGCTTCCTTGGTGTCTACTGCATACACAGCCTTTGTTCTCATTTCTGCTGTGACCCTCAGTGGCTCTGACCAAAGCCCCTCCAGCTCCTGCTGCCACAATAAGGCACAGAGCGCTGCCTGTGCAGGCATCAAGACTGGGGCTGCCCTGGGACTGGCTGTACTCACTCAGGGATGGTGTACTCGGCAGCCTTGATTTTGCGGAAGAGCTCCTGAGGTATGCTGTCATAGAAGGGGAACTGCCCGTAGAGCATGGTGAAGAGCACAACCCCCAACGCCCACATGTCACTGGGCTTCCCACGGTATGGCCGTCCTGCAGGCAGAGACACAAAAGCAACAGGCTTTATAACACACTTCACATCTGTAGTCCACCTGGGGCAGTACGAAATGAGAAGCAACCTCTGCACAGGCTGCTTTTTTGGAATTAAAATGCTCGGCCCTTCCTATTCCAAGGCAGTATAAACCTCTCTGAAGTGCACCCTTGCAAGCAAGGAAACCAGTCGTCTCCACAGATGTTTCCCTAATCTCAACAAGCAAGGTTCATCCTTACTGAAGGGCCTTGATATGATCTGAGAGCATCAAGTAATCTGAACCACAAGGGCACTGCACAGGTATTTGTTCCAGAGAGCATGGCAGCCCCAGCACGGCCTGAGAGCTGCTAGAGGGAAACACTGCTTTAAAGTCTCTGCAATCACACAGTAAATCAACAACAGCAGCTTGCACGAGGGTCAAAAATTAAACTCCAATGCTGCACCACAGCACAGGATTAAGAGAATGACTTCCCCTGACTCACAGAATGAGTCATTGCTGCAGTATTCACTATCTGGACTAATTATTCTCTGCTTTATATGCTCAAAAAAGGCACCCCTCCCTCCTCCAGCTTCTCCTGCAGTGACATTTCAGCAGTCACAAAATGCAAGTCATCTTGTTGAAAAAGACAACTTCTCCTGCATATCTAAACCAATGATTAATTCTTTGGGTTTTTTAGCTTCCTCTTAAACAGAGATATTAGCGATACAGACAGAAGGATGTTCTTATGTACCAGACACAGCGTCTTAGCGTCTCAAGACGGTGGCGAAGTTTGAAGTGTCCTTAAATAACTTCCTTCTGGGTCTGGAGGGGATCAGAACTGAGAGGTTTTAAAACAGCTTTTTCAAGAAAACAGACGACTGGCCTACGCGAAGCCCCGCAGCAGAAGGGTTGCTCGTCTCCCCAGGAGAGCACCGTACCCCAGCCTGGCAAGGGGGAGGGCATCCAGGCAGCCCTTTGCAGGCACTAGCCAGCTGAGTTACAACTGAGTTACAACTGCTCCTGGAGAGCGGTTGGCTCATACCATTGCCCTGGTTACAAGGGCCTCAGGATATCCTGAAGAACAGGAAAGGCCTAGAAAAAAAAAAAAAAAAAAAAAAAAAAAAAACACATTCTGTCTTCCTCAACCTGCCCCTGCCTCCCTTCCTGGCAGAGTCCTGCCCAGAAGGGAAGCAACCTCAGACCTGTCTGGCAAATCACAAGGGAAGAGCTCAGCAGCCACACTCACTGCCACTGCCTTTAACGCTTAGGGGATGGCACCAGGTCTTGAAATAAGAACAGAAAAGACTTTCTCTCTCTGAAGGCACTTCTCAAATATAAGAGTTTTAGAGAACCAAGGCTAGTAATGAATAATTTTGATCTTTTGCAGAGCTGTTTTATTGTATACCTTATCCTCTCACAAACAAGTGCCCCAGGAAGACTGGCAAGGATTCTGGATTGCACTCTGCTATGGGTCTGTCAGTGAATGCTGCTGCCCACATAGCGTAGACTTAGATGGAAAACAGTTATTACTAAAAAAGTTAGGACACAGTTTTACGTAACTTCACACCATTCATTCAGAGCACCTAGCAGCTAGTCAATTAGCACATCTTAGAGCTGCTGAAGGCAACTAATACACAGAACCTGCACTCATTCCTGAAGGTTCCAGGCACTGAAGACACTTAAAAGGTGGGAAAACGTTAGGAAAAGTTTTCTTCCTAGACATCTGTTTAAGGTCTCTGTGGGAAATAAGATAGTCCTAGTCATTCTTTTTATTTTTAAATAACTCTCCTCAGTCAGCCTAGAAGCACCTGGGGCATCAATAGTTCCCTTTTGGAAACAAGTAGCAACAGCAGCAACTGCTGCTCTTACTGTGCTTGCTCGGAATAAACTGACATTATAGTGGGATTTGAACTGATTGTTTCTTAGGCCTTGGGATTGACCTACTGCTTAAGTCAAGCCTTGGGAACAAAATTCAGACATGGAAACGGAACATCTTGTTTGCAGCAACTTATTTAAGAACAGACAGGCAGCTTTACATTTTGAAGCTAATTTATACTCATTCTTTTCCTCTCTGCTTTCATAGCTGGAATAATAAACAAGGTCCTATAAGACCCTCTTTAAAGAAGATCCAGGAAAGCAGGTTTCATACAGGAACAGAAATAATTTTCATTTAATCACAAGGGCCACAAATAAATGGGAAAAAAAAAAAAAGTATTAGGTGCAGGGTCTGTGAACTCCTCTTGAGGACTGCAGTGGATGGCCTACCGCTGAGTACATCCGGGCTGATGTAAGCAGGGCTCCCTCGCTGGTCTTTCAGCAGGTCATCTTCACTTACTAGGTGCTTCCCGAGACAGAAGTTTGTTATGGTAATTCGGTGAGTCCTGGGGAGAAGCAGAAGGAATCAGTGAACAAGGACAATCATGTCACAAGCCAGACAAGGGGAACAGATGATGTCTACGTGTTTTTTGGGGATGCTTGAAGTGGTGGGCTTATAAAAGCGGTTGTAGGATCAGCTCCCTCCTGCTGGTAGAGGTTTTACACATGTCCACATGACCTGTGAGATTCTTTTAGAATCTTTAGGGCACAGAGAAGCTATTTTACAGCTGTGGATGAAGCCCACATCAGACTTGAGGGGCAGACATGAGTGGGACTGTAAGCGCAGGGTGCTCAGGCAACTAGCCCACCTTGCAGCCACGCAGGGGACAGCCTCCCCTGAGGTTCTTAAAGCAGAGCAGCCGCAGCGATCAGCAGCACTGGGATTTGCACTTCGGTACTTGCTGACCACATGGGGTCTTAACCACTGTCAAGAAAATAAGTATTTTATTTTAACAGCTGATACGCTCCTACCCTTCCCAGCTGCTATTGCTAAGGGTATCTTCTCCACACAACGTATCCTGTAGGCCATCCCACAGGAAGGGCTGCTATATTTATGCTGCTAAGCACTGTTTGCCTATGCACCTCCAGCAGGCCCTCCAGGGAGGAGGCTATAGGACCCTTCATCAGATTCAGTGCAGCTGCTTATGTTCCCCAAGAATCCCACAGCAGAATCCCATGGCAGTTTTCCTTGATCTCCAGACTCTTCTTACAGCAAGGTACACAGAACAGAGGAGGTATATTCGATACTAAAATACACTCCTGTATTTAAGTATCTCATAAAAGCTGAGAACTGCAGGTATGTGCAATTTCTGTATTAAGACACCCCTACTTCCCCATGATACTGTCTACTCCAAATCAGGAACTTTTCTAGGAAAAGTATGATCATTACACAACAGTTACCGCCACATTAAAACTTCCACGTCACTCAGGTAATTTGGTTCTTAACATACAAATTAAAGGACTGAGCAGAAAAATACTGTCAAGACTTCTATATTCTTGAAAATAGGATCTGAAAGCATGAATTAAATCAGTTAAAATAACCATGAAATATTTCCAGCAAATGTAACAGACAAATGAAAGAAAACTGAGTGTGGGTTGGCATTGGAGAGCTGATTAATAAGACAGATTTGTGTTTAAGAAGTGTTAGATTCAACTGTCAAGAGACTTCCCCGGGTGAGTAACAAGTTCTGGGATTTGTTAAAGATTCAAAAGACTAAGTGCTCTGAAGGACACAGAGATGTTTGGGATTGCTTGGTTTTATTTAGCCACTGAAACTTGATCTAAACTGTAACTTAAAAAAAAAAAAAATCCAATTACTGACTGCCTACATGGGAGCTCAGCCCAGAGAGGCTCAATGTGAGCATCTTCAGAAGACAGTGCTCAGAGGTTTTCATTGGCCCAGGAGATCAACATGCAAGGCTCAGCGTTTAGAGTGATATATAGCTCGGCTTAGTTCTCCAGCCCATAGGAAAGACCTTGCTGTCTTTTTTCAGCGTGTCTGGAACAGAACAAACATTTCTATCAGTCCAGATGACTGGTCCTCTCCATGGAAATCTATTCTTAAGCTTCACCCACCCTTTGAAATGACTCACTGCTTTGGAGGCTACAGGCAGGTTTTCTTTACCAGCTGATGCTCTTGCCAGTAAAAAGCAAGTGTATTACATAGTTCAAAGAATGACTTTGACAAATAAGTTGATGCAGCTTCAAATATCTTCTCCCTTACACCTTGCCCAAAACAGGAGGGAAGCTCTGTGAGGATCACTAAAGCAGCAACCTCAGTCTGCCTCTTTCTAGCAAGCAGGAGAATAAACAAGCAAGTGACAGGAGATTCATCCTACAGCAGCTAACTAGAGAACATCTAGAACAATTTTCAGGTGGCCCCGGGGAAAACAAACAAACAAACAAATAAAAAAACCCCAAAACTGCTGTTATAGGGAATACAAAGTTTATTTCAATAGGCAAAATCGCTTTGCCTTCTCCCTAAGTTTTAAAGAAAAACTCAATTCAAAGCCTGCATGCTTTGAATAGACCCTAGAAAGCTGCAAACCCAAACCCTCCTTCCTTTTACTTACTCTGCAAAGCACAAGCAAGAGCTTCTACTGAAACAATCAGTGACAAACTTTCTACAAGTTTAACCGCAGATAAACCCCGGCCTTATTCCCTTCAGGGCAGTCAAACCCATTCCAATAGGACTGAAAGAGAAGTTATCAGAGATTTGCATCAGCATCCTTTGCTATGAGTGAGTCACACTTTGGTTATGACCCTTTTGACTGATGCTATGATGTCTTCTCCCTCTCTTTTTCTAGGAACTTAATTTGCACCTCCTACCTCTGGGGAAAGGAGGGGAACCACCCCCACCCTTCTGGCGCACTGGCATTCATTTTCTCCAAAGGAAGTGGACAGGCAGCAAAAGGACTAAATTCGTGCTCTTATATTTCACACCGGGAAGATCCTCACGTTAATCTTATTTCCAGAGCAGGTGTGCAGTGCTAAAGGCATTTCCTACTAAAGCCTGAGCATGTCCACGGCACAGATCTGATCCATCAGAGACCACTATCACTTATATTGCTCACAACTGTGCTGATGGCTTCAGAGTGAGAGCTGGTTCAGGAAGCGTACATGTCCCAACACATTATAAAAGGCAATGACAAAAAAAAGGTTTAGGTTGAAAGCAAGACAATGAACAAAAACAAATCCAGAAACATCATAAAACAACAGGTACTAGAAGCTGTTATGCAGCAAGGAAAAGGCCTAAAACAGCATCTGGAGATAAAACACAGCTGAGTTCTCCTCCTCCATAGGGATTAATTCAGTCATCACACTATTACCAAATATCTTCCAAACAGACTCTTTAAAAGAATATTTAGAAGAACTATAGCCGAGAAAGCCTGGGCAGTACTGCAAGCTAGCAGAGCTAGGGGAGTTCCCAGGTTACCAAGGCCTTGCTTCCCACTGAGCTCTGAATTTACTTTACTTCAAATTTATCCCCAATATCCCTGTGACCCAATACCACAAATCAGATAGGTTCCGGTCTGTCTTGTGCTTAAACAACCAAGAACATCTTGGTTATGGGATCTACAATGAGCAGAGAAGAAACAAAACATGAAATGTTTTAAAGACCAGCAGAATCAGGGACCAAGAGGTACTAAATGACTGTCCAGTTTGTAAACTCAGGGAAGTTTTGCTATTGGGATGAAGAACTGTAAAAGCAAACATTTTTGTGTTTACTTAGTGGTTTAGAGGGAATCTGACATGAGAAGCAGTGAAATGCTTCCTGTTACCCCTGGTAGTACAGATCTGCATTTACTGATCACCAGCACTTCAAGACAGTCTGATCAGAGCCACCCTTCTTAAGTAACTCCAGGAAGTGCAGTTCAACATTTCAGCCTCCACAAAGATGTGGGCATCTCAAGACACTTTACATCTTTCCCACACCAACATGTATTATCTAGATAAAAACAGCAATGAAACTAAGATCTGCTCCATCTCTCTTCAATCTTAATGAAATAAAAGTTTGTCTTCAGCCACTCTATAGCCCTTCAAAAAAAAGACGCTAGTTGTCAGAAGGTATGAACTGAGATTGTACAGCCAGAAGTTACCACTACGACCATCTACACTAACACCTTCTATTATGCACACCACAAATTACTCAAAATATTAACACTACCTTCCAGGACACAACCTTCAAAAAACTCCGCAGTGTAAAAATTAATGGTTATTTCAGTTGACTCATAAAGCATCTGACTCAATCTGACTAGAACTCAAGTATCCATTTGGAGTTAACCCGACTCAATATTCTGGGCACAAATTAATCCACGAATCTAAAGCAAACATGAAATAATTATGCATGAGCTAATAGTTTGCAGTATAACAAAGAGCACTGACGACTTAAGACTCAAATCCACTCAGATTCATTCGTCAGCACAGAATTTTTGGAAGTAGGTGTTGACTATGAAATCATTCTAAGTTTGGTGGATGAGCAAACTAGGATTAACTCAATTCATTTTTGAGATTATCATGTAACATCAAGCTGAATTTGCAGTTTTTGCTCAGTTTTCTTCTCTCTATCTCATCTTTTTGGTACAGTTGCTCAAACACTAGCTTCAGTTGTGTTCCCCAAAAAATACCCACTTGAAGGAAAAACCATAAAACTGGCAGATCAGCAGCTCTCCAGCAGACTTACCTTTTGTTTAGCACCATGTTTCCTAGTTTCAAGTCTCTGTGCACGATATTTTTCTGTAAATAAACGTTAATATAACATCAGCAAGAGTACATTTGCTATAAGTCTAAATTTGATACTTAGTGAAAAAACACTAATTATCCTTCAGAATCATTCTACCTTCATTCTCAGGCTAAAAAAATACAGGTGGAAAACGCTCACCTACTTACTAAGGGAGACAGGACACTGCTTTTAACCACATACAGAAGGCAAAATTTAATGACAGTTCTATTAAATTATTATAAATTTCTAATTCATTGATCTCGAACTTGTAGCCTGAGATACTCAACTCAAAAAAACCAACCAACTAAACAAACAAAAAGCTTGCAAGGTGATTTATACCACTTCAAAACAAAAGTCTTCCAACTTTTCCTGCGTTTTCAGGCATGTCCAGCATTTGATTAGCCTCTGCTCTCCCTAACCACCTTTTTTTGGCATTAATAACCCTGCCATTTACCTAATCCGCACTTTGTTCAGTTGGCCTCTCTCCTTAGCCAACCAATGCTGTTACCCTGGGAGAATCCAGGGGAGGGGAAGAGAATGCTCTGCTGTGGCTCGGTGCACAAGGTCTTATCTTACATAGAGGACTGTTATTGGGAAACAGCTGAAACATCCACCCTTTGTAACATTTCCCACTGCCTGCACAAGTAAGGTAAATATAAAAAACTGCTCCTATGTTAATGTCAGAAAACTGCACATCTTCCAGCACTGAAAGGGATAACAAAGACCTTACCTTATGTAATGCTTCTACTACTCGTACCACATCATAAAATATCACAACGGTCTCTCGCTCACTGAGTCTCTTCTCTTTAATAACATAATGCTGCAAATTGATCAGATCTGCTGTTTTGTCACTGAAATCATGAGCACAGAGACAGTCTAGAACAAGACAAATGCGCTTCTTCATTTTTCTGACCATTCTATTGGCTTCCAGATCTTCTATAATTTCACAAGCTCGGTCCTACAAAGGGAGACAAAGAAATGAACAATAGTTCCGGGATACCACCTGCGTGCATCTATGCATATTTAAGACGACAGCATTGGAAAATAAATAACTATATGCTAATCCTGAAATAAGCAAATAAAATTAAAGAGTTTAACCTCTATCTTGAGTTGGGATTTCAAAAATAAGGCACAAAATCTCCACTTAAAGAATTCAAAGAAAGCTACATGCATAAATTTCAATAATGATCTTGACACATATCACTCTGTGGTAGAGAATTTGTGAATACCAGGAATCAGGAGAAGAATAAAATGTTCCAGCAAATCCAGCTGTCCAGCAAACTGGACAAACGATTCATTATAACCTAGATGGCATTAGGCAAAAACCTATTGACAAAAGTTAAATATCAAACCATGAAATGCCAGCATCCAATTTGGTAACTCCTATGTGCCGATCACACTCCATAAGTAGCTCTGAAGGTACTGTACCTGAAAGAGCCCATGATGATGAACCACTCCTTCTTGATTGTGGAGAAGGGAAAGGAGAGAATACTCTGTGTGCAGCAGCATCTTGCCCTGTCGTTCTTCCTGGGTTTCTATTCCTTTATCACCCCTTTCTTCTAAAGTCAGAATCTTTGGGAAAAGAGAAAAGACTTTTACAACTCCCAAGAAAGCTCAGATGTCCCCAAACCTCCAGCACATTAAGTAGCAGTTGAATGTAATTACTCTAACATTTATATACCTGCCACAAACCTGTATGAACTAACATTTGTGCAGAAAGCACAGCATAAATTTGACTAATGCACAAAAGCACTTTGTGTGGCTTTTTGCACACATCCCAAGATTGTTCCTGATGGTGCTGCCACTATTTTGAAGCGCCCTGAGTAGGCCAGAAAGCTCCAGGATATCATCGCACAATCCTGTGAGAACAGCAGCCATGGAGGTCTTGTTTCAAAGGTAATCCTGACACATAATCTATGCCTGGAAGAACCGCTCAGCAAGGGGAAAAGTTTAAACAGATTCCTAGAGTGCACCAGCCCAGGCTATAAACTCCAAGTAGTCCGGTAAGACAGCAAAAGTTAAATGAGGTCTGAAGATCTGAAACCCTTGCATTGTGCTTACCTTTAGCTGATAAAAGTCATCCGTCCCATCCTTTCTTGCCAAACATTGCACAATACTTGGCACAGGGGAGTTACCTAAACGTGGACCTAACAGCACAAAGCAAAAACAGACTTGTTTTCCTTTAAGCAGCAATGACTAATTCAGTGTTACATCAGTCTTTAAGTGTCACACAGATTACATTAATTTAAAATAAGTTCTCTTTTTATCAGGAGGCTAAGTGTTTCTGCACAAGGTTTCATTTGTTCACTGGAGAGAAATTCAGAAGAAAGAAAGAGAAGAAAAAAAAAAAAAAAAAGCACTGTCTATCTGGTTTTAGAAATACAAATTTCTGTATGCTTGAGCCCTATGGCTCTTGCATTTACTAGCAACATCCATGGCAATTAACTATTCCCAAACCTCTGAATCTAACTGGCGTCTCTGCAGGAACTGCTCAGATACACCGATTAATCCAAAATTTAAGTTAACATCCAATTCCACAATTCTACAATCCATTTCTAATTGATTATCCATTGTTTTCACTTGTGAAGCTGATCATGTTTTTAGCACTTTATATAGCCAGTTTTGACCTAAAAGCAATTCTCAAAAGCTAGCACAACAGTCTTGCCCTGCCATTTATCCCTGGTAATGCCATACTGCATTAAATTGTCTATATGGTGATTATATAGTGTATTCCACTGAAAAATGATTGAATATATCCCCACGGCCCATTGAATTAACTTGCTTTAAAACCAAGTTTATAAATGTAGTTTTAAGAGGGGAAAAAAAAAAAAAAAAAAAAAGAGGGATTGATATTTATACTAGAAGCCACGTCTGCCTTCCTAAATCATTATTTCAAACCTCCTAGGTACAGAAGATCCAACTAATGCTACTTTGCTAATATCAGAAGAATTGCACTCTGATGTAAGAAGCTAAATTACGCATCTGTTTTGTCTCATTTTATTATTTCTTTTATATTCAGTTTTGTAATCAGTGGCTTTCTACCTAGAAAATTGCAGATGAAGAAAGCCTTCCCCACTTACCTAGGATAAAAGGGCCTGCTCTCTTGGCATTATTTCCAGAAATCCCCGTACAAAGAGCTTTTGCCTTAGTGGATGTTTCTCCAGCTCCTCTGTCTGATGCTCGCCGCTTCATCCTTGGCTCTTTAAAGACAAAGAAGATCACATTTTGATGAGGACCTGAGTTAATTTCTTTTTATTTAATTATGTATTTACAGTGTGGGCATTTTAAAGCGCATGCAAAGAACACTTTAATCTATCAGAGGAGTATCTCATGCTTTGCACCAAATACTTTTTGCAAAGTACACGCATATCATTACAGTTCTATAGCATGAACAACTAACAGCATAAGTAATTTTTGCTTAGTGAAAGTTAATCTGATTTCAAACACGCAGAAGCCTTCCGTTGCTCTGAACCCTGAAGACAATTTGATCATGTTACTGCAAAACCAATACTTCAAAGTCCAAATTCATGTCTCAGTCGCTAAAACACCTCTTCCCCAAATAAAAACCTTGTTTCATTTCAACACAAAAACAAAACAAAACAAACAAACAAAAAACCCAAAAAAACAAAACTATGTTTGTTGAAAAGCCATCCTTCACACAGAGCAGGTTTACTGCTAGCATAAGACAGCTCCAGCAGCAAACTGAACTTATTTCTCATACACCTCCATTTCACCTTTAAATATCGGAAATTAGTTTCAAAGACTCACAAATATCTATCATTAAGTGCTCCAATGATTCAAGACAAAATCCACTTTCTTACTCTTAGCAAGTCAAAACCAAGCTCTGGTAATCTTCCCTAAAACGTTCCTACAACAGATTGGAAAAAAAAATGTTGTCTGTTGTACTTTTGTTAAAAAGAATGTGTTTCACAAAATAAGAGACCGATAAATCACCAGGCTTTTAATATATTTGGGAAGATTATCCTCTAGCAGTTCCACCCTTTATGTGGACACAACAGTGATCTCATTGCATCAATTTATCCAGTAGCATCTGTCACCAAAATCATCAGAAATAACAAAAGAGGTAGAGTCTTAACAGTGGACTTCACAGCCATGTTTTACTGTACTCTACCAACAGTTCACATCTTTGAAAGAAAACATATTATCAGGTCCAATTAGTTAAACATATGAAAAACTGGAGCTCCATATGCTCCTTGTCCTGTTCATTCTGCATCCCTGACCTAATACTTGACTGTATTTTATAAAAGTCTCCATTCCTTGCGACATAATAATTCCTGATGGAAATATATGAGTAAGATTTCCACTGCAGAAACCCCACTGCATAGAAACTCTGAGATAATAACTGTTGTGCAATCTGAGCTGGATAGGGAACTATGATGCAAACAGCGTTATCGTAAACAAAATAATCTAAGGACTCACGTAGTTCAGCATCAACTGTATCTTTACTCTTCGTCCAAACTAGGTTTTCCAACGTCTCAGGAGACAGGAGGCATCACCTTGGAGAAGGCTGAATGGTCGAAAGGTCGAGGACTCTGTAATGTGAAATGAGATACACTTGATGCTGGGGTTCTGGATTATCCTTGATTACGATAACGTGATATGCACCAAAACTGCAGCTTGAAACATCTGTGTGTGTTCTGACTTAGAAGGTTTCCAGCTCCTGATCTTACATGACAGAAGGAAAACTGCCTTGAAGTTTAGTCACCAAAGAGCCAGAGATGCATGGCCATGCCCAGCAAGACAAACACAACCACCAGGGATCTCCAACAGCACTTTCTGAAGGGAGATGGATCTTTGGAGTGAAAAGAAACACAACCTCCATTTTAACCTTTATCACCTGTTTCAAAGCTTGACTGCATTTTAAATACGGCATTAATGGTAACTTGGATATTAACAAAATCTTCAGTACTAGAAGCATTTTTTAATCCTGTCCACGTTAATGTTCGCAAGTTTAGACTTCACAGAATTTCTGCAAAGAGCAAAAAAAGAACACACAGACAGCTATATGTAGCAAGTCCTCACTATGCTTTTTGTGTTTGCTCGCCCCACAGTTACCAGTACTGAGTTATACATTAACTGAAAAAGGCAAAAGAAATGTCTGGGACATGGGAGCCCAACTTCCAACATCAGGCAAAATATAATACAGTGCTATAGCTTGGTGCTGTGAAATCCGCAGAGACTGTTCAGGCCTTATTTCAAAAGCTATCTTTAGGTTATTAGCACTTTAACAAGCAGCGATGAAAGGCACTGCTGGAGATGGCAGGCCCACCCAGCGCAGCCATAGCCACAGACTTGTCCAGAGGGGCCGTGCCAGAGTCCGGAGCTTGCCCACGAGCGCCATCTCGCCAGTGCTTTCCCTGGGAGCTGTCCGGGCACCCTGGGCCTCTCACTGCTCAGGGAACATCTGCCAGATTAACATCACAGTCCTGGCATGAAATTCTTATAAGACTAAACAAGAAAAGCACCAATACAGAGCACTGTGCTAGTAAAGACAATTCTGCTCAGTCACTGCCCTATGTTCACAACATTTCCTACCCAGCCTCACTGATCCTCCCTACTCAGTCCCTCTTATTTGGATTGCATCTCAAGGCTGTGAGGACAGCGAGCGCAGCGTCCCCCTAACCTTGAGCTTATCCAGAGCTGCTTCTAATCCCTTGGAGCTCAGGGCTGGCCCTTGTGCAGCCTCTGGAAAGGAAAGCCCCGAGCACGCGAAAGAGAGTGGAGGCAGCCGCCACAAGAAAACAAGACCCTTTTCCCTTTTCTGCATGTTGTGCAACTCCAATAAGAGCATGGAAAGGGGTCAAAGTCCATGGATATGACCGTGAAAATGTAGAGGCCATACATACTCCATGCTTTGACATACTAAATACAACAATATTTTGAAACAGTATTTAAGGGAAGTGTTCTGGCCCTCCAAGAGGGCACTGAAGTTGGAAAGGCAGCTGCACAACTTCTCCTGAATGTACCATTTGCTCAGGTTGACCCTAAAAAAATGACCTGTTCCATTCCTACAAATGAGATTGTCTTTGAAAGTGAGGGAATGGGTTGAGTAATAGCTAGGAAACATTGACTGCTAACAGACAACAAAGCCCACCAATTTTGCAAGGCTTCCATGGCTACGGGGGATGAAGCATCTCCAGAAAGGAATTCAAATGCATTAAGAAAATAACAAAGGAAAAAAATCACCTCGAGAAGACCTGTTAACTCAAGAAGCAGTCCAAAGACAACTAACAACAACCTTCCACAGCTGACACAGTCACCTCAAGCCCGAAACCTGGGAGCCACTGGGGAGCTGGGAATGCCAAGGGTGAAACGAGAAGGGCCAGCACAGTCGATGAGGGCAGCTGGCAGGCTGCGACCGAAACATGTGCACAGGACACATGAATCACCTCTCCCTGGAGACTCCTGGCGGCTACAATTTGTCATCAATCTTGAAACGTCAGCTGAAGAAACAGAAAGAAGGAGGCACCACAGAGAGACCAGCCAAGGCGCTCTCGAGCCTCTTGCTGTTGTGCTGCTTCGGAGGTGCAGGATTTCACTCTGTATATTCACGAAATATCACTCTCCCATTCCCTGCAGGAAAAGACCTGTCAACTAATACACGATTTTTGTCCCGCTTTCTCTTTTGGGAGACAAACGCTGTAACACTGGTCACAGTTCTGCTTGGCAACACAGCTCAGGCAGCCTGTTTTGAACATGAGCTGAGGCAGAGAAACCCAAACTTCTGTCTCTGATACCCAGATGAGCCCTTGTGACTCGTGAGTATTTTGGAAGGCACTCCTCTGCAGCCTCTGCTCTCGCTTTGGCTCCCTTAGGAGCCAACTGTCCGGCTGCTTGCTGATCCCGGGGTGCCAACATTGAGTTTTTGCAGAAAATGTTTTCAGTCCAACTCACTTCCTCCTCAAAAGAAAGAAGAAAACAGACTGCATATTCTATCATAAATGCTGCAGTGTTGGCATAAAGTTTACTGTTCCGTTTGTGCCTTCTGATCTGCTATTCAACTTTTATTACAGGCCTCCGTGCAAGCCTGAGTTTTTTTTATAAAAATCTAAGCTAAAAAATTGGTTCAAATAAGCAGGATGAAACTGCATCTTTTACCACTCAAGTGGTTTACTAGACAACATTTAACCAGTCGTATTTAATCAATGTTCATATCTAGTTTTAAATGTGGCTCAAGGCAAATTCCAGGTCAGGCAGAGTGAGACTGGACACAATTTAAATATCTTGATGAACACTAATATTAAATGAGTAAAAACTTGAGTATGACCTGACTTCTCTGCATGGAAACATGCAGTGGCAAATGGAGTGGGATCATGTGAGGAAACAGCAATGGCACAGAGCGTTGCCACACACCGTCCCAAGCCATCCTCAGCTTGAGACATCTCTGACCACAGTCATTAGCTCCTCCAGATACAGAGGCAAGATTCCCATTTGAAAAGCTTCCCTAAAACCAGGTGGAGTTCAAATTAGATGAGGCCCGATGAGGAGTCATTCGCTCTGGGATTACAGGAAGGTTTTGTGGGGCACATTCTAAACACCCGAGGTGTGATGGAGCAGGGAGGCTCCCAGCAAGCACCGTTGCAGCTCCCTCGCCTCACCACGGGACATGCACCGGAGCGGATTCCCCTCAAGGGGGAAGGGCAAATCCAACAGACTTTTCCTTCCATGTGGCAACGGTGCTGGCATCACTGCACAGGAGTATTAGCTCTGAACCTACGGAAGTTTCGCAAGTTGCAAAGGAAAAACCAAAAATGTCACAAAAGAAAGAGGTTAGATTGTTCAAAGAGCAAATAGCGTACAAAACCGGTCGATACTCAGAACGACCAAACCTGCAAAGAACTCTAAGAGGACCCTCTGCTCATCCCAAACTAGTTTAATCCTGGGAGAGTGAACGAGGTCTAGGTATTCCTTGGAAGAACACACTGCCAGAAGGGATCCCAACAGCCCTCGCCCATGCCCAGCTGCAGCTGAGCTCCATCTTAGCAGAGAAGAAAAACTTCCTGAGGCTGAGCATCAAGGAAAGGAAGTGCCCTCCCGGCCACCACGGGCCAGCAGGGGAAATTTTGAAGCACTGGATTCCGGTAACGTAATTGCAGCACCAATACGCAACAAGCTAGGCTTTCTTTAAGCCCTTCTGATACATCAACACATTAGATAGGACTCATCTCTGGGAGTTCCCTACTTGCTTACACAATCACCAATTAAGCTTAACCCTTTCATGCTCAAGGATGGGCTGCATCCATACGGTTTCCCAGGCAGCAGAAACCCAAAGCAGACCCAAGAGAGCTCCCTCCCAGCAAAGGCAGGAGGAGCGCGAGGGCACAGGAGAGGGCAGGGGAAGCAAAACCGCGATGCTCGGAGCACCATCGGAGCCTATGCTGCGCTCTCAGGAGCAGCGTGTGGCACGTGGAGCTCCTGACCTCAGGCTCCCATGAAGTCATGACTTAAAATCACTATCTGGTGAGACATTTATTGCACTAGATCTTATTTTTCATTTACACCTTACATTACCAGGTATGTTTAGTAATTTTAAGTTCACTGCAGCAGGACTCGCTTCACATGGGCAAAGATTATTGCACGACTCACATGCTGACACTTTTATTTTATGGCGAGAGATATTTGCTGTTTTAAAATGCAATTTACTCTTTTAGCCCTAAGTAGACAGAAAAGAATATTTCAAGTTATCTACATGTTTATTTCATGCTACCACAGTAATGATATCGCCCTATGTGCCATAAAAACACATTTGATACAAGCACCAAAAAGGAATTTGCTGCACTGACAAGAAAAGACTATTTCATATGAAAATGGCACTAGGCACAGAGATTCCTTCAGCCTAGCAAAAGCGAGACACAAAGCAGGAATCCAACTTTCTGCAAATACAATAATACTTCCCTCATTGGATTAAATGCAACGGGCAGTTCAGGCAAAATCAATAGGGTTGTGCTTAGTCAAAGTGCAGTTAAGTGCCCACCAGGCTTCCCCCTGGGTGGTTTTAGCAGGAGATGATTCTTCAATAGCCTGAGCAGCTGAACACGAGGGGTCTTTTAAGTGATGTGATTACGGGACCAAACCCCCAGCGCAGATACCCCAGAAAAGCAATAAATCACAGAATCACAGAATGGTTGAGCTTGGAAGCTCCAGAGACCACCTGGTCCAATCCCCCTGCTCCAGCAGGGGCACCCAGAGCACACGGCACAGAGCGGCATCCAGGTGGGGTTTGAAGATCTCCAGAGAAGGAGACTCCACAGCCTCTCTGGGCAGCCTGTGCCAGGGCTCTGGCACCCTCACAGGAAAGAAGTTCTTCCTCACATGGAGATGGAACTGCCTGGGTTTCAACTTGTACAATGCAGTCAGTAGACACATTCCAGCAGCAGGGAAGCACCTCCTTTGCCCTGGCTGCCACAGATGGGGACTTCTCATTATCAGGGCATGAGCAGCAGATCTTTGGAGGGACACCCTGGACCAACCCTGCTCTGCCTGCACAGCTGAACCCTGCACGTGCAGCGGACGCCTGCACCTGGCAAAACATGCATTTCTGTATGGAAACAAACAGCCCCCTCAAGCAAACACACAGCCAGACCACAAATTGGGCCCCCAGAACCACTACCTAGACAGCACAGCAGCGGACCTCAAACCTACACAGAACTAGCAGAAAAACAAAGGCCTTTAAAGGGGCTCCTTCAAGGTATGGGAGCTCCAGAACTTCTTTCCAAAGGCACTTCCTGCCCAGCAGCGGCAGTGCCAGGCGGCACAGTTCCTCACCTGCTTCAGGGTCTCAAGATCCCTGCACCCGCCTGGCTCGTGCGCGGCCAGAACGGGATAGGCAGGACGGGGCAAGCAGCTGCCCCCAAGGGCCAAGCCCAGGGGGCTCCCGCACCCCGAGGAGCAGCGGAGGCGGCTCCTTCCCAACACTCCCACTCGCTGCGAGAAAGGACCGAGCGGAGGCAGCGCTCGCCAAGGCGGAGGGACCGCGCGAGCTCCTCAGTGCCCGAGGAGGGCGGAGCGCGGAGGCCGGACACGCTTCCGCGGCCGGGCCCGGCTCCCGCAGCCCGCGCCCCGCTCGCGGTGCCCCGCGGCCC
>VWPW01001492.1:68941-83120 GCA_013389825.1 Crypturellus undulatus
GCCATGCCGCCTCCTGCCGGCCGCCGCGGACACGGAGCGGGACGGGCGCGGGGGCTGCGAGGAGGCGGGGCCCGCTCGGTTGACTCCACGGGGCGCGGCGGGACGGCCAACAGGGCCCGTTCCCGGGCCGGAGCGGGACGGCGCCCGCCGCTCCTCGGCTGCGGCCCCGCAGGCGGTGGAAGGGAACCGCGGGAGCTGGGCAAGCGGGAGACTCGGAGCGCCGTGACTGGAAGAGGGCCGGGGGCTCTCCGGGGAGCCCCGCTCCCGCAGCCAAGGCGGCTCCCCGAGGGTGGCGCTGAGGAAGGGCTGGAAGGAGCCCAGGACACGGCGGGAGGACAGGGGCTCCTGCACCTCCCAAGCAGCTGGGCGCTCCCTGGGCTTTGGGGAGGGCCCCGAGCTCCTCTGCCCACACAGCAGCAGCTGCCCGTGAAGACTCATGACCCACCAGGGAGCCGCCTGGGGCTCGCTGCCCCGAGGCCAGCGCAGCGCAAGGTCCCCTCAGAGCAGCGCCACACGGAGCCGCACAGCCCCTATACCATGTCCTGCAGAGCAGCACTGGCCCTTGCCCTTGGCCACCCTGTTCTGCTTGTGGAGCGAACGCCCCGGGAGCTGCAGTGCCGCAGGCAGGACTCCAGGAGTGCCTGGGCTCCACCTGCCAGTGCTGCAGCTCACAGCTGTGGCACAGGGCAGCGCGGAGCTGCCCCAGGCAGGATGGCAGAGCTGCAAGGGCAGCAGGACACCCTCGGGAGAGCCTGCAATAATACCAGACTGCAGGCTCTGAACAGATGGGCTTTGTTTGAGAAGGGGTAACAATCAGAGAAGGGACATGGAGTAGCTGCAAATGGAGCAGGAAAGGTAGACGAAAGAAGTCACAGACCCTTTAGAGGAGGCTTATTTAGAAAAAAAAGAAAAAAAAAAGTACCCTTGTGTTGAGGATCTCCATGTTCTGCCCACCACCAGCCAGGGAGGGATGCCCAGGGCAAGGTGTGCGGGCAACTGGCAGGGAGCCCCAGGACCCTCTGGAGGCGGCACAACTGTCCTTGCCTTGCTGTGCATGTGGTGCCAGGGCCACACCAGAGCTCCAGCAGCACTTGCAGGGATCATCTGTGCTTTGCTCGAGGGAACTCCTTCCTCCCCTTGTCACGGCCCCCAAAGTAGCGGACCCTATGGATGGCCTGGAGCTGCTGCTCGATGGTGGCCCTGATGTCCACATCATCAGGAATGTGGACGTAGCGCACATTCCTGCCCGTCACAAAGAGCTCATCCAGGTGGCACACGGTGCCCTGCCTATCTGTGAAGGTCACCTCGGCCAGGCGCACGTTCATGAAGGCGTCCACGTTGGTGACGCGCCCGGAGGCCGTGCTCTCGTCGCGCAGCTCCACCGTGGTGACGTGATCGCGCAGGCCCTGCAGCAAGATGACCAGGCTGTTCTCGGCGATGGTGCGCTCCTTCACCGAGTGGCTCACCTCCATGGTGCTGGCGGTGGCGAACGGGCGAGGCCGTGCGGCGTCCTGCTCAGCTCCGTGCTGCTGCGTGGCCGCCTGTGAAAAACACTGTACCTCCCCCGCGTGCCTTGCACGCTGCTCCCCCTGCACGCTCCTCTAGCCGTGCCCCCCCTCCTTGCACACGTGCTTGCCACACTCCCTGCTCCCTCCTTGCACGCGCACGCGGCGCTCTCCCCTTCCCGCCCCTCGCGCGTGCCCCGCACTCACCCCGCGCACGCTCGCGTGCAAGTGCTCGCCCGACAGCAGGAAGAGGCGGGGCGGCAGGCGCCTGGGCAGGGCGGCTGCGGGGAGGCGGGCGGCTCCGGGAGCGCACAGCGCACAGCGCTCCCGGAGCCGCCCGCCTCCCGGCAGCCGCCCTGCCCAGGCCCCCGGCTCGGCGAGCGGCGGCTCGAACGTCAGAGCCCGTCCATGAGCGCCAGGAGGTCCTCGCCCTTGGCCGCGCTGCCGGCGCCCGGCTCCGCCACCTCCAGCTCCCCCAGGATGCGGGCCAGCTCCTCCTGCCGCGCCGGCTCCTGCAGGGCGCACACGGACGCACAGATGTGGACACACAGACAGACAAAGCCTCAAGTCCAGCCCTGCAGACCCCCCCGGAACGCTCCTGCTGCCCCCATGCTGCAGCCTTCTTCTGCAGCCGGTGCTCCCAAGGATGGCCATGGTTCCCCCATGCATGCAATAAACTACGTTATTTTTTTTTTTTTTTTTTTTTTTTTTTTTTTTTTAAGGCACTAGTACAGCCACAACTCTGTTCTAAGTGAAGAAAGAATGAAGGGGCTCAGAGATTCGGGACATGCAGTACATACCTGAGTGGCTTCTATGTTGATCACTTTGTATGATAACTCCTCTGGTCTAGTCAGCGCCGCGTGCCTTGATTGAAACAAGAGGGAGCTGAAGTCTCATAGCGAAATACACAACGATGAAAACAGTATCGGATCCACGAGGCTTGTTTACATGTGTGGTTTAGGCAACTTTGCTATTTTTACTATGCAAATTAATGTATTAATCCCAGTTTGCAGTCTTATCACTAGCTTGGATTTCACATGGTAGCTGTAGAGCACTGGGAATATCTTTAGTTAACAAATGAGAGTAAACACATTTTGCAGAAATAAAACAATAAAATGTCTCATTACCCTTTTGCTCCCTGCTACGAGGAAGCTAAGGTATTTAAGCCTGTTAGTCTTATCATTTCTCATGAATTAAGACACATACTTATCTCCTGGAATATATATTCCAAATGTATGTATCTGGTGGATGGGAGGGCTCAAGGGCCTGAAGGGTCGTGTGACAGGACCTAAGCAGAGATTTTCACAGTGCCACTTGAAGGGATGAGCAGTCCCAAAGACAGAAATCATGCATCACATGTGAAACCTCAAGAATGCAAATGAATTTCCCTCCCAGGATTCCCAATAAACCAAATCACAAACCCCAAGCAAGCACAACTCGAACATACTCTTCCTCCTCATCTGTTGTGAACAAATTTAGTCGAAATCCTGTTTCATTGCCACCAGGTTCCTTGATCTCCAGGCCTCCTATCAGCCTGGCCAGGAAGTCCATTTCTTCTTTAGCAAGAGGATTAGGAGTTATATTCTCCTGCAGAAAAAGAGTAATGGATTAATTGGCCAGATTAACAGGAAAATAAGGACTGCAGTGCTTTTGTTCATTTCTCATGCTACATAAGATGTGATGCAAATATAAAATACATATCTGTATTTTTAATGGTAGGGATAGTGCAAGTCATAATTTATCAGTTACACATTTAAAGTGGAATTTTCAATTGAATTTATACACCAAGGACAAAATTATCCAGCAAAATCAAACTGCTGAAAAATCTGTAAAAGCAGTTTCCTGTTTTCTGAAGAGATTAAGATAGGAAACAAGATTTCAGCTTGCCATTAGATAAGCCTCTATGTTTCTTTTGGAAAATGTGTTTCTCAGCTCAAGAAGAATTTTGGAGAACTGGATGAGACTCTTTCAGAAGTTATCCTGTAAGGGTAGACTAAAAAGATTGTTATTGCTTGCTTGAAAAAGCTGATGAATAAAGGGGAAGATAGCACAACTATATACTAAATGTTTTGGAGATGATGGATGTAGGCGTTTCATTTACTGTCCCCATCCATTAAGAGATGGAGGAGGCAGAATGTAAAATCTGATGAATGTGGTGAAACTAATCGCATGAAGTGCTAATTACCCATTCCTGCACAAGCCCACTGTGGGATACACAAGCACCAACTATAGCTGATAGCAAGAACTGAAGAGGAGCAGAAGAGCACTGACCTTTGCATGTGATGCCAAGCTTTTGGATGATCCCGCCATATGTGTCTCCACAGGCTTGCTAACACTGTACCTAAGGAGGAACACATATAGGGAAGAACACCCCGTTACCTGTATGTGACATCAGAACAGAACAGAGGAGCATAGGGGGCAAATATAGTTTAACAATATTTATCTGAAGACAAATAACTGAAATGAGAAGTTCTGATCCAGTTGTATGGAGTAGTGGTGCATTTAAATATGGAAATGACAAAACTGTAAGAAAGAACACTGTGATCTCTTGCTCTGAGAGTGGAAAGTAGGTCATACAAACAAACAAAAAAGCATTCCTTCAATTAAGTTAAAATGGAATTGTATTTCAGAGAATATGCAGTACCAGGTAAGACCAGTTGCTAGTAACCTCTACTGTAGACGCGAGTTAAACTTTGGTTCTTTCTTTATTTATACAGTTTATTTATACACATCTACTGCTAGATATATTTTGTTTTGGGAAATCACTCTGTGAAAGAGTCAAGCTGGTGATAGTGAAAGAGACAAAAATAACTAAACAAAGCTGATACTGTCCTTCCGGATAAGCATAAGATCATCACCATTTGCTTTCATGTTTCTATGTAGGACAAAAATGACTTACATATTTGTTCCAAGTTTAAGGACTCTGTCTCCATAAAGATCAAAAGACCCTTCCCTTTGTGGAATGACATAATCTCCATCAGTGGTAAATTTAGTTCTTTTAACTTCATCTCCATTGTGATTAAACATCCTTAAAAACAAGTCATTGTTGAAACATATTTAGTGGTACATTTCAGTACTGAATTGCTTTGCTTGTTGTACAAGAAAGGAGGAAAAAAAAAAAAACACTATTCTGCGAATTGATAGGAGCCTACTTCAAAGGATAAATAAAAGCTGTGTAATAAGGAATGACAAAAACATGCTTAACGCTGCATTGCTAAGGAACTTAGTTTCAGATCCTCTCCTATAAATAATATTTATTAGAGATTTAGATAACCACGCATGGTGAGGGACAGTCTAAGCCTGAGTCCAAGTCCTAATAGACAACTGTGACTAACTGCTACTTTGTGAGCAGCCATGCATGCAAGACACTACAGCCATATAAACAGTAGTTCAAAAGTTACCTGATGAGTCCTGGGATTTCGGTACCCCATGGAACAGGGCCAGATATTGGCAGCACAAAGCGACCATTGGAGTTTTGTACTTTATCCTTCAGAAAGATAGAGACCTACAAAAGAATATTCCACCCACAAGAACATCAGTTCAATATCTTCTGAGTTCTCGAAGTCTGACCTAGTAACTTTCCTTTGTGAAATTTTGAAGATGAATATCAGAAGCACATGAAGACAACTGAAAAGCATAACTAACAAAACCAAGCTTATATCATACATATAACAACATACCTTCATTTTCTAGCCACAGAATTAAATTTCCTTCTGTTCTTACCAACTAGTTATATTGGGCTCTTACCCTTATATGCATGTCCTGAAAAAAAATGAGGAGTGTTTGCCTGATCAGTTGAAATTCACCAGCAGAAAGAGGGGTGTACATCTAAAAAGAGAAAAAAATACATGATGTAAGGTTTGGCAAGCGTGTTAAAGATAGAAACAAGTACACCAGAATACTGCTGGCCTAAAATGATCTGTGTTTGCCAGAAGAAGAAGAAATAACATTAAGGGTCACTGCTGATCATTATCAGTAGTTACTACCAGTGATTAAGAGCCCAATTTAATTTCTGCTGAAGTCAGTGGAAACTCTGGCTGGGTTAAATGGGCAATATATTGATTTAAAATGGGCCAGTAGGAAAATAACAATTGGATTTTAGAGAATTCTATCTCCACAAACACTCTGGACACATTTCAAGGCTTCTCATCACTTTTAATAGTTTACGCAACCAGCTCCCTTTAACTGAAATACTCATATTCTTTGTCCAAAAAATTCGGCAGTTTCATTAGAAAATGCTATTAGCGTGGAGGTCAATCTGTTTCCCTGTGCTTCAAAGCAAAGGAAGAATACTTGGATTGTTCTGAGATTGAGAAAAATTCAATTGATGTGATATTCAGTTTCTAGAATTAGTCTTAAAAAAAAAAAAAAAAGTCTTGAATACCAGTGGGTTCCACAGCTTAACTAAGAGTTCTTACTTCAATGAGCTGCCGGAACGTTTCATCCACCTGGTTAAGAATGCTAGGGGCATCTCGAACAAAATCTCTGATAGCATCCAGGTGATTGAAGGTGACAAGCAATACGTCCTTGGGCCGAGGGCACAGCAGAACTTGGTACTTGAAAGCCATAGTCATAAGGTCATACAGCTGCAAAGTAACACAGGTGAAATTCCGGTCACACCACAACACAGATGGCAGTGTTACTTAGATTAATTTCATGCTGACATAGAAAAGAACTTAGAAAAATAATGCTTTTTGAATGTCTTAAAATTAAGTACTTAGATCCTGAAGCAGAATTATGGAGTTTTGAGTTGAGGTACTGAAATATCTGGTGTCATGAACTTCCCTGTAGTTTCCTAGGCTTAGAACCAATTTTTCCAGACAGCACAAATGGAAAAGTCTTTTCCGCAGAAATTACAGCTAATTATCACAATCCAGAACCTGTAACAGCAGCAGTTAAGAAAATACAGCATAGTATATTACAATTAGGACTAAAAAGATTTACCTTATCCATGCTTGCCTGATTCAGCCTCATGATTGAAGCATGAGCTAGCCGGTCATACACTGTTCTCAGAGCTTTCTTGGAATAGAGTTCCTGTGGTTTAAATAGCTCTTCCATAAATTTTTTATTGAACATAGTTGTGATGATGTCATTCATAACTGTAAAGACAAAGAATCTGTTTATTTTACTTTCAGAAATAGGGCAATCATCTCTCATTTCACAATGAGAACTTGGGACAATGACCCCTGTGAGGATTCACATGATGTCTTACCTGTGCAAATCACACACAGAGTCACATAAGGGGAAAAAAAAAAAAGAAAAAAGGAAAACCATCATTCTAACGTGAACATATTTTCAGTCAGTCCAAAATTGGTCTAAGACAGCAGCACCATCTCTGCTGGCTGTCCCCAGAGGCAGGACTGTTATTTGGAATGTAGGCAACAAACCTTATTTTCCCATGGGAAATGCTTTTGCTGCTTTGTTTTTACTGCTATGGCTAGCACTTTTCCCTTTTTACAGAGTTTTGTTTGTAGGCTACTCCAGTATGCAGCTATAAGAGCTTAAGTTCTGCCTCCCTAGACAACTGTTTTGCATCAGCTCTAGATTTTTTTACAAACTAGAGCTAGCTGATTCTCCTTCTTCTCTTTTCAACCACTGACACTACGAGTCTATTATTTTTCCATCTAAACAGAAGCCTCTTGAATTATTTAAGGCTCCTTGAAGTATTTGTGTTAAACAAATTAACACTGACAAGTATTTAAGGAAGCTTTCCTATCACTGGGATCTGTGGAAGGCAATCCAGGGCTCTTACACAGCAACTTCTGAGGATACTAGAGCAGTTCAAAGGCTTACAATTCTACATAAACTTTCCTAATAGTCCTTGATTTTGTATATGTAAATTTGTTGTTTGACATTCAAGAATATGTAAAGATGAGCAGTACTAAATATGAAGGTTATGCTCTAGTTACCAAACTTTAACAAAAATAAGAGAACACTCTGCAGTGATTTAAGCAGATGTAGCTTCCAAGCTTTTGGGCTGGATTTGATATTTTCCCTATTGAATACCTGATACAGTCTACGGAGTTATCATAAATAAACGCTTCTTCATCGATGAAATATTGAGTAAGAATTTACAATGCATTTAACACAGATCATTGTACAAGGATCAATCTCCCTAAGCAAATGACTTATTAAAGTTCATAATGCTCAACTCAGTTCAGTTGCTGAGCAGTGTGGATCCAATTATCCTAACTACAAATGGAAAACAAACAAACAAACAACCTCCTTTTCCTTGCTTCTTTTCAAATACACCACCCATAAAACAATCTCTACTTGTTTTCAGTCCGAGACACAAATCCTCACTCTTGCTGAAGTATATTGAACATTAGTATAGCAGACAGTAAGCAAGCCTTTTAATGTAATCAATTATGACAAAAAGATGAAATTTTGTTTTATACTGCTACTAAGAAAAATATTCTTCCGTTGTCTGATGATGACACTGCAAACAGATCTTAAGAGCATAGGTAATGCCTAAGGAAATATTTACACTATTCTAATAAGAGAAAATAACAAATAGAGGAGTGTTAGCTTAGGGATAATGGCACACCAAACAACACAGTATGAAAGCCATTCAGCAGAGAGGGATTTTATCAATTGTCATGAAAAGAAGGGATTCAAGTATGTACAGTGCAATGAACAAAAGAGAAGCTAAGGACTTGGAGCGGTTTCTGCCTACACGTGCCATGTCACTGCTGAGGTACACGTCACCTTCTAATACACTGCAACGTAACATGGCTCCTATGCGTGGCCTGGGCCCAGGGTCTTTGTGCCTGGGTTCTGCTCATGCTTCTCAGATTATATTCAAGGCAGCAGAGGAAACATTAAAGACCAGAAGTCCAAAACAGTTACACATTTTACTTGCTATTAAAAATAAAATACTTCCATGAAATAAACGCCCAAATTTATTCCTAACTTCTGACCGCCATAATTGCAATTGACCCCATCTGCAAAAAATACACACACATTCATACTGCACGCTCAGATTTGAGATAACTACTGCTTGAGGTTTCACAGTCTCTCATTTTATTGTTCATGCTTTCACTCTGTATTTACTTTGTTATGTTAAACACTTATTTTTAATATAAAAAACAGTTCACAACAAAGTCAAAGGCAGGCGAAGCCTAATTACAATGATTTTATCAGCAACAGAATCATGAGGTTATTTAATAATAACTTTTTGAAATTGTGGCTTTTCAGAGCAGTATTTAAAGACAGGCACTTTCTCTCACAAGAGAAACTGATCTGACAACATGCAAACTGTACAGTGTCTTTACCATCCAAGTGTGGTAAGCTCCAGAATATCACTATTTACCTTCAATAATTATTCAAAACTTACAAAGGACTCTGGTTTTTGAAAAATACCCCCATCTCACTTAAAAGAGAGCTGCTCAAAGAGACACTGAGTTGTACTCGTTTGCCTAGCAAAGTCCTGTGGTAGTTTAAGAGAGTTATTCTCTCATACAGCTGCTTATCACACCTCTTTGCTAGAGGCTGCCATTTCATAGGAGAGACTAGAAAGAAAGACACATTCTGAATAGTCTGACAGCTTAGCTCGAACTCTCTTACAACAAGAATTTAAGGTAAGGTGCCAGGATGACGAAATGGGAGCATCGGCTGTTTTGGGATCCCTCATCTGCAAGGGTGGTGGCCACCAGCAGAGAGGGGCAAGTAGCCAGGACACTGATGTCTTAAAATTTCCCTGGAGCTTATCTGTCAAAACCCTAAACATTCTATTAGAAATATCCTTAGAGAAAGGCAGCATAACTGATAAGCCTGCATTTAGGCAAGAATACAGCATCCACAGTGCTCCTTACACAATTATATGTTTTCATTCACTTGATGTTCACTTGATGCATCATTTTGTCTAGAAAGACCACTTTGATAATAAGAAAATACTTTGAAATCACATGGCTTCTAGAATGATCTCTTTGTATATTTAATTAAGATAATACATGTTTAATTAAGACAATGCATGTAAATATGTTAAAGTATTTTCTCTTTTTCTGAGGATCAAAAGCTACTAAAGATAATTTCAAAGAGAAAAGAGGTGAAGAATATTAACCATCTGTGACACTATCATTAGAAAGCTGCAAAAACAGCCTAAGCATGTTCATATAAAATGTACACGAGCCTCACCTGTGTGCATATATTTGCATGTGTCTACTGTATGCAGCTAAAAGATTACAGTACCTCGTTTCCTGTCCACATCTGTCCATTCATCTACACGAAGCATATAAAACAAAAACATTGGTTCAAGAAATAATAACAATAGTTTCAAGGAGAACAAAAGAAATAAACCTAAAAAAAAAAAAGGGGGCATTGTTTTTCTTATCAGAATTTAGTGCTTAATAAGAAAGAACTGCTCTGTTATTTGACATCTTTCAAAGAAAACATAAAAGAGAAATCCTGTCCTCAGTAGAAATAGCAGCCAAATTTTTAAACAATTAAATACATGTATGGATAAACTAGTTCAAACCTAGTTCTCCTGCAGAGAATTCAATGCTGAGTTAACAGTGCATTTTCATTACAGAATATTAAAGCTTTCTGAACTGAATTCTCCATAACATGACAGATAGCAAAAGTTTTTAAATGCAAAGCTGTTTTAATTTGCTAAAAAAATGCTAAAAGTGCTAAACAGAGGGGTACTTAGCTTTTAGGCTGATGAGTTTTTTTAAACGAATAAAAGGGATCTGCTTTCAGTTTTTTTTTTTTTTAAATGAAGGGGGAAAGGCCTCAGGAACCAGTTTTATTTTACTTGAAAACTTTCTTAATTGCACATGTTTTTCCTTGTGAGCATTAAAACAAAAGAGAAGAACAAGAAACCACTCCTATCTGCAAAGGAGAAACACTACTCTTCCTGCAATAATTCAGGGCCTGGATTGAGATGATCAATTTTGAGTTCCAAAAGCAGATTCCTGAAGTATCAACCTCTGAAACAAGTACAGAAACACTGAAGTTGACTTTCTACTGTGCTGGTACACACTTTGCAAGTTACTGCTTTTTTCTTTTTCTTCTCCAGCTGCAGGCATCCGTTTAATCTTCTTGAATTAAGTTTACCAATCTTTAGCTTATACAGCACGATTTCCTTGAGGAGGTGAATAAAGGTGACATCCTAGAGGTCCTTACTGAGGAAACTTCATGGAAAGTGTTTAACCCAAAAGCCCATCATCAACTACTGCAATTCAGGTATTAATTCTGGTGAGGGAATTACTTGGCCAAGATCTTAGACAACAGACACTGTGAAACTGCATGATTTTTGAAGTACTCTTTAATAACAGCACAGTACGTATATGCAGTATAGTTGTTCCTCTGTCTCATGAATCATGATCAAAATGTGACCATTGTCTTAGGAAGTCACGGTGTCTCAGCAAAGCCCTAAGTAATGGTGCAAATTTCCCCTTCGGATGGGGAAATATATGAGCTGAATACAACTTAACCTTCTCTTGGGAAGCAGCCACTATCAGTAGCACATCCAAACACCATCCCCACAGTTCTGGGGATCATCTCAGCCCCCTCGGTTGTGTCGGGAGTCAGCAAGGCCCGAGATCATCAGGAACACGGACACACAGCTCCCGGCTCCGACACGGACACGCGCAGGGCCCCAGGCGATGCCACCCCCACCCCGCGCTGCTAGAGGCCGCTATTGCGCTTGGCCTTCCCCCTGCGACGGCGCCTGCAGCTCCACCGTCCAGCCCGGCCCGACCCGGTTCCAGTTCTGGCCCAGCCCGTCTCACCTTTCCGGGCCTTCTCGCCGGGGATGCTCTGCGCTCGCAGACGCTGGTCCAGGATGTAGAGCATCTCACCGCCCAGGTTGAGAAAGAGCAGCGGCAGCGTCCGCGCCGACATGGCCGCAACACCGCGACCCGCACCGGGAGCGGCGCCGTCGCCTAGCAACCCGCCTCGCCCGGCCGCCAATCGCGAGGCGTCGTTTCGGCAAGACGGGCCCCGCCCCCCCAGAATCTGCGCATGCGTACAATTCTTGGGCCAACGACTACCCGCCTAAGTGCCGGGGTAACCTAACACGCATGCGCATTACGGGTTCCTGTGAATTCTACTGCCCTCAGGTGCCCAAGGGAGCGCAGTGCGGCATGAGACAGGATGCGCATGCGCAGAGCGCTCCAGCGCCATCACTGCTGCCATCGCGTGTGCCCGAGTGGGCACGTAGTTGCGATGCAGACGTTCCAGGCGGCGGGCACGAGCAGACGTTAGACGTAGTTAGCCCCTGGGGACAGCAAAATCTCTTTGAATGGACAAATCTTAATTGAAGCCCAGTTTGAAGAAAATGGCTCATTCATGAGACGTAGGGCACACATATGCGTACAAGACATTGGCGGGTAGTGAACGGGGCACCGTGTGGGGCAGGGCAGAGAACAGAACCCGCACACGCCCGCCATGGACGTCGTCGGGACTGCAGCTCTCATGCACGGAGCAGCGCAATAGCACACGCGGGCACTGAAACCAGCACTCAGATACCAAGTGAATGAGCACGCGCAAAAGCACAAAGGAGGACGACTACAGGGCATGAGTAAAATTTAGCAAGCAACATGTGCATGTAACCCTGAGCCTCAGCCCCTCCCAGCGCATGAGCAGAAATCGTGGGACAAGACGCATGCGTGCCACCAGTATTCCAGGGCGCATGCGCAACAGTCGTCCGCTACGCCTTCAGTGCACATGTGCAAAAGTCATGATGAGGGCACGTGCAGTGTCTTTAAGACAGCAGCGTGGGTGTGCAGAGCAGCGACACTACTGCGCACGCGCGAAATTGCCACGCAATATGCATGTGCTCGACTGGGAGGCTATAGTGCACGTGCTTGCTTTGTTCCTCTGTCAGCATGCCAGAGAGCATGCTGACAACGCATGCCCCAAATTTAGCCAAGAAAAGCGCATGCGCTACATAAGGAAACATGCGCTACATGAGGAAACAATACGCATGCAGTAAAACAGAGACTCAAAACGCATGCACCTGACCAGCAATCTAGGGGCATGCGCTGCACAAACATTGATGCGCATGCGCAATAGAATCGACTGGTCAATGCTCAATGTGCATGAGCAATAAGAGCATGAGGATGTTAGTCCGTAATCCCAGTAATCACCCGCACGCTCAACCTGGCAGTTTCAAAGCCAGCTTTATTAGCCGGCCGGCAGCACCTCTTACAGTTGGTCCTGAGATCCGCGCCGTCCAAGGAGAGGTGCGTGTTTTTATAGACGACTGCAACTTCTTTGTTAAACATTATCTATGACCACCAGACCACCATTGTTTACGGCTAATCCCCCCTTCACAATCTCCTTCCTGTTTGGCAAGTTAGGTATCTTGTCTCGTGGTCACAGCAAGAGCAGGATATGGTATCCTGTTAGTCCTTGTCATCGATTGTAGCTAGCGATATTTACAGAAGCAGATGGCAAGGTTAATTGTAGATCACATAGCCTATACCTTATACTTCTTTAGTGTGCAAGCTTTTTACAGAAGCAAAAAACACACTACCGTGTTAACCCTTTATAGGCCTTACAATAACAGCGCATGCGCTGTACTTAGGTGTCTCTGTGCATGTGCGGAATGGCCACGCCACTGCGCACGCGCAAAAAAAAAAAATCACCACACCGTACGCACACACCCCACCGGGAGGTTATAGCGCATGCATCCTCGTGTCCCCAAATGCGCACGCGCCAAAGAAGACAGCGAGAATGCATGCGCCAAACTTGGGCTGGAAAGGCACATGCGCACCATTGAGGTAGGAATGTGCATGCGCAAGACAGCGACACCCCCCCGGATTCGTGCCGCCGCATTCTGGACCGCATGCTTATGCTGTCAGTGCGCATGTGCAATGCAATTATGAAGGGAGCGCAAGCGCTGCTTTAGCCATCGCCGCTCATGCCCAGAACAGCAACTCCACTGCACATGTGCAAAAAAACCCCCGCGACCTGTAGGCATGTGCCCGACTGAGAGGCTGTAGCGCATGCGCTCGCCATGTCCCTCATAAACGCATGCGCCAGAGAGGACGTCGAGAACGCATGCGCCAAATTTAGGGGGCGCATGCGCATCACTGAGGTACCAATGCTCATGTGCAAAAAAAGCCCGCCATTACGCACGTGCAATGTTGGGATTCTATTACACGTGCGCAAGAATGTCAGGGTACAAAGAGCAGCAGGGCGCATGCATTGCTTCGGGCTCGATTGCGCATGCTCAAAACAAAAAAGGTCCAGGCCAGGGGAAAAAAAAAAAGTGTGGCCCATGGACTGCGCCAAGACACATCCCCCGCCCGGGAACCGAGTAGTGCTCGCAGTGTGGGAAAAAAATGTTCTAAAGAAATCAGAAACACTGCTCCCTTAGAGCACTGTACGGAACCGCTGCCCGCCAGTCCGCCGTGCCGGTCGCTGTGTTTGCCACTACTCTCTGCCGTTGCGGAACGGGTCGGTGACCGGGCTGCACTTGTTGCCTCGTCCCAATGCTCATCGAGTGGCCTTTTCTCTCCAGTGCTCCCTGGCGGGACCGAGATGGGCAGTGCCACTGTGGAGCTGCTCCATGGTAACGCCCCTCCCACCCAGGGCGCCCCCGGAGCCTTCTAGCTGCTCTGTGCACCCCGCCGGTCGCCCCTAAAGAGTATTGTGGCTCTCGGCTGCTACCTGTATTTCCCGCTCTGCTTCCCGATGACTCCAAAGGTGTCATCTGTTGAAAT
>VWPW01001521.1:0-80177 GCA_013389825.1 Crypturellus undulatus
AGCCTTTTCGCAAGGAGACGTGTGCCCTCTTGTTCAGATGGTACCCATCAGCCCCCACTAGCTGGTGCTCGTAAAACAGAGTCCCATGGTCATAGAAACCAAAACCCTGCTGCCATGCCCAGCGGTGGAACCCAAGCGCACACCCTCTCCTGGGGGAGCCTCCCTGGAGGGTCTGCAGCCAAGCTGCTGCCAGTAGGCACTGCGTGTGGAAAAACCTTATGGAGATGCTGGGGCTTGAACCCAGGGCCTCTTACATGCGAAGCAAGCGCTCTCCCACTGAGCTACATCCCCCTGCCCAGGGACTGCCTATAACTCACAAGTATTTGCTATTGGAAATGTCACATTAAAATGTTAAGGTCCTGCAGCAGAGCTGGGCAGGAATCTGGGCCAGAAACTGGACTGTGACTATCTGAAGCGATGAGTCATTTGAGATGAAACCAACAACCAGTATTTGACAAATCAACCTTCTTGGGGAAAAGTGAGTTTCTAATACACCTGCTCCAGATGAGAGTGTCGAGATTTAAATAGGAACCAGATTTGCATAATACCCTTAAGATAAGCAGTACTGTGGCAAAGACCTGCAATGCATGAAGGATTTATATCATGTCTTATACATTTCTGTATTCCAGAAGAGACCATTCATCATTGTGCCAATACTTCAGAGATTTCACTGAAAGCTCCAGCAGCTCTAGATTATCAGGGAATTATATATTTTTCCCCACTGAATAATCAATCCCAGAAGCCTGCTAGAGAAAAAAAAAAAAAAAGCTCACTTTCATCATGTACAGCATGAGAAGAGATCCACTTTTAATGGCTACACTGTCAAAGTCACTGAAATCCTTCTTTTTGACCAACCACATGGATCTGTTCATTATTGCTTAATTTCCAGCTGTATTAACATACACATTCAGTGCCTTCCAGACAGATCTTCATCAGTGTCCTGACCGCATAGGACCTCTAGGAAAGGAAAAAAAACGCCAAGCATATTCCACAATATCACTATAATGAAAGGTTCCTCCTGTTTCAGAGACCTAAGATGCGTCTTCCCATTCCCTTGGTCCACCAGCCTTTAGATACTGTCCCCCACCTATGGAATTACATTCCCACCACCAGCAGAACATGATCCCGCACCATAGTGGCATCCTGGCAATCCCAGATTAATCACCCCTGGGGCAAGGATTAACGTGAGCACTCAAATCTGCCTTCCTTGGCCCTACATCTGTCTGATGAGGACTGCATGGTACCCAACAAGATAGATGGGTGCTAGTGGCTTCCCAAATACGACTGTTTCTTTTGTCAGTACAAAGGCAGAGGAACCCAGGAAAGCCAACACCAGTTCAAAAGCCTGTGGGCGAGGAGAATATTGAAGAGAGCTTGGAGCTCGTATCCCAGTGGATGGGCTGACTCTCTTAGCTCCTCCTAGACCGACATGCTTGGATATGACAGCAATGAGGCTATAAAAGCTTTCCTGGAGAGAGACCGACAGATCGATCGACCCAGAAGCCATGTGAAATTTATCCCATCTGGGCAGAACTCTGCATGCAACATCTTACATTTCGTACTGTGAATGATCTTTAAAGGCCCAGTCTCCGCTTCAATACACATGTGGTTTAATTCAATCAGCTTTCCTTAAACAAGGAAATGATTTTCAGGGGGCAAGGGTCATGTCAGACAGTGATGTTCAGACTGGGAAAACCTTTTGATAAGGGGAAGAAGGTTACTGTAAATCAGAAGACAGACAGTAACAGTGCTGCTGGAATCGCTGAAAATTCTTCCTGGGTTTTTTGTTTGCTCCAAGTGTGTTGCTGCTGCTGCAAAGAGGCCACTTTAGAAAAAGAGCTACTAGAGGAAGCTTGCTTATATTTAAAAGGGACACTGCCAAGAATGGTAGACAGAAAATGTGCAAAAAAATGCCTCAGTAGTAGGATCACTCTTACTTACAATATGTGTTAACCCTTGAAAACACTTCTGAAAAAAAATAACTAAATCCACGTGGCCGTAGCCAGAGAATCCCAGTGTAGCACAAGAATGACTCCCGGCTTTCCTTGCTTTTCCATCTCTAGCCCTAGTGCCAACAAGGCCTGTTAGATCTTGCTGGGGGATCAGGGGTCTCTCTGTACCACCCAGCTCCATGACTTCTGAGCCCAGTTTCACCCAGGCTCAACAGGGCACCAGCATGCAAGAAAATAGGTGAGACCCCATGAAGAGACACCCCATGAAAAAGGCTGTAGAGTAAATGCAACCTCTGTTAAGCACTCAAGGGCCCAGATGGAAAGCAAACCTTTTGAATAATCTCAACTGTGAGAAAAACTTCACCCAGGACTTGCTCCATATATGAGGCATCAGAGAACCAACTACAGGGGAAGAGTGTTCAGCTGCGCACAAAGTGGCTTGGTTCTTACATTGCATTTCCAGGCATCGCAAGGGGAGTGGGCCAAGCAGTTTTACCTGCAGCAGGTACAGAGGGGTAACAAGACCCTCCACCCTGACTTCATCTGCCCTGGTCTAGCTGTTCCCAGGCATCAAGTGCAACTACCCAATTCTTCCCAATAGCCCCGCACCCCTGCCCTGCACCTATGGCAATCAGAGAGGGCAAAAATGCTGGGTAAATTCTATCTGCTGATAAACACCATTCCTGGTTCAGCAGAACTATTCACAGACCTGAACCTAATTCAGAGAATTGCCTTCTCTTTCTCTCCCAGCACAAAGCAATCAGGGAATAGCAGCATTTGCCATGGTTGTCTTCCACACAGTGACCTTTCTGATTGGAAGGTGACGCCAAAAGTTCAGATGTCTCCAAATTTCATTTCAAAAGATTAAAAAAAAAATACAAGCCATGTGTTTTGGGGCCAGCAATGCCCCCCTTACTTTGCTCGGGTCCGTTAATATCTCCATCAACACACTGGGCTACATCATTGTAGAGGTACCCAGCAAGAACACAATATTGCCTGCTTCCACTTGCATCCACTTTCTTGCAAGTGCATGTCAAGAGGATACACGTAAAAAAAAAATAATAATAAAATTAAAAAAAAAAAGCAAAACCAAACAAATGGACAAAAAAGAAGCACATAAAATGGAGATGGCACAAACTAACCCAAGTGACACACCAGCCTAGAGCTGGTCCCAGCGCTGGCTCCCACTCCAGGTCTCCCAGTCCCACGCTGGATGACTTCATCCTGTTCACTGCAGACTTGCCCCTCTTGAGCCTCCCGCTGGGCTGTTTAGCAGGACAGCTGTGTATTGACTTACAGGAGGAAGACTGCCCACCAGAGCAACACCTCCATGCTATAACCATTCTTTAAATGAAAACTGATCCAGACTTGACAGGGATGCCAGGATGGGTTGAGAATCCCATAGGGGAGGGCTTGCTCAGAAGATTTCTGGAATTTCCTACTCTGGGACCAATTAGACACAGCACAAGATCCTGGTGATGTATTCCGATGACAATGCGCAGTGTCACTCGTTACTCTGCATTTGGCCTGAAACTGGAATTGAGAAAGGGGGAATGGAAAGAAAAAATTTGTTTTGCACTAGTAAAGTTTTCTCAAAGCCTCTTCAGGGAGATAAGTGTTGCTCTTCCATCTGTATTCTTTCACCCATCTCATCTTTATAGACCCCCACCTGGCAAATTACATATGTTTCTGGAACGTTCTCAGGAATTTGAGTAAGGGCTATTACTGTTACAAATGAGAACATCCGCACTGCCTGGCAGACAGTGCGTTCACTGTGTTCGGAGGAGAATAAATCCCAGACACTTCAGAAACCCTCCGGAAGAAAAGCAGAATTCCAGGGGGACATTGATCCACATGGATCACACAGTTCTCATAATTAAAGCTTCTGGACACCTTTGATAACACTGTCATTCCTACCACTGTATTATCCAAATTAGGAATCAGCTCCCATGTGTTTGGTGCTGCACATTTGTATTACAAAAATAAGATGATTATACCATCAGCGAAGACTAGAAAAACTTAGACTGGAAGGGACACCTAGTCTTTAATCAGGACCATCCTCAAAGCTGGACCATCTCCAGTGTTAGACTAGCTTTCTCAGCGTCCTTCCCAACCAAGTTTTGTAAACCTTCCATGACTGAGATTTCAGGAGCCCTCTGGGACCCTGTCACCACCTCTTAGAGAAGCTGATGGAGGGGACAGTGCCTCTGAGGACATAAGCAAGCGGAAAAGCAGAGCTGACCTGAACATGAATGCTCTGCCATTATATTTCAAACCACTATTGGACAACCCACCACCACGACCAACCACACAGACCTGATCCCCACCCTGCACCCGGCAAACATTCTGGGTGCCCACTGTCCTTGGGGTTGAGACCAGCCTTACTAACTCCATTTTACCTCACGGACCCACGTTTAGCTTCATGGTAGGGAAATGGGATGATATCCCTGGAAAGACCTGCCTGAGACCAGCCAATATATTTATACAATTCCTTCCTTGCCTGCATCAGAGAGGCCCTCGGGAAAGAGTCTGGGAATGGGCTGTAGGCCAGAATAATTGTCCTGGCAGGCCAGATTGGGACCATTAAGTGAGAAAATCTCATCACTCTTTATAGTCCAGTTCAGTCACACATGAGTTTTGTATTTCCCACTCCCGCCTCAAAATGTAGGCAGCAGGTTCTCAAAACAAGCCCAAGCCCAGAGCAAAAATTTCCAGTGCTGGCCACTTTATTTCACTGGTGGTTTTGCATTTCTGATGTCAGTTTGGTTTTAGGTAATAATCTGTTTCAAGTCCATTCACTGTCTGTCCATCATGCACATGCAAGAAACGACAGGCAAATAAAGAAAAGGAACATATATTTGATAGATTTAAAAACTATTTCAAGTTGAGTTTCCTTTTAGTGGAAACATTCTGATGGTTTTCTAGTTTTTAATTTCATTGATGTTTGGTCTTTTTTTTTTTTTCCTCCAAGTAGAACATAATTTAGGGGACAAATTTGACTTGACAGAGGCCTGTCCATTCCTTAGGACAACACCTCTGAAAACTGCAATTAAAAAAAGCGTTTTCAAACAACTGGTGGGGCACACTAAAGAAGATAGGAGAGATTGCTCAAGCAGTCCAGATCAATGCCTGCCTTTCTGGAAATGCTGCTTTTTGTAAGCATGTTTTAAAAATGCAAAAGGAGGTCAAAGAAAACCCAGAAGAAACGTCATGCGCGTACACTCCATCTCATGAATAACCCATAAGGATTTGCCATGCAGGTCTCAGGAGCGGTACTGCTTGACTGGAGAGAGAAACTCAAGCCCATGAGAGTAGCGTTTGCCATCTAGAACTGATGGGCAAGTATCAGAATATCTGCATGCCCATTTTCGCATGCATAATTCAACACTTTGAGGCAAGTCTGTAAAAGCAGATCAGCATGCCCATAGCATCAGCAATAATAAAGTAAGGTATTCAGGAAAAAAAGGAAAATTCCCCAAGGAAGAGGATTTCATTTTCAGCCTCCAAGGGTTTACACACTAACAGTCATGGTGGAGAAATGCGTTTACAGACAGAGAAAAGTCGCTGGATTCATTTCTGTGTAAGCATTTACCCCAATTCTTACTGGAAAAAATCTTCATTTTGGTCAATCCGTGTTATTACAAGAGCTTAGCCAAAAGCAAAGTACTGCAGGAGCTGCTTCACCTTCCGCACCCTCCTCTTGGAGGGGCTCTGGGGAGGTCTGCTCTTACAGGGGACAGCTGAGCTGAAATCCCTCCACTGAGGACCAAGAGCAGGATGCGTTCAGGGGAGCTCTGTGCCACATAGCTATATGCCAGCCCTCACCCCAGCAACGGGACCAACACATACATCGAAAAGGACAAAGGAAAATCAAATCAAAACTTTCCAGAGCTGGTGTCCGATGAAATGGTGCGAGAAAACAGGCTCTGTTGTACAAGACCACTGCAGGAGCTTTCCAGAGCTCAAGTTTTGGGTTATTCTGTGATTATAGTGACATCTAAAGGTCATCAAATTAACTGTGTTGAGCACGATTCTGCTCATTTTTCTCTTTCTCTTATTTATCTTCTTTTTAAAAAATCAATTACACCTTTACTAAATTGTTAAGAAAAATGAAAAACCATCAACATTTTAAACACCGTCCATCGATATTTTTTTTTTTAAGGACCTAGGAAATAAATAAATGTAATCTTAAAAAGTTGTTGGTAAAAACACATCTGAAGGCTCAAGAAAATAACATATTCCCTCCTGGCGTCAAAACACCAGATCTGACCCTAGATTTACCTCTGTGTTGCACCACCAGCTTTTACAAAGAAGCTCCGTATTTTCATCAGCAGAAGGAAAGAAAAATCCTCATATTGCAATTGCTATTCCAGTTTTATCCAACCTGGGCTGACAGATAGCTAGACTGGCGTATTTCACAAGGCCAAAAACCAAAATCTGTGTAGGGTACTGCAGGGGACCAAACAGTGCCTTGGATGCCACTGTGCCCAACAGCTTGCAAATATTTGCACAAGGATCCTCGGATCCCAGGCGAGGAGATGAGCCAGAATCCAGCCCACAGCAGGAAAACAGATGGTTTTTAACATATGCAATGGCTAACAGAGGCTACCAAAGTCGCTGGAAGATTTCAGAGCAGACCGTGACAACCAAAGTGCAATGGCTTTTAATAGGAAGCCTAAATTTCACTCTCCAGGAGTAATATGTGCGGGACACACGCACCGTCCACACGTACTGCTGCTTTGCACTGACATTACTGCAACCCTATGGGCAGCCCCACACCGGGGACACAGCGAGGACGAGCGCCGTCCCCGCTGCCCCCGCGACGGCGGCTGCCTTGCGGCGTCCGGCCGCGTATTATCCATAATCCGATTAGCCTAAATTGCTTTAAATTGACAGTCCGGAGCAAGAGGCCCCTGCCAGCTCTTCTGGGCTTCCCAGCCACCTCCGCCACCACCCCGAGTCTTTAAGTGTTTGCCTTATTCTAGCCAACAGTTTTATTAGCTCAACCGGGGTGAAGCGAGCCTTTTTGGGGCTGGGGGTTCATCGGCCTCAGCTAGGAGTCCTGGCAGGGCTCACACAGGCTGGGAAATGTGTCTTCAGCCCCAATTTGTGCATCAAGGCCATGCAGTGATGAGCTGTTCCACCAAAGCCCAATTCCCTACAGATGTGTCTTTCCCTCCACAACTTTGTGTGCTCCTTGGAGCCTGCCGGCACATCCCATACTTCCCACAGCCAATCCCTCCACCACTCTGTCACCCGCTTTGCTTGGATCCCTGAGCCAGACCACTTTGGGGTCCCTCTCCCTCCAACAAATGTGACAAAAATGGCCCTAAGGCTCAAAGGCCCTTTGAGAGGGCTGGCCAGGAGATATCACTGCACAGGCACTCCGAAGCTTTTGTTTCTTTGAGGAACTAGAGCAGCAGGGAAGGGAGCAAAGCACCCAGCAGCTCGGTCCCCAGCAGCATCGCACACTTTTCTTGGCAATTCAAAGGTTTAATGCTGCAAAGAGAGAGCTGGGTATTGCCGATCTATAGGTACCAAGGTCTGTCCATGGCCATGCCCCAAGGAGGCAAATATGCAAGAACAGAGGGTCAACCAAGCAAAATCAATGTGTCCTCCTCACTTGGAGCCCTGATCCCCTAGTGATGCCATCCTTGGCAAATTCTGAAGCAATTCAGGATTTGGTTCAAAATACCAAATCGGTCTAGGCAAGCTAAAGCTTCCGAGTCAATCACAGGAATTTTTGCCTGAGTAACAACCATGAGTTTCGACTCCAGATGTTTTGACTTCCCTGGAAGACTGATGTCACTGGACCCTTCAAACAAGGGCTCGGGTTGCTTTCCTCGCCCCGACCTCCTGCCTCCAAATTAGGAGGTTTATTTGTTTTAAGCTCAAGCGCGGCAACACATTAAAGATGCCCCCGTTTTCCCCTGCACCCCCAGCTTAGATCAGCCTGACAGCTACTTCCAAAACCATTATGAAACACTCCACAAACCCACTGCGCAACGAGATACACCAGCATTGCAGCACGAAGTGCTTGCAGCAATCTCTCACCTTCGTGCAAAAGTCTGTAGCGCCCAAAGTGAAAACAGACCCGGCGGAGCCCTGTGCTGGGACAGACCTTCCTGTGACACTGGATGCAGGGAGATAGATAACTGTGATGGTCTTGTGCAAGGGGGAAGAGGGATCGGAAAAATATCACCTGCCCCAGAACAACTGTGCAGTTGTGAGATCATATCAGGGCAGAGGAGTCGCCAGACATCCACCCGCAACAACAGGACTTTGTGCACTGAGGTTAGTGATATAATGAGTGTGTGTGGGGGGAAATAAATAAATAAAACCCACCAAAATGTTCTTTCAGCAGAGAGAACAGACGTCGAGAATGGAGAGGGTTTTTTTTCCTCCTATCCTTTTAGATAAAGGAATTTCATATTTCTAGTGGAGAACCAATACGAGCAAAAGTTCAAAGAAAATACAAGAGGGAAACTTCTAGGAAAAAATAAGGGGGCAAATTTGGTATCAAATATTATAAAATAACTTGAAAGAAGAGGAATTTGGGCAGGTTTGCTAAGTCATGCACAAAATGCAGTATGTTCCTATGTTCCTCGGGACAACCACCTCTTGATGACTTCAGATTTCAGCCTCTTCTGCCAAAAGGAACACAGAAAGCACGTTTTATCCATGCATAAGGGAGTTATAACAGAAGATCAATGCTTACAGAAAGCACCTCAGCCTGAGCACTGTAACCTACTCCCTGAAGCCTTTTGCAAAATTGAGGGCATCCCAGAAGAAATATCCACACAGCGCTTCCAAGCTCCTCCCCCTCAGAAAGAGAAGCAACTTGACATGGGAAAAGCAACATGAGAGAAAATGTGAACCAGGCCATCCCTTAAGCAAAGAACCCAAAACAATGTCTCCATAAAGGCAATCAATTGTGCTTTTAATTAAGATTCACAACTTTCTTATTGAAGGCAGCGAGGCCATAATGAGCTCAGGCAGACACGGAAGTCGGTTCAACACAGGCTCCCCTCCATCATCTCCCCTCTGCATCCCGGGCCCTCCGCAGCCCCATGTGGAGCGGGTCTGCTTGTGCAAGTCAATGATGTGGAGTAAAGCCCACCAGGAAACACTTGCAATTTCAGTGACCACCCTGAGATCAAGGCTGTGAGGATCCCACCAAAGGGGTTGAATCCCCAAAGGGGTTTGGACACAGGATAACACCTCCAGAGCCATCCTCACATGCACCTCTGAAAGCACCAAGCACCCAGTGCCAGTCCCTTAGGGATGGCAACATGCATGAAAGACCTAGAAAATGGATTGAAAATGCGTTGGTGTTGGGTTGATGTTAATTCATCTCCTGTAACTGACTTTATGGGTCAGGTTGTCATCTTAATGTAGCCATATGGCCTAAAGATACAAACAAGAGAAGCAAAAGTTCTGCAGAAAGACTTCCATACATGGAAGCTTGTCTGTTTATTCCAGTTATTTCAGCTGGACAAAAAATATTACCTATGCTTCCAGCTTGTGCTTGGACTAACCAGTACATCAGGAGGTTTCTTCCTCCTCACCTTCCTTTCCTTCTGCAGGAAGGTTAGGAAGTAATTTTGTACATGGTGATATTCACGCAGAAGAAAAGGGCTTCAAACAGATATTAACCTCTAAGAGAGAAAATTTCCTGTATTTAAATACCAGTGACAGTTCTGGAAATAAAACTTCTCAGGTAAGGCCATAACAAACTGAAGCTGCCTTTTGATCAGGAAAGTAGCGGGATCTGTAGTGCCAAATAGGTCAGAGCTGCATTGCCATGTTACAGCAATAGCCAGTCTGGAGTAACGCACTGCTCCATCATCAGGATTTGCTGAGATCAAATATTTGAAGGAAGTTTACAAAGGCTTCCAAAATGCCACCTATGCACTAGAACAGCTGCGCACACCTCAATTTCTACCCAGAGCTAAGGAAGACTCCCGGCTGTGAAAGGTGCAGAGAGCAGGAGCAAACCCCAGGGAAAGAGCTGCCTGCAGGAAGTCCTCATTACACAGCACTCAGAGCCACAAAATTACTAGTCAGGAAACCCTTTCCCTTCCTTAAGGAAAAGCCAACATTGTCAAATCAGGACTATTGCAATTTATCAGAACTAAAAACCATAGACAGAGGAGGAGAAGAAAGGGAAAAATGATGAACTCCGTGCACAAGCCTCCTGCAGGTGTGATTTGTGCCTAGGAAGCCAAGCGGGTTTGCTGCGCTGTGTAGCCAAGGCAAACAAGACGCAGCACAGTCTGATTCCGGCCCCCATAGGATCCATAAACCTGCCCGTGGGAGCTGTGGGGGGCACGTTAGTCCTAATTGTGTCTTGTTTAACTTGGCGCTTTGAGCAGCAAAGCTCTTGCTGTCTTGGCTAGAGTGAACAGATTCGCACCTCAGTGGGACTTGCCTCTTTCTTAGATTGGCAATTAAAAATAAATCCCTAATGTTGAAGAATGTTAGATGTGTTTGATCAAAATCCACTTGTTTTTTTTTACAAGAAACAGTTAGGATGACGTGCTGACAACCTCTGTCCAGTGCATCAGAGAAGCGAAGCAATCACTGCTCATGAAGGCAAGATGCTCCCTCTCATTCCCCTTGAAATCTCCACAATTGCCATCACCTGTCCCTGGATTTTCCCCTGCTAATTGGGAGCAGGATACAGACTTAATATTAAGCAGAGGTCCACTCGCAACATACACGTGTGCAAACACAGGTTCAAACCCCAATGGCATCATTCCTCCCCACGGCAGCTGATGCACGTGTAAAGCAAACGTGAGTGCACCCTTGTGATGGGGAGGCACCCAACATTCCCTTTGGGCTACTCCAGTGACATCGAAAGAGAAAAACAGAGAACAACTGAGGCCAGGGACTGGTGGCAAGCTGTGTTGTGCCAAATATTCCTACATGGTGTTTTTCACACAGGCATAAATTTGAACTGGGCAGATGGGAGCCCATTCCATGCCAAGCCTCATGCTGAACAAATGGGGACAAGCCCAGCAGAAGCAGATCTTCTTTACATTTGCTTGCCACAGACCATGTCAACAAGACCATGAATGCTGAAGCCTCCGACCAGGCAACCTCTGCAGCAGTCAAAGCTCTATGAACATACATGAAGTTTCTGGCACTGGGTACCTCCAAGAGATGAGCCTTTCCCCCTGGATTCCCTCCACGTTTCTTATTTTGGCCAAGCGGCCAACCCAACTGTGTTAACACATGCAGAACTGCTCCAAGCTGCTTAAGAAACAGGGAATGAGGTGTGATGCTGTCAAGCTTCCAAAAAAGCGTGAAGGTTCTGTTAGTTTGGTAGAGATGAAGAAAACTGAAGTAGAAAAGACACTTTAGGAGTTCAGTCCTTTCTCCCACTGAAAGACTGACAAACTGGGGCCTGTACTGACAAAACCAGGGCTACATTCAAAGAGAATCCAGCTGCACAGTAACCTGTGGCCAGGGCAGGACGGCTCTCGCTGGCCCGTGCCCAGTCCTGGCCATGCAGTTGTTATTCCCCTACTCCGATAGGGCAGACTGCAAACCGCAAGCAGCCTGGTGGCAGCAAAGTTTTACAGTGTGGCACCTCAACTACACTTTATTCTTCCCCTAACAAGGTTTAAGCTGACTTGATGGCCTCAAGGTCTATCCCTCCCTTTCTCCCAGCACTTGAACAGCAATGTCACAGCATTGCTCCTCATTGCAGGTTTCCTAACCAAATCACATCTCTTCTACCCCACGGAGCTCCAGCTTCAGCATGGGCAGATGCTGTCATTTTCCCTTTTCTGCAAGAGACAGCCCTGCTGGCCTTCTATCACTTTGCCTTTGCTTGTTGTCCCTGTCCTCAAAGGATAGAATTGGGATAAATGTTCCCTTTTATTTCTGCAGGAAAATCTACCTATCAGGTGCTTTGTTTGTGGTGTGCTGCATGCAGGGACAGTGCATGCCAACTTAATAAAAACAACAAGAGCTCAACCAGGAAAGCCACTAGCTTCTTAGGGAATTAATTGCAGGTTCCTGAACTTTTTGAGGCTTTTCCAGCCCTGCCTCTTTCCAAGTATCTTCCTCATGCATGTGCACCTTGGATTATCATTTTGCAGTTCACCACCTTTTTCCAGTTTCCACCTCTTTTTCTGATTTCTGCTCTATATTTCCAACACCTTTTGATCAGTTAATACACTGAACACACAAAATGGCAAACAGATAAATCAGCCGCACACCTTGTCCAGTTACCCGCTGCAATAACCACATCCAGATGCTTCAGTAGAAGCTGCAACAATCACCGTTGGGGATAGTTATCAAATCTTAAATGTATCCGTTCCTCTCCCAACGTTATCAAATTGTAATAGTGCATTTTTAGTCTCAGAAAGAAATGCAATGCACAGTATACAAAGTCACCCCAAAAGGCCAGGAAAGATGCAGGTTTGGATGATTACAAAATCAACAGAGTAGCACACGCACAGCACAAAGCTGCAGAGTCACAGAACAGTCGAGGTTGGAAGGGCACTTGCACAAGAGGTGCTAAAGTCCCTTAATCTTTCTGACCCTTTGCTGGACTTGCTCCAGCAGGTCTGCAGTTTTCCTGAGCTGAAGAACCCACCACAGAACACAAGACTCAAATGTGGTCGGGCCTGTGCTGGGCAGAGAAGAACCACCATCTCCCACAGCCTCCTTGGGTTAACACACAGGAAAACCTCTGGCATCAAACAACACAAGCCCTTGTTGTGCAGGTACCACATGAGATAACTCTGTTCCTAGCATTAAGGTCTCTCTGCCCAAATTCCACGTTAAATTTAATTTGTTTTGAATGTCTTCAAGTAGAACTGTCCATGTGATTCCTGGATCCCATGGCCACTTTGTACTATAGCTTTAGTGTTTCTTCAATCCTTGCTGGAAGACGGAAGATTGCACATTACCTTTTAGGTTATGTTATTGTATTGAAGTTAGGCAGGTCTTTATGTCATTAACAACTAGTGAATCTCCAATTTATAGCAAAAAATCCCAGTGCTAATCCACAATTTCATCACTTTGTACTTAACATCAAAGCCCTTCTGCTCCGGTCCTCCAGGCCCCCTTTCCACAGATGCCTCCCAACAGTGTGCTACCAGCATACACCTAATCTATGCAGCAACTTTATTAACAGAATATCTTAAGAAAATCATCCACTTTGGAGGGCTCTACTTCACAATGGCCTTTCATCCTGAAAGCCCTCCCAACCCCAGCAAAATCCAACACGTGTCCTTTCCTTCATTCCCTTCAGAGCTACTTTAAAAAAAAGTCTTGTCTTAATCCCTATTGTTCTATAGCTTAACTAATAATTTCCCATGTGGCACAAAAACAAATGCTTTGATAAGCACAGATAATATCTACCAACTTTCCTCTATCTGGAAAAGCACAAGGAATTTACACAGGTATCTAATTTAACCAAACCAATGCAGCTAAAGGGAAGTTGCAGCCCATCCTGCTTTCCTCACCCCCGTGTCTTTAATCATCTTTTCTTCAAGACTCATTGCAAAGCTTTCCTCCTATTCAGGGCAAACTCAAAGGTCCGTAGTTACCCATTACTGCTAAGTCTTTTGTTACAGTCACTATAAAAACACAATTAAAGCTGGATTATTGAACGCTTATACAGAACAGTATCTTAATCCACCAATGGTCCTGTGGAAGCCACATTTGGAGTCAGATCCTCACGGGTGCAAATAAGAATACTGGAATCCAGCCCAGAGCAGATTAATACAACAGTACCTCACTAATTCACGCTAAGGGCGAGGAAATCACATTGAATATTTCAGATTAGTAAAAGAACTACAAATAAATGCATCAGAAATTGCTCTCCTGAATTTAAAGTAACTCTCTGGGAGCAAGTACCACGGTGCACTAAAACGAGGAGCGTGCTTTATATAGCTAATGAAATCTTGCTAACGTTAGACGTGGCTACAGCATCTGTTGCTAAACCTTTGCTGAGGAGCGTAGCTAGACTGCAAGGCTTCTAGAGAGCTTACAAGAAAAAGCATGTATTTCAAGTGAGGCTTTGCCCGTGTCTAGACTATCTAGAGTACCTGAATATGTACAAATAGCCTGTGATGAGACAGGTCCAGGAGAGGATGAGGAAAGAGCGGTGAGAGCAAGCAGATGTCCACAAGGATGGATGCTCTTTCCTCTCTCCAGTGGGAACCTTTGAACACTCATTTAAATGGAATTGTCCGACCACACGTCGCCTGCACAGGGCACAGCAGTCTGGTCACAGCACCCAGGGACACCGCTTGTCCAAGGGACTGGAAATGTTCGTGCTTGGCCCACATACCCAAAGATCCCAGTGACCTGGGAGTAGGGAGTGGGGAGAGCTTCTGCCCTGACATGATTAAGTCACTGACTCCAAACCAGTGGCCTCTTCGGTGGGTGGAAACTCTTGATGCTGCCGCCCAAGGCTGAGCAAAGGAGCCATCAGAGCCGAAAGCTGCAGGACAGCAGCCCCCTGCCCATATGGCAGAAGATCTCCAGGAGGAGCAGGTTTCCAGGACAGAGTGGATACCTCCCCCTGCACAACCAGAGCGACCTTGGGACCTCTCCATCCCACAGCTTCGAGATGGATGTCACCGAGCTAAGGCAGCTCACACAGCAGCACTGGTTAACCATCACCTGCAGCATCCTCAACCCCTGCCCAGTTTCTGACACCCAAAGGGTCCCAGGAACTATATATATGCCACAGCAAACCCCAAGCACCACAGGGCTTCGTATCTCCAATTATCGCAGCACAAAAGCCTTCCCTGCAGGAACTGGCCAGTCACTCCTGTTGCAGAAGGCTTTGTCCGGTGTTAGCTTCAGCTGAGCACGCATTCACTTCTGGGGATGATTCCTGCTTTGTAGAGACTTGCACAGGAGAAGTGAGAACCTGAGGCCACAGGCTGCATCCCCTCAGGCATGAGGTCAAGCAGCAGAGTCCACTTAAATTCACGAGGCCACAGCAAAATGAGCAGGGCCTGACCACGCTTCCCGAATGCCCAACCAGCTTTCTCCATGGAGGCACTGAGCAGGAACAGTCGATAGCTCCCAGCGTAGCATCTTGCAGAATATCCATCTGCACTTGGATTTTTAGCTCCTCACACAGTTCCTGCCTCGCAGGGCCCTGTCCGTTTCTTGTGGTGATTCGTCCTTCAATTTCACACTTAATTAAGCCCCCGGATCAAGTCTCAGGACAGATTGCTCACTAGACCAGCAGTGAGAATTGATGTCATATCTAAATGATGGGGCCCAAGGAGGAAAGAAAAAAAAAAAGGAAAAAGAGCTGGAGCGATAACAAGAGAAGGGGAGGGAGAAAAGGGAAAGCTGCTTTTTTTCAGGGTTAAAAGCTTAATCTTCCACTAAAACTGTATCACATGAGAGGGAAAGAGTCTCTTATCCGTGTGATACTGCTGACCCAAGCCGCATTTAGAAGCTGTAATATCACTTCAAGAGAAAATTATATCAGAAAGTAACTTTTCTTCAGAAGCAATTAAAAGAAGCAGGACTCAGAGAAGACAGCATGGGATGGAGAGCAGGGCACTCAGCTGCACCCACTGAGCTCTGCTGGGGATCGGTCTATCACCAGACAAGGCTCGGGGTGATGAAATGCTCAAACCTTGGGTGTTTCTCTGAACTTTCTCCAACCTCCTTATTCTGGCAGAACAGGGCTACAAATTTCAGGAGTTAAACCCTCCTCGGGAGATTTCTAAAAGTTCCTGTTCTATTTGGATATATCACAAGGGGGCTTAGTTTTATTGCTGCAATTTGGCATTTTAATTTCCAGGACGGTCAAAATCCAGGAAGGCCAAAGGCAATGAAAGAGCAGAACTAGCAAAATTTTTTCAATGTCATAAAAGGCAGAATTAAGGTTCACACCAATGGTGCTTCGTGTCAATCATATTTTGGGCTCATACAAGTGGACCTTCACAGTAAGAAAGGGATGAAGGGCTCCCTATGGGCTGTTGAGCCCGACCAAATACTAAGGTACCTTCTGAAGTATCTCAGAGATCCTGATGCTTTGTTATGGGGTGAGGAAACAAGAAAGGATCACATGGTTTTTCAAAGTTCTTTGTTCTTTGTGCACACAATTTTTTTTAAGCTATATCTATATGGGACAGTCTTTTAGCAGGCCATTATTAAGCAAAATCAAGCACTACAATATCTAACGGAAGAAATTCTTCCACTACCACCTCACAATCCCATCTCTGCTTTTCATTTATTTCCTAATTATCTTCTGGGGCATGTTTTTAGGAACTCTGGACAGTGAAGGCTAGAGTATATTGTTCGAGAAGCTATCCTGGGATTTCGCTGCAATTTAAACAGTCTGGAAGTGCTAGAATATCACAGTCCAAGTGTTGGCCTGCATCATGATATTGCTTCAAGAGAAGAAAGCATTAAAATGGCAGAGTAATTAACTGAACTGTCTGGAAGCACTAAAAGCCTAGAGCAACTTCTGCAGTTATGGTTTTCTGGAATTTCTGCATTTCTGGGTTCCTCTCGAGGAAAAGAATATTACAGAAAACCACAGTAGACCTTTTCCTTTTCTTTTTGTGAAAAATCAACATCTGATTAAATATGCAAGGAAGTCTTTTTTTAATAAAAAGAAACCTTAATTCTACTAGCACATTGGCAGCATATTTGAGACAACCGCACGCTGCACATGGCAAATGCTATCCAGTACACATCACCTGCTTTACCAAGACCAGTATTTTGGGACTTTGTACTCCTCACCTATTGAGATGCTGCAAAGGTGAATTCAGACTCTTTTGGCATTAAAGGGTTGCTGGTTTGGCACGTGACCAGAGCCCATTGCTGGCCTCAATGTCAGACTGTAGAGTCTCGTACGAGCCACCTGTCCAGAAGAGTGAAAAACTCTTATTCACTAAAAGTAATGAGAGGGATTTAAGCTAGCCACCTGCCCTAAAGCTATAAAGAGGCCACTGGTTTGTTATTTCTGAATTAACAAGCAGAGAAGGAGAAGACATATTAGGATCTTTAGTGATAAACGCACAGTTGCTCTTCAAACGGGTTTTGGTATCAAGCGTTTGCACTGGCATCATCTCTGTCACTCCTGTGCCTGTTGGTCCTGCCCCAGCATATCCAAGGGGTTATACTGTGACCTTCTTAATTTCGGTATGGTGAAGTATATAGTCCATTCCAAATCTCACTGATTCCCAGAAACCCAGCACTCTGACGGAGCAAAGAGGATACCCAATGCAAATATGTCAGTAAGCACTGACAGTGAGATACCCATCCAAATACACATTATCAGGAAGGGCTTGAAAAAGCTATGAAAACTCACTCGTAACAACTTAAGAATTAAAGAATCTTTTTCTTAGATTTGAAGCAGAGACAGTGTTTGGCATCTAAGGTTAACTCACCTCAGGCTGTAAGAACCCACTGTTTAAGTGCAAACTCTGAAGCCCGGGAATCTCACTCAAGCTGCTGAAGCAAGTGTGGACCCAGATGTGAGCAGGTGCAGTGGCCTTGTGCCACTAAAGTGGGCTCCTCTGCATTAGGGATCGTGGCTATAGCAGAACTGAAGCAGGGCGCAGCTTCACAACATGTTGTGACTGCCAAAACACTTTGATGTCATCACTTTGAAGCATCTAGATATTTGCCTTTCTTGAAAAAGGGAAGTCTACAAATGGACCAAAACAAAAAAAAATCAATCAGTTTCAAAGCTGGACAACATTACAAGCCCTTGCAGCTCCAAGACAAGGCAGACACCAGACAGACAACCACCACATTGCCATGCAAGAGACCTGAGCACAGGCATCACCTCAGCTCTCTGCAAGCAGCCAGATTGGGGCAATGCAGACCAGCAGGTTGTGATTGTTTTTGCTGTCAGAAAACCACCCAGCTACAGCGGCTCATAGTATTTCCCGCACAGAAAATCCTATTTGTTGCCTACATGGGGCTGATTCGTTCATTGGCAAAACCAAGATTCCCAGCTCCTGCATTAGGCATTGGCAGCCATAGGATTATGTCTTTTCCCATCAGACTGCATAGAAAGCTTTCACTCTAAAACCCCTCATGCCTCAAACAAGTTTGTCTTTAATAAAGAAACATTTCTAAGATCTCAGATCTATCTTCTGTTTGGAAAACAGGAATATCTACTGAACACTTAAAAAAATGGGAGCACATTTTTGGTGTAAATAACTGCAAAGACATCTTCCTATAGCCTTAAGTGTCTACCTCTCTTTTTACTTCAGTAAAAAGGGAAAAGGGGCAGTTTATTGCCGGGGTGCTAAGAACAAACAATTTGCACCCATGCACAGAAGATGCCCCAGGCTACAAGCACAAGGGAGAGCTACCACCCTGCGGCATCCCAAAACAGGGGCACAAGTGATGCAGGCAGGACTCTGCCGAACCCAGAAAGATGGGAGAATTATAGAAATCCCACTGAGGATGCGATCCCATCTGTATTCTGAGAGCCAAAAGTCAGAGAGTAAAGAATATATACAAGAATTAATTGCAGACCCAAATGCAAACATTTAGACTTATAACTAGCTAGACTTATAACTTTTGGGGATTCATAAATCAGATAGGGAGAAGGAAATTCTCTGAAGATTTCCACAGAAAGTCTTATTACAGGTGTAAAAATAACTCTCAAGCAAACTTGGTAACTAGAATTAAACTCTGAAAATAAGATCATTTATTTGTATTCTAGCTAACTTGCTATTTCAATTCCTGGTGTATCCTTAACTCAGAATAAAAAGAAAAAATTGCCTTTCGTTAGTGTAAATTAGAGTGTGGCAATCCCAGCTAAGCAGAGTAAGGAACAGAATTTCCCATTCTGCAAAACATTCAGATTAAAGAAAAATCTTAATGAAAACAAAGCTAACATTTTTCAAGGAACAGATATCCAAAATATCTCATTTTGGTCTGTGCTCTATTTGGCATTTTGCAGTGTGTAAAATGTTTCACTTGATTTTGCTTCCTTTTAAAATTTTTGTATTACTAAAGTGAAAGGAAATGGATTAAAGGCGGTGGATCCAAGAGCCAGCCAGAACACCCTTTCTAGATGTAAAAAAACTATTACCAAATGATATTTCTCACTTTCAGAGTAGTTTTTAGAGAATTCCAAGAGAAAACTGCCGTGAGCTGCTTGCGGGGTTTGAGGAGAAGCTTGTCTTCTCTAGCAGAGCCTTTTTGATGGAGCTGGCACCCTTTCCAAGCATTGTCTCCTGGTGTTGACCTGATTTGGGGGGATGCCTGCTGCAATAAGAGCTTGGCTTCGGTACAGGAGGCCCTTTGGTATAGTAAGGGAGAAAGGAAAAAAGCAAAGAGATTCCTTGCACATCACCAGAGACACAGCACAGTAGAGATCTTCCAATTTTTACAATTTCACCCATCCATCAATACCAACCAATGTCAGCTGCCAAAGACCCCCACAAGACACAGTGAGAGTTTCCAGCACAACAACGCCAACTCCGCAGTGTAAAAGGCTCCATTTTCTGGTCATGCTCCTTCTATACTCTACTGAAAGTCTCTTTTTCCTGGCAATGACAAGAAAGCTTGCAGGAAATATATGCCATATTTCAAAAATATATTCATTTCGGTCAGGTCCTTTCCCTTCGACAGCTAAAGACAACACACTGGGTTTTGTTCTTGCACCTTGAGTGACGTGATCCAGCTCCCCATATTTTCACGCTAATCAAATTTTTGTTTCAAAAAATGTTAATCTATTTAAAAGGTTACTTTTCCTTAAGAAAAAAAAAAAAGAAAGAAAAAAAGAAAGAAAAGGAAAAAAAGTTATTCATGAAAGGTTTCTGAGAGCCTTTGACATTGGATTACATCATGTTTCCTTTGCCGTCCGAGGCACAAAACGCCTGGAGCAGGATTTCTAAACCTTTGCCTTTATTTTCTGTTCCCATGAATCCTGCTCCTGCTGCGATCGAGAGGATTATGGCCACAGGCTTCAGCGGGAGAAGGGCTGGCAAATACTGAACACATTTGAAGACCCTAACCTCAAAGCCAGTGAGAAAACACCACTCCGGTTTATCGATGGACATGTCAAACAAGAGGCCCTTTATGAATTAAACAGGCTGGTAAGCGATTCCAAAAGAAAAGAAAAAAGAAAAGAATGGTGTAAGGTGTTCCTTCCAACCTAGGGCAGTTCACAGTAATTGATATGAGATGGCTTAAGGCACACGTTACATGAACTGAGAATAAAAGCACCGTTCCTAAATAGTGGTGGAAGGCCACGGAAGAGCAGGGTTAAAAGGGATCTCATGAGACCATCTAGACTCCACGGGCACCCCAAAGCAGGAACTGCCAGGCCTCCTCCCTGCTGGACGTGGCCCACAGCTGCTGAAAACTTCCAGTGATGACCTGCCTTCTTGGGATAAAACACTGCTGAGGTCGGCTGCCTCCAATGTTGGATAGCCCTGAAACAACAGGACTAAGAAGTCTTCCCAAAACCCCTTTACCATGGCCTTTTGCATCCATGGAGTCTGTTTCTCTCAGTCTTCTCCACTCAATTAAAATGCCAACAATTCTTCTCTCTTTTTTTATAGCTCGCACTTACCCAGTTTCTTCCAAGAGCCCACCTGTAGACCCTCAGTTGGGCCAAGGCTTTCCAGAAGTCCTAACCATCAGCCCTTGTTCAGAGAGACATTAAAGCGTGCAAAGGCATGCAATTTCAGCAAACTCCTGTGCTTTTCTTGAATGTTATCAGCACTTATATTGAATCTTAGCTTTCAGTTCAATCATCATATCTGCATGACTATCCTCACAATAATCTCAGTGTTTCGCCTTTCACTTAGAGCTACGACAAGGAAATTCACTCAAATACGTTGAACCATTTCAAAGAGGATGGGTCCACTTGCGTTGGTACTTACACTGTTCCATGATTTCATCTAAAGTAGGACGTTTCTGATGCAATTTGTATGTTTTTACAGGATTGCATAAAACTTTTGGGTCAGCACTGAATGAGGCAGGACTGGAACTATCTGGTGGCCGCGTGAACAGCGTTGCTGAAACTTAAACCGAGTGTGGCACGGCTTGAATTCAATGGCAAAATCTTTCATAGCAGCATTAAGGTTTAGGACTCATAGCTGAGGAGCTCTAATCTTCTCCAGTAGAGGTCAATGGTGCATGTAAGGGTATTAAATTCCGTATACATTAAATTCTAAACAATTCCAAGTTGCAAGCAGCAATAGGTCACAATCGGAGCTTGCAATTCAAATATGCTTAATTTGAATGAGCTCAGAATCCTGGCTCCGATTTCAGAAGCACTTCCCTCTGTACACCAGAGCTCCAGCTCAGGACCGGAGACGTTAAATAGCCATCTCCATCCTTACCCATCTGAAGATCAAAGAGGGCTGGAAACAAAAGCGTCCGAGGCGCCCATGTGATACATTTGTAATGAGCTTCCTCTATTATTCCTCCCAGTTGGGAACTGGGAGGAGGAGGAGGTGGTTTTTTGGCAGCCAGTTAAGATGTGAGGATGGAAACCTATTCTAATACTAATTTCCTTTCCCCCCTCCCACTTTTACTCCACAGAAATCACTAAACAGATCCATGAAATTACAGGAGATGCAAATCCTTTATCCATAGCTCACAGTTGTTGACATGCAAGACCCTTAATATGTAAATAAATTGGGGTGGGCTTTTTTTTTTTTTTTAATGCCAAAGCAGCATTGCTCAGTAGCTAAATGACAACAGTGTGGGCTGTGCGATGGCCCAAATAATTATTTTCCTCAACTAGGGCAGCCTTTTTTAAGCATCTCTTCAAGCTGAGCTCAGAGAGGGAGTAAGGGACTGCTCCTCAGCTGAGAGACAGTGACATGGCTGAGAGCAAAACTTGATTTTAAGTCGCCTGGCATTTTCAAAGCAATGTCCCTTGATCATGAATTAACGTCAAGCCAGATGATGAAGGATGAAGCAACGATTGAATGAGTGAGAGTGCAGAGAGAGGGAGAAAGAGAGGGAGGGAGAGAGGAAAAGCAGAGATCCTCTGGGGCTTAGGCGAATCGCTCCAACAAGACAACCATGCACACAAGCCATCTTGCTCTCAAACTCTGCAGTTTGCCAAAAAAATAAAAAGACCCTGATCCCTAGAAATGCTCCTGTCTGCTGGCTCATAGAGATAAGAAAGTGATATTTCACAGTCTGACGCTAATCATATTTGGGCATATTAAGTAAGGATGGTCCAGGGGCTTTTTTGCAGTGTACATATTCCTAGTTCAAAGCGAGAGCTCGTTACTGTGCCTAAAAAAAAAAAAAAATCCTCTTAACTTGGAAAGATGAGACAAAGAGGGAAGAGAAGAAAGAAAGGGAGGGAGGTGCTGAAGGGGGAGAGAAATATCATTATCCGTGTATTGTTGTCCCTATCCACCCTCGGCAGTGACGTCTCCTGGAATATCTTATGATGAAGTGGGGGACCCCTCCCTCTTTTCCCTTGTACATGAAAATGGAACTAGAAACTTGCTAAAACAGTGTACATCACAGACACAGAAACATTCCAGACTTTGGTCCACCTGAAGGTAAAGCAGACATTGTCAAATTGGCTTCTGAGGCCAAAAAAAATAAATAAAAAAAATAATAATAATCATTGGAGATGTTGTTTAGAGGCATCTGGAGGCCAAAGCACACCTAAAGGTGCAAAGCTGGGACAGAAAGTACAAGATAATGAGTCCCGCTGAGGACCAGCGCTGCCTTCCCTCTGAAACCCCCATCCCACCCCTGACCAAACGCACCCGTTTCCCCCCAGGTCACTTCTGCTCCATTGCAGCTTTGGCCCACACGTTATGAACCCACCAAGAAGAAAACATCTGCAGCAAGTCCAGTTCACGGAGAAAGACTTCCCCAGCCGCAGCCGGCCCCAGAACATTCCCCCTTTCTCAGCACAGCCCATCAGCTAGGGCTCGGTAAAGGCTGGATTAGGACAGACCCGGAGAAAGTTTTATCAACTATGATATTTTTCAAAAATGAATCCGTTTGGAGACTAGCAAGGAAAGCCATTACGTGGAATTTCAACATTATCCAAAATGAATGCTTCAGCTCCCTTTCTGCCAAATTATATTTTTAGCTGGAGATTGACCTACATTTAATGAAAAGGGTGAAATAGCCCCAAGAGCTTTGATTTGTTCCATCAGTAATGACTCAACCACATGCCATTTTTTATCCTGCTATCCAAGCAAAAAAATAAAACCCAGGGTGCCATTTACAGCGTGAGCAAGGGGAAGCTACCGCAGGAAAAGGCCTGATCACAAGCCTTTCACACACCTATCAAGCTCTTCTGAACACCTCAGGCTAAATCCTGCAGACTGAACCATGGAACACCTCTGCTAAAAATCAACAGTGGCATTCAAAGAAGCTATTAATTTCACTGAGATAAAGAAATCAACCACAATGGCACCATTTTGGGAGCAGCACAGAATGGGCAGGATTCCCCAAAAGCACAATATAAAAACAAACAAAAAAATGGCAGGATTGAAGCTGAACTGAAAGCCCCACGGGTCTCAGGGGAGATATACAGAAATGCAGGAAGTTGGAGATAGATTTATGATTATTATAGATTTATGATTTATTGCTATTGTAGAAGCAGTCACACAGCATCACCCAACACATACGCATATACCCTGCAAAGAGGCATCAGAACTTGCCTCCATAGGTTGCATCTAAGGCACGTTGCATTTGAAACACTGCATAACAGCCACCATTGCAGGGATGACTTTTTCGTGTATTTTCACTTCCCACAGGGAGAGATTTATTCCTTACTATGCTAAAATCTGAAGTACTATCCTCTACATTAGACAAATGCCTTCAACAGATCACTGCAGAAGAAACAGAGGAGGACTTTGAGATCTGGAGCAGGGCGGAGGGACTACCCATCTTGCAGTTATGTTGAATGTCCCCCATATCACATGGTCACCTGCCAGAAGGCCACAAGTGGTCTTAGCCTAAGCACGGGTGGGAAAACTCCAGTTTCCTTCTTAAAAAAAGAACTCAAATACAATCCTTCCACAAGGTAAGCCTGGAGAACTTCTCACCTCTGTCCTCATGCACCCACACCAAGAGGCTGGTTCCGGGCTCCAGCTCTGCTCCTCCTTGCTCCCTAGCCCATGTCACAACATGTGCGGTGATCTTGCTGTATCCGACAGCAGCCTGTGAATACCTTCCTTTGCAGCCTTACTGCTACGCTCACCGTGGCACGTCCTCCACTTGGTCCAAATAGCTATTACTCCCTAGGTCTTTGGGCATGAATAAGCCACACACCATGCTGTTTGGATTTCATTTTTAGTTATTGTCCACCCATTCTGGGATGGCCTTGTAGATGTTTTCAGGCTGCTGGCATTTCTTCAGGCGAGACTGCCTGCGAGGAAGCATCCTGGCAGGAAGGCCTTAGATCTGAGTGGGATAGTTGCTGAATCCAAGCTTCTTCAAACTCAAGAAAAGAAAAAAAAGTCAGAACGAGGTTATCCATCACTACAGAACAGTTAAAGGCAAAAGCCATTTGCGAGGTGCAGATGCACACAAAACTGGGATTGAAGTTTTTGGTTCAGACTCTAGCCATTTCTGATGGAGCGTTCAGCTGCCTTGCAGCAGGATCCACATAGCTAATAAATATGAACAGCTGCACCAAATGAAATGTAAATGTTTTATGAGATGCGAGAAGAACATGTCTTTTCCAAGAGACTGCTATAGTGACTCTTACATGAGTGGAGACTTGAACCACAACTGTTCCTGACACACCACCGTGGTACCTGCAGCACCCTCACACCAGCCAAAAGACACCTAATGACACAAACACATGAGTCTTGAATGGGTCTGATCCTAGAGAGGTTCCTCAACCGATATTCATCTCATTCTGGAAACCTTGATGGAGCAGATGGCTCTGCCACCTAGCATGGAGACACATTCCTACTCCACACATTCCATATGGCACAAGCAGACTCATCCTGGAGATACGTGGCCACAATGGATAATCTAGAGCTGGCACCAGAGAAAGGGAATATTGGCCAACGCACCCAACCCTTTGCTGAGCGTTCATGTGCTGCACAAGTCCTCTCATTCCTCCCTTTCACCTTATCTCCACCCCAATGATGCATGAAATCCAGCCAGTGTTTCCCTATCCTACCTTCAGGAGAGGACAGCAGGAAAAGCAGAGACCTTATAACAGATGGATTGACACAATCCAAATTTAATTCATGTTTATTCTGCAGCTAAATGAAAGCAGGTTTCCTCCAACTCTCCATTCCCTTCCAACTTTTCACTGGTAAACTGCTACAGTTTGTAGTTGAGGCTCTTCACAGTAGATTAGTTAACATTATGTTTTTATTAAAGTCAAAGTTAATATCTTTATTCTCTGAAGGAGGCCATAGGGTTGCTTGAATTATTTTTTCCCCTTTAGTTTTTTGGGTTTTTTTGCTTTGCAGTTTTTGTTTTGTTTTAACCGAAAAGCTTTTTCTGCTAAGTGAGAAACACACCAACTGCAGACCCCAGCTGAAAGCTTTAGGGAGCCCCAAACAGTTAACTCTTAAATGATTATTTATTTTGGAATATAAAAATTACCCTGCTGGATCAGAACAGGGGTCTGTCTACTCAGTATCCTGTCTCTGATGGTGGCCAGCTGCTCTTGAGTGGGGCTGGTCATAAGCTTTCTGTCAAAACTCTACTGATAGATGTATTTTTTTTTCATTGCCTAACATTCTTTGCAATGAAAAAAAAAACAGCCTGCTTTTTACAGAAAACGTTGACTTTGCAATGAAAAAACAGAACTCTCTAACCTGAACGATTCTGTATTTGGGGCATAAAACTTTCCATTTCCTGATCAAAGATACCTGGTTTTCAGCAAAAAGCCAGAATTTTCTGGGGAGGAAAACAGTCATATGATATTATGTTCACATTCATCAGTATCTTCCATTAAAATACTCCAGTTTATAGAGTACTCTAAAAATTCTCTTATAAAAGTATCTTCAACTCAGATCTGGAAAAAAAGTTTCAAGAGTTATGAAACAGAAAAGTATGGCACAATTTTGGCCCCAATATTTTATCCTACAGCAAAGGGCTACAATGTAATGAAGAATAAGTTTTTCCGTGTATTAGGGGTCTCTTCTAAAACAACTGCGACAAAAATTCATTCAAAAATCTAATTACACAGTGAATTCAACTGAACGCATCGGTGAGAGTTATTTTCACAGTTTGCTGAAAATAGGGCTGTTACCTGCCCCGAGCTGCACCCTGCTCTCTTCCACCCAGTAGTGCCTGCCTGCGAGAGCAGCCTATCTCAATCCAATCACCTGCTCTTCATATCCATGGAATATCACAGCCCCATGCCAAGCTCCCCACAAGAGCCCTCCTGCCTTGTTTTTTTTTCCCCATCTCTTGACACACACAAGCTTTGCGACACCAGATGTAGATTTGCACAGGGCCCAACATCTCCAGGAGATGCAGCAATATGCAACACAGATAGAGGGAAAAAAAAGAAGAGAGAAAAAAAAAAAAAGGATTCAGATTCATTTAGAGCAAAGTGAGCAGAGCCACCATCACCATCTGGAGGAGATTTAGGAGACAGCTCTAACTCCCACTGGAATCATATATTTAAGTTCATCTCTTCAATCAGGAGAGCGAGAAATTACCTTATTTTTTAAAATTAGGTCTGAACTGTCAGATAAACTTGAGATGAGGCTTGAAAAAGGAGCCTGGCTTCTCCAACTCCAGGCTCTATGAGAGGGAAAACTGCCTCCTTGCAGCTGTGGACAAACAACACGAAAACATTTCTGAAAGTGTTTCCTGCAGAGGAGATGCAGGGGTAAAGTAGGACATGCAGTAAAACCAGGAGTAATTCCTATTAAAGGACATTTTTTAAAAATCTCTCATCAAGATGGCTTCTGACTGAGAAAAAACAGCTTTCGAAATGAACAGAAGTATTCAAACCCTATTTTAAGATTTTATTTCAGTTTCATTTTAAAACTGGATGAAAACATCAGTTCCTAGCAGTTTCTAGTCCTTAAGTGTTTTTTTTCTCTGGTCCAAACTTAAAATCTGAGACTCTAAATTTTGAAAAATATTTGCGTACCAATAACAAGGTAGTAAAATGGCAGGAGAATACTAGGGAGAACTTCTCTTTCCAAAAATGTCCTCTGACTAAACACATTCTCTGTGCAGCTGAAGGACCCCATTTCAGCACAGCTTTGCTCCCCTCCCATACCCATCATCACTCCTTCTTCTTTGCCCCTTCCATCATCAGTTTCTTAGTCTTCATGCTCCCTCCCTAATGCACCTTTCCTTGGGCCACCTTTCACCCAGTGGGCTCCTTGAACCCCTTCCCTCTCCTCACTGTCTTGGCTGTTCCAAGGATGCTGAACCAGCCTTGCCAGGTCCAGCTCCAACTTCATGCACTGTTAACACCTCCAGTCATATTTGGGAAACCCAGTACTGCCCCACTCAGCACCTTCATGCAGAAGCCTGCTGTGGGCAGCAGGCAAGACCTGGTGCTGTGGAGGAAGGTCCAGCTGAGCACTTGGTGAGCAGCAGTGGTCTGACTCAGCTCAGACTCCTTCCCGCTTCCTTGGCAGCCTGTTCTGACCACAGCGTTGAGGTGCCCTCTCCCCGTGCACAGGTGGGAACCACCTGCTACAGTTCCTGCAGCTGCAGAGCTGCGTCACCTCCTGAGCCCTGCACGGACCTGCTGGAACCCGCGAGTGATGCCAGCATTTTGTGGGTCACCGAGTTCCCACGCGGTGTTAATCACAGCACCAACCCCATCCAAGCCTCTGCTCCTCTCCAGAGAACCCGGCCCTCTCCAGTGTGCCATTTTTAATTAACCTTGGAACAGCAAAGCAGCTTTTTTTTCCCTTCTCTTTTTGCCAAACACAGCCATATTTTACAGGGACAGTGACAAACTAATTAAGTTAATTCTTATGACACCTCTCCGAGATGAGGCTAGGGTTGGCTAGCTCTGCAATGCAGTGTTGGGCTAATTAAAAAATAATTACTACTTCACCAAGGACAGGAACAAGAAGTTAATTAAGAGAATGAGGTGTAGCCTTAATGAAACTCATCAGATCGTATTCACTTAGATGTCCCACAGCCAAGTTCCCCATATTAGAATATAAATCCATGTTGTCTCTCCTCCACAAGCATTTGCAAATAAACTTCCCCCTCCCTCCTCCCTTTCATCTTTCCCTGGCAGAAAGAATATTAATTATTTCAGAGGCAATAGAGTAAACTTAGGCTGAGGTCTTAAGCACACTCCTGGATTGCTGGAATATGACAGATCTCCAAATACTATCTAGGATAATTTTTAAAACCCCAAATCGCAGGGAGGCTGCATTTTGCATTGGGACTATGCTGTGCAGTTTTACCAAGGTTCTCCAAGCAGCAGGAGATCACGCTATTTCATCCCTGGAAGGCTGGGCAGGATCAGGGTGTCTCCATCTGAACAGCCAACTGAAAGATCGGAAGGACAGAACCAAACAAATGTCCTGGGGGAAATCTGAGATTTAACCCAAGTAAAACTGGACCATGTTCGACACCCGAGACCTCTTGGGAAGCCCAGTGCTATGGCACTGGACAAACTGCTGTAGCAACTGAGCAAGCAGTCATTAGCAATGGGGGTAATTTTGCTCATGAACAGTTTGATGTTTCAGATTGACTAAAACCATGCACAAGTTGGGGTCAAACGCCTCTAAAGAGGCCATCTGGGGAAAAATCTGAAATTATTTTTTTTTTAATGAAGACCTACTTCTAGATGAGGAGCAGCTGCTTCAGAGGCAAGCTGTGATAAAGCTTGGTAACTCTGGGTTGATTTTAACATATATTTCTAAAACCTCAGTGTTTAGCCAGGAGTGAAATGAAAATGTTTGTCAAGGCTACTTACTTCCCACCCCTCCATAAGAATAAAAGACAAAAACAAGGTCAAACCACAGTGAAGGGTTCTCCCTCATGTTTTGTTTCTAGCATTAACACACATAAATCAATTATGCATATTTTGCATATTCTTTCATTTCAAGATCCTGCAGTTATAAGGTTGAAGAGATGCTCAGATTCTCAACACATCGTCGGATTCCCTCTGGGCATCAGGAATCACTGCTAGGAAGCTGCATGATATGAATGATGCAGAGCATTAGCTACAGCATTAGAGCAGGTCTGCTCAGGGGATATTCCAAAAATACACTAGGTTTGAGTGAATTCAAAGTTCACGAATGGTGGAGGCAGGAAGACAAGATCTTTTTGATGATCCCCAGGACTACATAGAATATTCCAGCACAAATTTTCTAGCATTATACAACTGAAAGGACAACCTAGGAAAAAAAAAAAGAAGACAAAAACCACACAGATATAATGATCAGGGCCAGGAGACATTCTAGGTCAATTAGCAGTTGTCAATGATTTTCAGTCTTGACAAAAAGAGAGGTCACTTGTGCAAGGCACAAAACTTCAAAGAGTCCTTGGCACAAGTGAGAACAAGACAACAAACAGAGCAGCCACAGGATTCCATGAGAAACCTCAGACTATGCTAGCAAATGAGATACAAGGCAGAACAGACCAGCCTTGCAGTGCTAGCGTGGAACAAGCCCTTCAGATGACAGCTCTCTTGCTGTGAACCAGAGGATAAGCTTCGTCTGCTTGGTGGGATCTGTTACTTCAGCACATTTTCTGTAGTCTGAGCCAAAATTCCTACAGAAGAAACACCATGGAGAAAGGAGGTGTCCTCATATTGACGGCACCAGCTCCTCACAAAGCCTAGGATGAGCCTGTGCAGGACTAGGTGTGCAAGAAGCCTCTTCCCTCTGTGGGTCCACATGGATCCTCTTCAGGCCACGGTTCTCACAGGACATCAGACTCCACACGTGCAGCAGACACAGGCTGCCCTCATCCAGCCAAAGCTCCTTGCTGTTCTCCAGTGTCCAACAAGGACACCAGCCTGATTGGAGCTAGGTTGGAACTAGGAGCACAGGTAACTGCCCAGAGCCCAGCAGATACCTCCACACCTTCCAAACCACCTGCAAGGTCTTCCCTAGAACCAGAGGGAGATCAGGTGGAGTTTCTCACTGAAGACACTTCACAGCACTAGCCAAGCTGTCCTGTTAATTGCCACCCAAGAGGTGAGAAACGTGGCCAGCATGCAGAGAATTAGGACAGGGTAAGCATTTGTGCAGGTCGAGAGCTGAGGAAAGGCTGCTCTTGAGCATCAAAGTTGGCAAATCAAGCAAAATGCTGCAGGTTGTGCGGCTCTGCTTTCTGCATCTCCGTTGCAAAGTTAAGATTGGAACTATTCTGATATAGATTGGAACTATTCAGATATATTCACAAAATCAACAGGTTAAACAGGAGGCCAGGTAAAGTCATGGCCATAGAACAGGAAACTCAATATACACGTTAGGTCAGTTTGAGAAATTAGTATTTTGTTGCACTTCAAGCAAGATGATGGTGCAAGAAGTTAACCAAATCCCTGCAGAGAAGGCCAATGGTGCTTTATAAGAGGGGAAGAGGTTGCACTGTTTTCAGCCTGCTTCAGTAGAGGGTGGGAAAATCCCCAATTAAAATGGAAACACACTACCTGCAATTATCAGGGGAACAGAAAAAATAGTTGGGAATGCAAGAAGAGGAAATTGCTTCTTTTTGCAGTCAAGTGTCTTCCTTCTTCCATTCTCTTCTCCAAATTGCTTTTTTTTTATTAATTCAGATTCACTACAGTTTGAAAAATCTCACTGCAGCCCTGGCTCCCATGACCTGACTTGCACTCCCTGTTCAGATGTTGTCCCATCTGGATTGAAGCCGCTAGTAAGGAAAGCCATTTTATGGAAGGTGAAGGAGAAATTTGTTTAAAACCATACCCTGTATCCAAAGACAAGTCTTTAAAGCAGTTCAACACCAGCTTTTTATTAAACAGCTTCTATCCTGTTTCACTGTGTGACAGTGGTACAGAAGAAATCTGCCGTGGTTTGGATGAGGTTTTAAGTGGCCAGCTTCCTCACTTTGATGCAGGACATGTGGTTTTCCATACTACAGTCTAGGGCAGAGGAAGCCCAGTGCCTGCATCAGATGTCTTGTACATGCACATGCCCAAACCTGGAAAACCCAGGTCCATTTCGGTGCTCTGCAGTCTTCCACTTACTTCCACTTAGATCTCCAGGGCAAGGCCATGTATTTTCCTTTCTAGGTAAGGCAGATTGCCAAGAAATCTGTGGGCATAAGGAGGCCCTTCAATATGAAATATTGGTACAGGTCATGCAAGCAATGCCAGCAGACATCCCTGTTACACAACAGGAGTAAAAGGAATAGCCTTTCCCAATGCATGTGGTCATCCTTACCCTGATTACCTACAGTGTGGACACAGCTGAAAGCTTCTGCTCGGCCAGGTGGGTAAAGAGAAAGCAGTGAGTTTGGCCTTTGCTCATCTGCAGTGCTAAGAGCAGCAGCCTGTCTGCACCCGGGGCAAGTTCTCTGGGCATCCACCATGCAACTGCTGCAGCTTGTCAGCTCAGAGAGACCCCAGCGCTGTTTATTCCTCCTGGCAGCAGTATTTGCACTGCTGGAGAAGGGGAAAGGCAGCCTGCACCAACACTTCCTAATTCCTATCAACCACCAGTTAGCTCGTGTGTTGAGAAGACAATCATGCCATTTTTAACTGCTGTAACTGAGAGTATTTTTATTATCCATCCAGATGTGCATACTATTGGCTCAGTTAATCCATTAACTGTGCAATCACCTGGATGCCAGGCAGGGTCTAGCTAAGCTCAAGAGGTTAACCCCAATGCAACGTCAAGATAAATCCACAGGCATCAAACACAGGGGGAGCCAACTGAAATTATAAATAAAATAATCCTCGAGTAAGCTGTTGCCAAAGAGGCTAAGCTTCTGCATCCAATTTGTCCCACATTCAGACAGGCGACGTTACAAAGCCGTGGCAGTACATTACACAATTACGGCCATGTGGCTCTCGTTAGGCGATTAAAGCGCTCCTTGTTGTGACACGGCGCACGCCACCAGCAGATGCTGCGCGTGGCCGCGGACGCACGGCACTGGCCTGGGAGCTCCGGGTACTCCTGCTAACGGGGAGCGAGTCAGGTTAGCAGCAAGCGCTGCTAGGCCCCCCGACACACCACCGATTGGGCTTAATTACACGAGAATCTGGACTCTGTTGAGGTCCTGCCTGTTCCACCATCGTCGTCCCAAAAGGCTCATCCCCTCGAGGGCAGGAGCAAAGGAAAGGAAACTAGATGGGTGAGCGGGCATCTCGGTAAGGAAGAACACAGCAGTACACGAGGAGGGTGAGCAGGAGAGCACCCCGCATCGCTGAGACGTTGTGTCCCTGTCGGCAGGGCACGCAGCTCTCCTCCCGCCGCCACCAAGAGGAGCCAGGAGCGCTGCGGGAGGCAGAGGTCTACAGCAGGGATAGCAGATGCCCCGGGGGAAGAGCAGATTGGGGTCAATACTCCAGTAGTAGAAACATGACGAAGGTTTGGAGCCCTAGCTCAAATGTTGAATTTTCTGTTAAAAATAAATAAAATAAAAAATAAAAGGCAGTGGAGAGAAAAGCCCAAAACCTGAGTTGGTTTCCAGGCTTTTTCGTGTCAAAAATGTTAAAAGTTACTCAGTTTTCCCTCCCCCAAAGCTCTCAGTTCTTAAAAACATGTATGTGTTTAAAAATATCTGAGATGAATAGCATCAAAATCTGATTTATTGGCACCATGACGGGTGAGTAACCATCTCAATACTGCTGAAGTGTTTCAGAAATATCTTGCTGTTTATTTTAGATAGGCACCACATACAAACAAAAAAACAGTATTTGCAAACAGTAATTTCCATTTCTGTGAAAAGCAATTTTTCAACAAGCAGTAGTTTTCTCCCATTTCAGGATACTACAGATGAAGGCACAGTCCAAAGCAAGGCAGAAAGGGGCTGGGGTTGTCCCAACTTGGTAACCTCCACCATAGCCTGCGATATCTGACAAGATGCCACCTCACTCGTGGAAAGCTCATGCAAGGGCACCACTCCGAGTCCTTCTGCAGCTAAAGCAGTGCAGGACACACTTGGATTTAAATGCATGGGATGGGCCCTAGCAGATGCCATGACCTGGAAACATAGCAATACGCTTAGTCTTATCTCCAAATATCAGACTCAACTATATTGCTGGCATTCTTGCAGGCTACTTAATGCCAACACTTCTCTATACTAGAGACAAATTTTTAAGCCGTCACAGGAGCCAAGTCAGCACATCCCTCAGTCATCATCCATGCCCCATCCCAGCTGCTTCAGGAAAAGCCCTTGTTGGGTTTGTTCTATTCTTGCGGCGCTCATTCAGCAGCCGCCCTCACCATCACTCCACCAAGTTACATTCAGTTGATTTCCCGCACAGAGCCACGGCAGCCTCGCAAAGGTTCAAAACACCAGCACTTCTGTGTATTCATGAGCACTTCATAACATCTGCTGGCCATTGGGGGAAAAGCTGCATCTGAACCAGAGGCTCTTATCTTTCCTAGAGACTGCAGCTACTGCAAACATACACATATATACGTATAGCTCCATCCCTTTCCATTAAAATCTGTCCTAAGGAAAAGATCTGGAGAAAAGGAGCCAAATTCACATTGTCAAAAAGCCTCGCATGTTAACTGCTGGCCAAGTTAATTCAGAATCAAAGAGAAATCATCATATTTCAGATGTAACTCTCCAGCATCTCCCTCCATTCCGGCTACCAGACAGGCAGCTCCAATCCGCGGCGCAGAGCCAAGAACCAGTCTGGGTTTCCAACTCCTGCTGCAATGCTTGGGCAAGCCCGGGCTTTGCTATTTCAGCATGCGCTGTGCAAACTCTCCAGCAATCAGCTGGAGAAGTCCCATTTTCAAATCTACTCATCACCACTCAAAACTCACTCGTGATCAAAGCAGGCAACTGCAGCCCAGTTCTCACTTCTACACCGCCTTCCTACAAACGATCACTACCACCCGCTTCAGACATCCTTTAACTCTTCCCCAGTTCTAAACCTAACCCAAAACTTCTACATACACACACAAAAAACACACATGCACACCACAAAGAAAGCATCAAGTAGAAAATTCATAGTCACTTCAGTGACTTCCTTATTCATAAGGACGTGTCTACTTCGAAACTGTTCATGCTCCCAGCCCAGAAAATGAGCTTAGGTGAGCCTGGCAATGCTATTATCAAAATTCCTACATCAAGACATACCTGCAGTATATACAGTGAGAGGAAAAAGCATTTTATACAGTTGTCTCAGCAGTTAATCTCTCCAGTGAGCAAGCAATAATTTGCAAGGAAAGATTAAGCAGTGCAACCAAAAATAAACTCAGTACTTCATTTACACATGGCTGCTTTTAAAATACATATATTTTTAATGCATAGGGATGGGTATCTACAGACATATTGTATACAGAAGGACAGAAGTATGTAAGGACACCCCAGGGCATGCTAAACGACAATTCCCTCCCAAGGAAGCATGTGTGATCTCACAGCAGATCTGCATCAGGATGCATAGAGAAAAGATGAACCGGGAACACATACTGCGAGCAAAGGGAGGGAGGCGAGTGCTCACAGCAACTCATTGAACATTCAATCCATCCAAGATGTTTACAGACGCATACAATTTGACAAGCTCCCTGCCAGAGCTCTTAATCCAGGAATTGACTGCCTAGCAATCCCTGCAGCGCCAATCACCCCGCCAGACACCTGAAAGGCGCCCAATACTCCAAGGGCAAGAGCTCGGAGCACTGCAATAAACAGCCCCTTCTGCAATGGGGCTAGCAAGGCATCAAAGACGAGGCACGCAGGAACGCTAATTGCTTGTGAAAAATCTAAGCTTCGGTGCCTGCAAACACTTAAGTCTACATATGCTGCAGTCCTCCTGGTGACTCTGGTTGTCCCTGCACACAGATGCTGGGAAGCTGCTGCAAACGTACCTGCCTGGGACGGGGGAGTGCTGTTAATAACAGTAATGTTGAGCTCTGACACAGCCCGAGGCACTTCAAGGGGAGGTAATCACACAGGGAGGTGAGCTGGGAGAATACAGCAACCTCCTCCTTCCATGAGGAGCAAGTCCTGCCCCTACCCTGACAAATACGAAGCAGCCAAAACCACAGGGAGCAGACGAGTCCTGGATGAACCATGCAGAAGTGTAAACCTACAGTCATCGGAGGCAGCTCCAAAACGCACTGCCCAGTGAGCAAGACAAGCAAATAAATGTGAATACTGCAAATACTCCAGGCAAGAGCTGCACAAAGCAGGCACTTTGCATGCACCCTGTCTGCCCCACGCCATCCAAAGCAGCAAGGGAACAGGAGATAGAAACAACTCCTGGGGAAACAGTACGCATGATTACTGTCCCGGAGAGAGGCTCAAACAAGGAGCAACTGGGAACAAAAAGAGTCACGGTTCTTCCATTTCAAGATCCTACAGATATAAAGGCCTTGCCAGCAGTACAGAAAATGACATGGAGCAAAGGTGAACCCCACCATCCTATTCCCTTGTGATACACAAAAAGGAAAAGGGAAAATTAGAAGACTTCCTGCAACTTTGTTTTTAAACAACAACAACAGCATTTGACCTTTTTTTTTCTTGCTTTTTAAAATGCAGTTAAACATTTTTGGGACACATCACCCAAACACAACCCCCATCAGCCAGGTACCCACAAGACTTATGGCCACCACATTATCCGCTCTCCATTTTCTCCACAAAAGGTCCATAACAGNCGGCCACCACATTATCCGCTCTCCTCAACCTCCTACATTTTCTCCACAAAAGGTCCATAACAGCAAGCACTGCCAAGACTCTTCAGACTCCTCCTTCAGAGGAACCAAGACATGAAACCTACCCTCTACCACAGCTGCCCTGAGATCAAATCAAATACCACAACACAGGCAATTTGCCCCAAATTATAGCAAACACCCATTCCACAAAGGAGCCTCCCTTCACTTTCCCTTCCCAACCTGGAACCCCCCACATCTGCTCCTCCACAACTACCAAAGACAAAGTGACAGTGGCCATCCTCACATGCAGAAAACAGCCACAAGGATTCCTCTCACCTGACCACAGCTTGGACCAAACACTTCTGGACAGCTACTCCTAAATACTTTCTCCATAATCAAAGCAATAAAAAGCCTTAGCATATCTTAAAGCAGGGCATTATCTTTTGGAGATCCATGTCTCTGGCTCCACTAACAAAAATCTACATGACCGCATACTAATATCAGAATAACTAAAATTAGGAAGGTAGAAGCCCTTCTGAAATGACATGGAACCGCAGACATTCCCACACTAGCTCTGTTCTCTGCAGCATCTGGTTCTGGCCACTGTCAGCAGCAAAGTGCTAGACTGGGTGGAAATCAGGTTTGACCAAGCATGGGAATTCCTGTGTACCAGTAAGTTATCCTTTGATTCCTGGCATATTTCAGATTAAAGTTCCAAGGAGCTACAAGGGCAGAGGGAATTCTCCATTTCAGACTTGAGGGTTACACTGATTTATTATTTCTGGCACCATACAGTGCATCGTTTGGTTCAGACTGGCTATTAAAATCCTTACTTATGAAGTGCAATTTTCCTCTGGAAATGTACCACTGTGTTTCATTTTTTAAAAAAATGCTTGGATTCTCTTTTTTTTTTTTTGTGGGGGGGAGGGTGGTGATGAGAATGTAGCAGAATTAGCCTAGTAATGATGCTCTAAACCATTTCAGCTGGTAAGTCCAGGTAGACTAATATTTTATTTCCATTTAGCCAATAAGTCTTTTACCTAAAATTGCAGTGAGACTCTTGGGAGAATTCTGGGGGTAAAAGTAAGGCAGGACGGCTGTCCCAATTTAAAGAAAAGGCAAAAATCCCAAAGAATCAGAGCACCATTGGTTCAAACCTCAGCATCTTCTTACTTTAGTACTGCTCAAAAGCTACTTTGTAGAGCTGAACATGGAAGAATATCAACCACATGCAAGAGACCAAGGGTTCACAGCCACAGACCACACCAGGAACACCTCTTCTCCAGGGAAGTCTCTTCTCCAGGGAAGCCTCTTCTCCAGCTCTGGAGAGATCCTGGCAGATTGCACAGCCATAGGGCCACAAAAAGTGACCCTATAGGTGCGAAGATTTAAACCTCGAGTTTTGATCTGTGTGTGTCGTGCCCGTCCTGGAGAATCACCTGCCAGCCCAGCTCATCCATAAGCACCTGATTTAATCCACAAGGGCCAGATCTTCAGCTCACCCTACCCAGTGTTGTTTACAGGAGTCAGAACGAAGCTTGCAGATGTAAGCAAGATGTGCAGATGTGCAAGCTTGCACACCCAAGCCCCCACTTGCCAACAGCAACCACCATCCTCAGCACCAAGCAGGACTTTGCAATGTAAGCAGAAGCTCATTTTAAGAATTGTCCTCCTTTCCCATTTGGAAGATTTGTCCCTTGTATCGTAGAAGAGCCAGGTCCTCCAGCCACCCCTGGGACAGAGCAAATACAGCAGGAAGACAAGCAGAAGTAGAGAAAACATGAGCTTGCTTTTTGCTCACTGAAAAGGTTATAGTTTCTGCACAGGTATTCTTGGGAAGGCTGCAAAATGCCTCTCTTGCAGCAGTGCTGGGAATAGACCTGGCCACAGGCTCCTGTGCATGTGCCACTGCAAGCCACGCTCTGCTGGACGCAGCCACCGCGGTGGTGACAGCGCGTGGAGCACCGCGACTGCCTGAGGCTGCGGCCAGCGCGAGGCTCGTCTGACACCTAGTGCCCAAAGCGCCCGAGTGGGTCCAGGGCATCATCCGCCTCCACCGCAGCCATCCCGGATGCATTAGGGACACCCCAACTCATCTCACGGATGAGCAGCACCCATCTGACATTCAGACGTGTTGCATTTTCAGGACCATCCTAAAATGCACAATTTCAGGAGACTCCAAAAAACACATTAGTACAGAATCAGTTTGAACATGTTGGCTCAGTAGAACTGTGCTTTGCTGTTGGTTTTGACAGGGTCCAGGAACGCACCTTTTCCTTGTCACTCTTAAAGGGGTCTTTGGGTGTAAACACTTAATGGAAACATTCCTGGCATCACATTTCCAGGAAAACACGCGAGCCCAGAAACAGTTGCATGAGACAATAGTCTGTAGCTTTGCAGCATCCAAATCCAGATGTTTCTGGTGAGAAAGAAATAGATGACCTGAGAATTAAAGACAGGCCCCTTGGCTCCCCTCCAGCTGCTCTACCAGCTGCTCACACCAAGTCCCCGCTGGTCAATTACTTTACTTGATGCTTCTAATCAACAATATTATATATGTGATGCTATAAACTTTTGTATTTAATATTAGCTCATAACTCAGCATCCAAAACCAGATGTTTTTGGTGAGAAAGAAATTGATGACTTATCAGAGGACTGAACCCAGGCCCCCTGGCCCCCTGCCAGGCTGTCTACCAGCTGAGCTCCAAAGCTAACCAGCCACCTCCTGCTCCTGCCCCGTGCTCTGCAGGAAAGGAAAAGGCTTGACGTATTCCAACACAACACGCAGGAAGATGTGGAAGAGCTTCGTGTAAACACATCTAAAATAGCGCAGGGTGATGTCAATGATGTGAGTCGGAGCACCCTTTCCCTGGAGAAGGACTTTGCAGAGGAGCTTCTTGCTGCCCTAATTGCGGGACGTGGTCAAGGGTTCGCATTGACCGCATGCGGGAGCAGTGTAATAGGTGACTCATTTCCATCTGAACTTCTTTAGCAACCCCCTGCTCCATAGAGGGTGATTACGAACTCCTTTCTGCAAGGCTGCCCTGTGGAGAGCGCAGCCCCATGTAGGATGCAGCAAATACACATGTTGAAGGACTTTAAAGGGCTTGCCGCAGAGCTAAAAGGTAGGGCACAGTCGCTCTTGATTTATGGAAATCTTATAAGCTCCAACCTAGCAAAGCACTTAAGCAAGTGCTTTACTTCTAGCCCACAGCAGAGGCCTGGAAGTCAGTGCAGCTACTCATGTGTTTAGAATTAAGCACATTGCTTAAGTGCTTTGCTGCACGAAAGCAATACTGGGGGAGCAGAGCACTCTTCTGCCATTCTCGATCCACTACGCAGGATGCTCTTATCATCACAGCTATCGCATATCCGTTCAGAAAAGGATAGAGCATCACTTCCACGTGTGTGTATTCACAGGGTTTTGCTGTCTGATTCTAGATCCATAAATTATGGGAAAAAATAAATTCCGTGAGAATGCAAAGCCTGCAGTCTTAAGAGCTTTGTTTAGGATCAGAGACATCACCTGCCACAAATAGTCTGTGGATCTACAAATATTTGGCCACAATTTTGAGGGACAACTGTTAAAATATTATTGCAACTGAGAGAAAACAGCAAGGAAAAACATCAGGGTACAAAGCTCTATTAGGGAATGTTTTCTGAAGGGGCAATTCCTACTTTTCTAACTAAAATAAGATTTTATGCCTCCTCCAAGTATAAAGGACCAAGTATAGAGGGCCTCAAATCAACTTACTTTTGACAATGTTATGATTTTGCAAACTTCACATAATATTTGCTTGCTAAGGCATGTCATCATACCCAGAAAAATGAAAAAAAAAGGCAAAAATCTGGATAACCCATACAACTGATGGAAAAAGAAAAATATAATCCTCTGAGATTTCAAAATTTCACTCTGTTTTCCTCTGAAAGCTCAGCAATATTTTGCCATTTGTACCATAATCAAAACAACTGAACTCAAAGCTCACATAAATAATTCAAAAAATGGGATAGTGAACTTCCCAGTCAAAAATTCAACCAAATTGTATCAATTTGTATGAACATCCCTGAAACTTTCTGCCTCTGTCGATTTTTTTTAAAAAGCAAAACCCCAAATGTCTACATCTCTCTGGTCACAGAGCACAGTCCGTGTGACCAACCTGCAAACTCGCGAATGTGTTCGAATGGTGTTGATTCATTGCCCAAAGGGTCCAGAGCATCTTGCACATGCCGGAATAGGAGTCCAAAGCCACGTGGACCAGCCAGGGGACACGAGGCTTGTGTGACCGCCCGTGGTGCAGCTAATCGAGTCCTCTCCAAAGGCAGGACCATTGCAAAACTCCTCAGCTCTCTCCTTGCACTTGCACCAGTTAACTAACCCTCATGCAGCATCTCCTCACCAAACCAGGGGGAATTTTAGCCCAGCAGCCTTCAGCTAAACACAGCAGTGACTTGATATTCTCTCACACCCTTGAATCCCCAGGGCAACCATCTCAAACCTTGGTATGACTGATCCTGCCAGACTCTTCCTGACATGCTTTAAGCAATAAAAAGTAATAGTAGTAATAAAAAAGATGCACAAAACACCAGAGATTTTTGACTTTTCATCTTAACAGCTATATAAATATATATGTATGCATATATTTTTAGGAGGAGAATTGTATCAGTGGATCATCAGGGAGCCTGTCCAGCTTGGCTGGAGGAGAGACTTGGCATCTTGGCCAGGGAAGGGAAGGGAAGGGAAGGGAAGGAAGGAAGGGAAGGGAAGGGAAGAGAAGAGAAGTTTTAAAACCTCAAACTTTCCAAGGATTGGAACTTTATATATATATATATATATATTAAATGAATATACAACATTTGGGTGCAGGATATGAACACAATTCACTTGCATCATTTCTCCACAGATCCTTGAAATATGCTCCAGCATACTTCCCCTCTCCTCCTCCCAATCTGTCGTCTGTGGGTGCAACATGGACCAAGTGATTAAATCTGCTTGTTGCTCCATATATTTATTTTTCCCTTCTCATTCACTGCCAGGACATTGTCCAGGAAGGAACAGCTGGAGTCGCAGCTGCAAAGTTCTTGCTAATGTGACATCGCATAATCATACTCGATAGGAGAAAGAACCTTTGGAGAAGGATGTCGCTTCAAGAGAAATGTTGTAATTGAGTGGGGCTCTACCACACTCCTGGCATTCGAGGGCGTTTTTTGTGCTCGGTGAGTTATTGTGGAAACCAAAACTCAAAACCTTCTGCCCAGATAAATTCACCAAATTGACAGAGGGATTTTCAGAAAAAATAATTAAATAAATAAATAAAAAAAATAAAAATTAAATTAGTGCAGATCAGATGGCAGATCTCCAAACAGCAATAGTTATTTCCAGGCAGCCCTGCATCCAAACCTTGCACCCTGCACTGCTAATTTCCCTGGGTCCTTGGGGAACACATGCAATTTGCACTTAATGCACAGAGCTGCGTTTACCCCAAGCAGATGCAGTCACTGCGTTCACTTTCAAACATCCCCCTGGGACAGAAAAAGCACTTGAAAAAGAAACAGGCTCCTTGCAAGCTTGATGTTTGAGGAGAGAGGAAGGTCAGGGCGTCAGGATGCTCCCCAGGGCCGGCGCAGCCCAATGTGCAGGGATGCTCTTGGCTTCAGAGAGGGGTTGGGGCTGATTTCTCCCCAAAGTCGAGGCTCTTGGTGATCCCTGATCCAGCCTCAGCTGAGAATCGATTCCTGCTGGCATGCTTGGATAACAGGGCTGCCTCCGTGGCCAAATGGGAGGATTGGGTTTGTGGTGTCACCTCCCATCCTTTGCACAGCAGCAAAGGAGCTTCTCGTGCTCCGCTACCACCATTTTTTTCCAATTTATGTAAAAACACGTTGCTTTCTTGGAAGTCTCGGAACGTCAGATGGAACTAATTAAAACTAGGAGGGCTCAGGGGAGCTGGGGCAAAGAAGGAGACACGCAATTTGGTCTCCACTTCAAAGTGGTTTAGCAAACTAAGAGCTCTCAGGCTTTCCAGCACAAGTGGATGTCCATGGGGAAGGGGGGAAGGGAGCACTTAATGCTCTCATGTCCTCCAGTTTTATCCGCCAGCCCCAAAGGAGCTGTGTTTGGATCCTGTGCCAGCTGATTAGTCAGTGCTTCGGAGGGTAATTACAGCAGTTCCTCCTATGCCCTCCCCTTAGTTTGCAAAGAAGGTGGCACCACATGGGGAAAAGGTTGCATCTGGCAAGGTCCTCGCAGGCCTGGACCCAGGGGTGCCCGTGTTCACCTCCATCCTCAGCTCGATTTTTACACTTCTAAAAGACCAGAGTCCCAGCTTCATACCATGTAGCCACACAGCCTGCTCTACTCAAGTCCTTCTCTGCCTACCACCTCCACAGAGAACATCCATCCATCACAGACCCAGGGCTCCAGATCCCCAGGGCAGCTGGGGACTGACCCAGAACCACTCCGATCCACAAAACAGCACGGACATGGAAAAGGCCTGGGGCGCTGGGAGCACCGCGAACCCTCCTGCACCACCTCGCTTCAAACAGGGCTCTTGCAGCCAAGGCAGTTCCCCTCACCCAGGCAATCATGGCCCTTTGGTGACAAGGACTAATGGGGGCTCTGCACCAGCCGGGACCATATTTGATCTCCTAATGCTCCCTCCATTATTTATTCAGCCCTTGATCTCCCTGATGAACATCCCAGGTTGGGTGATGGTTTATACAACCCCAACACTTGGACCCAAACCCAGGCCAGCAACTCATTTCACACAGGTCAATTGGCAGCTAGCGGTCATAATGACTCTCAGACCCTCCTAATCCAGCCTCAATCGAAGCCTGTGACCCAGGGTGAAACACTTATTCTGGTGACAGTCCCTCGAGCCAGCCCGTGTGCCATCCGCCTGCCCTGCTTTTGTTTGCTCTTTTTCAATTTTAGGTAGCTGGGTAGATGAGGAGGGAAGGAATCAATAAAAAATTAATTCTGAAAATAAATAAGAAGTGAATTGGCAGCTTCCAAGTGGCAGTGGATAAAGTGCCCCATGATGGCCCCATAAAACGTCTCTCTCCACACCATCTATCATTAAGTCAGTGCATCTTATCGTCAAGCCTAATTTACTCCATATTAAAAGACATAAAGCCAGGCTTGCAAATTTGGGAAGAAGAGTTTCAATAGCAGTTAAGGTTTTAATGTGCCTGTGCCTGCATTTTGGGTTTGGTTTGTTTGTTTGTTTGTTTGTTTTTCAGGGCGGGGGGAACAATTTTGCTGGGCTAAATCTGCCCGAGCCAAACAGGATGGGTCATTCAGGGGTTTAGGTTCCGGAGCACCTGACATTTGCTTGTGCAGCCCAACGAACCCTGAACATCATGAGAGCGGAGCAGAGTTATCACCCTCACCTGGCCCCTGAGCTCCTGCCTGCTGCAGCCCTCGTGGACACGCTTGTCCCAGACTCCATCTCTCCACAGCCGCGCGCACTGCGGGCGCTCCTGGTGGGAAGAGCAGCTCTCCAAGGCCTCCGCCAGCCACAGAGAGCTCCTGTGACAAACCAGAGCCCCGTCGGAGTCTCCGTGGCCGCGGCGCAAGATGCAGAGATGCTGCCCTCGAGCAAAGGTTCAGCGGGTTGGTTCAGTTTCTGTTTCTTCTAAAAAGTTTGCAGTGCGCAGCCCAAGACATAGTGCAAGCTCTGTATGAGACATGAATAACGTTCTCTCATGTGGCTGTTTGTGCAGCCGAGGGCACTGCAGGTCAGGTGGAAACGTGTTGCGAGAATGATGCAAGGCCCCGCTCTGGACAACAAGGGGCACAGAAAGCCGGATAGAGAGGCATTCAGGGGCCTGCGTGAGGTCCAGCACACAGCAGCTGAGCACCCACGAGGTCACCGTTTCTGAGCGTGTTTTGGGGGATGCCCACGGGGAAACAGTCACAGCTCTTTGCTGGTGGTACATGGTGTCATTATCACACTCACCTGTGAGAGCAGCAGCAAGAGGCCCCCAGCAGCACAGCAGAGACGGTGGCCCCATCTTACAGAGAAAAAGCCCAAGGAAACGCAGGATGCACACAGTAGGGCAGCCCTCTGTGTTCTCTCAGCCCTTCGCTAGTCAGACATAGACCACGGGTCTTGTGTTTCCATCTCCCTGCTGTATGCCCCACATCCACTGCCTCATTGCTGAATTCCTTTGCACCGTCCTTCCAGGGATTAGCCTCCACTGCACAATTTGAGTCCATCTTCATAGCCTTCTCCTTGACTCTCTAGGTTCTCAGTTGCTGCAGCCTGGATCCCATTCATCCTCCTGCTTCCATCTTTCCTTGAAATCAGGCACCAGAGTGAGAAAAGACAACTGAAGATTGCAGATTTGTTCCAGCGTTTGGCAAGGAGCCTCCATCAGGCAGCAGGAGTCTCACTTGTAACTCGCAGCAATCAGCAGGCCACAGTCCCTGCCTTCTGACAGGTTTCTTGGTGGCAGCCTGGCAGGGGACGGGCAGCAAAACGCGATACAGAGTTTGCCCAGGCACCCTGGTCTGCAGGATCAAATCAGAGACAGGCAAAAATATCCTTGTGCTGCCGCTGCTGGGAAGGGCAATGCTGGGACCATAGCATCCACTGCTGCAGAGGTCCAGCAGCTGGGCTGGGCTGGGCTGGGCTGTTGTCCCTCAGCTGAGCAAAGCTTTCCAGCAGTGGCCTGTTGCCACTGGCCATGTTGTTGGAACATTATTTTATACAATTACACACCCCTTCCTAGTCTGCGTCTCACATCGATTAGAGGTAGGTAACAAGGATAGAGTGTGGGAAGGCAGGATAATACCTCCTAGAAGGAGCCACATCCCTGCCTTGGTTAGCACAACACTCAGCCTAACGGGATAGCAGCAGCACCAGCACACCGGCCGCCCACTCTCTGTCAAATGGCTCAGAGAGGAGGCAGAAAAGCCTCCCATCTCACACTGAGCAATGATGAGGGATAGGGAGAGGCATCAGAAAAGGCCGGGGAAGCTATTGGGAGAGATCTGCATGTGTTAGTGCTGTGCATCCTCCTGTTGTGCCTTGAAATTGCTGCATGGCCAAAAAGCCAAGGCATGTTCCTCCCTGTTTAAAGAGCACCAGACTCAAAAAGATGATTTACAGGATGGCTGCATGTGCTTTTACTGCTAATTAGATATTAAACACAGGAGGACGTTGCACATGCAAACACAGGGCAATAGAGCCTTCTTGTTTATTGGGGATCCAGGAGCCCAGGCTGAGCCCGGGAAGCAGATAGTTGGGACTATCAAGCAGCAAGAGACCTCGGTAGTGCTTCAGGGAGAGCCCGCAGGTCCAAGGCCAACAGCTTCGCAGGCTGCAGGGATGGGCGCCGTTGCTGGCACTGGGGAGCTCTGCACAGAGCAGGGACCCTGGGCTTGGGCTGTTCCCAACCACCCGGGCACAGGGATGAAACAGGCTCTTGCACGCAGCTGTACCCACCGTGCTCATGGGAAGGGGCAGTGTCCGCCCAGAGCATCACAGGAGCTGCTAAACCCCTTAATCCTGCTTCTAACTCCCGTGCATGGTCCAGCTGCCCCTAATGGCCCTGGGTCTCAGTGCCCAGGAGTGCCCCAGCACCAGGCGGGATGTGACCCCTGGGCTTTCTACCTCCTGCTCCTGGCCCGCTCCCATCTTTCCCTGACCTCACCCACAGCTCCCAGGAACTGCTCGGTGCTCCAGGACTCAGTGAGCTCACTCACTGAGCTACAAAGGGCTTTTCCCATCCTCTGCTCGTATTTTGCTGCAAGAACTTTGGAGGTCAACACTTTCCTTAATGTTTTGCCAAATAAAAAGCCCAACAACAAAGCTCACAGTCTGGCAGCAGGAGCTTTTCCCTTATTGCTAGTTCCTGAGAGCTGCTGCTCCTGTTTGGCATCAGCTCAGACTCCCACCATATCTTTCCTCCCCAAGGTTCCTGCTACCACCCTCTCATATCCAACCTGCTTCTCTAAACCCAGGCCCTGGGCTTTCCCTTCCATCAGCATTGCTAAACGCAGCGGTGTTGTTCTGGTAACCCAATCCGTCCCAGCAAAAGCAACTTGGCTTTGGGGTTGTTTCTTCTCTTTAGCCCCTGTAGGGTCAAACTTGTAATTGTGTCCTCTTTTTTATCCCATATAAATCATGTATGTGACATGTTAGCAGAACACTGGCAAATTGAACATGACGTTCTTATTACCAGTTTAATAATTTAATTCGAAGGGGCTTTGCTCTGTTGCACACGGCGGGTTGCAAGAAGCAAATAAGGCCATCCCTTTGCAGCAGAGCTACTTGGAGCAGGGCAGGCACATCGTGCAGCCAGGCCTGCATCTGTGAGCTGTTTTTCTTTCATTTAAAGTTTAATTTGGACTCTCGGAAGAGCCAGCTCAATACCCCAGCAGAGGCTGTTCAGCCAAGAAGTACAGCTAATGGTCTCTGCAGCACTGGAGGCTGCTGAAATGCGAATGAAAGGCAGGGAAATGCATTTGTAGGCGATACCGACACCACGGAGGAAGAGGGGCTGTTGCACACAACACCCAGGCTTTGCCCATTGCCCATCTCGGACTGGAAGTCATCATCGGAGCAGAAGCTGGAAGCCAGATTTCATTTGTAGGTCCTTCATTTGTTACACCAACGATTATGCACCCAAAACAGAGGATGCTTTATAACCTGCTGAGAGGCACCAGGCCAAAGAGACGCACCTGCAAGTGCTTGCCCTAGGCACCAAACCCAACCAACCCGAGCCTAGGTGGAGAAAACCAGGTTCAGTCTATCATAATGTCAGGAAACAGGCACAAGATTAGCCCAGCAAAGCACAGCCCCAGCAGAAAAGGAGTGATAGACACCATCACGACATAGCTGCAGCTAGGACAGGACCACACACGTGTCCCTTTGTGTGGATGCTTTCCTTAGGCAACGGACGGCAAAGTGCCCCACGGATAAAAACGAGACCGATTACACTGATTTTTTGGTCGGAGCGGGGCAATGAAAGAAGCCCCAAGAGCAAGGCTGTTGGGAGGGTTGTAGCTGTGCATCTGCTGGCTAAAATGGTCTGCAAAGTAACCTGGCCAGCAACACACGGTCATAACATTTTAAACAGCTTTCACTACATTCAAAGCACATCAAGAGCTCGGAGAAAGCACCATGATCTTCAGTTAAGAGGGATCTCCCTCAACGTAGATACTCGTCCACCTAAGAGCAACAGGGACCCAGCCTGACACTCGGAGTATCTTCCAGTCTGTCCCAGAGGCACTCGTGGTTATTCATACCTCCTGCAAGAGCTGATTTCCAGGGAAGATTTCCAGCATCGGCATGAGTTATTCGTAGTTTATATTTGACCAGCCAGGCAAACTCCTGGACAACAGGAGAAAAGTTACCCATGATGTGTGGGCTGAAGGAGTTCCTCCACTGAGCTCTGCAGACCAGTCATGGTCCATGAACACCAGGAGACCATCCATAAAAGAAATGCAATTGAAAAGCCATGAACTTCTATTTCCATGCAACGGAAAAGCAAGGCTCTCCTCTCAAATACCTTCTGTGCCCAATTAAAATATTTGTAATTACAAACAGTAAATTAAAATTCAATAAAACAATGAAAAGATATTTGCTTAGGTGCTAAGTAATTGATCACTCCATTTCCATCCCATTTCCAACCCACCTGAAGTGTTAGAAGGTAGGCTTTTCTTTGTATAGAGTTATATAAGCCTTTAATTTTTAAAAAGTTGAGAGTTTCTGGGGCATTGCTTGGGGCAAAGATGTGGGTGAAAAGGGGCTAGTATAAAACATACTTTAGGAATAAAAGAAAAAGTATACTTTAATAATAAAAGTATACTTTAGGGATAAAAAAAATAATAAAAGGAGCTGCTCTTTGTTGTTTTGGCATTTCCTATACAAACTGGAGGGACTGAGGGATCAAAGCTAGCCTGCTAGCTGGATTAACAGAGACATCGTCTCTACTCGCAAACTGCCATTTCTGTCATTAAATATTTCATCACTCAGCTCTTTCAGAAACAGTTGTTCTAAAAGCTGTTTCTCTCTGGAAAACGAGGTTGCTGCATTGCTCTCCTCATCTACCCCATTTCTGTGTAAAGCAAAACATAAGAAGTGCAGTCTTGCTGCCGTCAGGAGAGATTATTTTTTCTATAAAATGGAGAAAGCTTACCTGATCAGGATTAGTAATTGAAGCAGGGTCTGACTTTGCTTCTGCTGCTGACGGGTGTGCAATGTTGGGCAATGACGTCCTCCCCAGGAGCATCAGCAGGAGGGAAATCTCTGGGCCGAACTCCATGCATGACCTGGACCTGCCATGCAGCTGGAGTTGGGCTCCACATCCCCTATCTATAGTTTGCATCACTTATAGACACTTACAGACACTTTAATCCCTTTTTTCCCCACCTGCCAAAGGAATATGTTTCTTACCATGTGTTTCTATAACAGCCAGAATGAAATGGCCCTGCTCATGGCCCACTACCTTTAGACAAGCAAATTAATCTGAACTATGACACAGGCCTGAACATGAACTTGTAATCTATATGGTTTAATTGTTTACAATGCTCCTGGTCACAGGTTTTGACCAGCTTATCCCTTCCCAAACTGTGTTTGGGCATGGTACAAGGCAGAGGGCAGGCCAGGAACTGTTCCCCATCATCAGGATAGAAAGGGTTTATTCAGTAGTACAGACACAGCCAGGTGAGACCATGGTGGGGAAGGGTCCTGAAATCAGGGAGCTCTCACTGTGAATTTTCTGTCCTTAGCAGTCTTCAGATAGGTTTAGCATTCAAGACTACAGGAGATCACAGCCAGCACCTTCTTGGGTGGCTGCAGAAATTTGTTCTTGGCCTCTGAGCTGCTGCTGCATCTGAGTCCTGCCAGTCGCCAGGCGTAACCACACACCTTGCCCATGTGTTGCTGCTGACACGTACTGATGTGCAAACTACATGGCAAGAAAGAGAGCGCGGCAGGCGTTACAAACGAGGTGAAAAAGAAACCAGAACCCTCTGCTGGATCTTTGCAGCCCTTTGCTAATTAGGTGAGACATGGTAAGACAAACCCCTGCTATCAGCCAAGCCAAGGGAATGTAAATATTTGCAGGTCTAGGTCACCAGATCCATTATTTATCGCTCCATCTCATGGCTGAAGGCATGACGGAAGACTTGGGCAATCTTGCCAGGTACATAACTGCAGGACAGCAAGGGCTGCCTTCAATATCCCACACACGCAGAACAACGATGCTACTGTGAACTTTGCCCGTTAATCCCAGCTCACTGGGTGACATGAGGTGTTGGGTGCTAGGAGCCAGAAGGTGAGGAGAGGCTGCGCTCTCAGCCCACGGTGCCCACGGTACCGTTTCCAGCAAGGGGGAATGCGGCCACCGCAGCTCCCTGCACCCCAGCAGTGCCCAGGGACATTGGCACAATCACCCACCTTGGGACGACCACAACCTTTGGGTGACTGCAACTATCCTTGGAGGCATCCGCTGAGCATCCCCCAGCTCTCAAGGCTTCCCCAACCCACAAAGCAGCTACATGTTCCTGAGGCCCTGCTCACTACTAGTCCCTGGTTCTTCAGGGGGAACAGAGACCCCTTCCTTCAGAAGGAAAAGAGACCCCTATAGCTGTCACCAGGCAGGGGTAAATCCACCTATTCCCAGCCCACAGTCTACAGACTTCTAGCAGAAATGTGCAATAGTCCAGCTTGGTCTGGGAGGCTGTAGCTAAAAAAAATGTACCAAGAAAGTCTTACTTTTTAGGCACAAGTTCTAAAACCATCAGTTATTTTCCATTTTCTCTGGAAATTTTTGGCTTTTCTTCTTGAATGTAAAATCTGCATTTCAGCTTCTGAATGAGTGGGGGAAAAACAGGAAAGCTGACATAGCCCTTTGTTTGTTTGTTTTGAGAGACACCTGAAAACCAGCTTCAGTGCAAGAGTCCCCATGGGTGCTGCCTCAGCCCCTCTGCTCCCCATGTGTGGGAGCCGGGGAGCTGGGCAATGCGGCAGTGCTCAGAGGCTCCTCTTCTTTCAGGAGGAAAAAAAGAAGCCAGTGGAAGAGCTGGAAATAGGACCTTAACACCCAGCCCAGGCATCCCTCACCATAGCCAAGGGGTCACACAAACATCTCAAAACAAGCCGCTGCAACCATACAAAGCCGAGAGGCGAAGAAGAGACCAGAGGGAGTTTAAATTTATACAGTCTGTTTATAAAAAGAAAAAAAGGAGAAGAAGATTAAATAGGGAGCATGATAACACTATAAATACCTTCAGGGAAATACCATCAAAGGCAAAAGGGGGATTATTCAAATGATCTGGAAACGGTAAAACAAGGAGTGCTGAGGCCTGAAGCTGCAAACGGAAATATTTCAGGCAAGACATGAAGAAAATCTGTCCTAGGAGCAAGAGTGATTAGGTGCAGGCAGCAGCTACCCCAGCACTGAGCCAGGCCCTTATCAACAGGGTATTTGAAGATGCCGTGAGCACGAGCAGGAAGGAGATGGGGGCACCATCCAGGTGGAGGAGGAAGGTCAGACCAGATGACCCAAAAAAGGCTGCTGGGCCCCATTGTCCAGCTGCAGGTCCAGGAGGGCAGCAAGGACCTTTCTCCATTTTTCTGCATCCTCCTCCCTAACTTCAACAGAGGGAAACAGAGTCCGGCAAAGCCATATGCTGGCTTTTCTGATCCAGGATAACATGCCATATAAAATAACCCCGTCAGCTCACCACTGTGTAACTTGGCAGGATAGCGCAAGTAGCTAATGAGTAAAACTGAAGTTGGCTGGGTAATTAAAAGTGATATATTTTTATATATGAATGATGAGTTTTCCATCCCCAAAGCTGATAAATTTCTCAGGCTAAATTTCTCCAGCTAAGAGCCTTTTGTGGCCACTTTTTACACGGCAGTATTTTTTTTTTCCTCTTTCTGTTCCCCTCCAAAAAAACTTACCAGGTTTCCCATCTACTTAATGGGCTGTAAATACTTTTCTGCTAAGACTAAAAGTCCATTTGATTTGCATTAATCTTCATGATTACGCGCTCTCTGCTGCAGCGAGACCCAGACGCTGACACAGAGCATGGAAACCTCCCGTGGAAGACCACAAGGGAAAGAAAGAAAGAAATGCAGAGAAGGGACAGTCAAAGGGAAGGGCAAATGCATGGTGCTCGGCAGGAAGAGCCTTCTGAAGAGCTGACAGATGTGGTGATGTCCCGGAGTCCCCATGCACCTAGCGCACCCCTGCATCTTTGCTTCAAGCATCACCCAGGGCCAAGCAGCGACGTCTGGTGGGACAAGAGGCCCAGGCCATATGCAAAATAATGCTGTTAGCTATTACAGCCTTTGGCAGCAGAGACTACCCGGCAAGAAGCATCTGCCACCGCAAAGTTTGTTTTCTCACTCCCCTAACACGTGCTCTTTAACTCATAATTCACCAGCTGAGCTGACCTGGTGACACTGGCCAGCCAGCTGCAAATGGTGGCCTCTTCCCTTGTGTCGAAGGGGCAAAATGATGCTCGAGTGCAAGAGATTGAAACTAAACTCCTGATCCTCCTTGGATCTAAGCCAACTCGACGTGGCTCTCCTGCGTGCAGCCCAGAAGGGGCACTGGGGTTGATGCTGCTCACATAGGACACGCTCCTCCTCTTCAGGAATGGGCACAGAAAATACACAGAATTGCTTCCTTTAATCTCCTTGTTTCTGTCTAGTGACAGAGACTTTGCAGGCAACTCTTTGCCTGCAGACTCTACTCAGTGCTGAGCATTCAGCATTCAAGCTGTCCTGGGGCTCCTTTCTGACCCAGCTGTGATGCTCGCAATAGAAGCGGCTGCACTTGTTCACATCGTTTGACTCTTTTGAACCATTAGAATAGTGTTTCTTTCCAGTAAATTGGTCTCTTTTCAAAATGCTGCATTTCCTCAGAAACATCATGTGTTTCTGAATGCTTTGTAAAGCTTTACAGAACAGCCTAGCAGCCTTGCAGCCTGACCGAGGCAGACTTGGAACCACTCAACTCAAATCCCAGCTCCAGCAGAGCTGGGGTCTGTCCATATTGTCAGCAGAGACCCAAACCATCACACTCACGGATGACAGGAACATCCACTGGTGATTTCAGCCCTTCTGAATCCCCCTCTAAACTCAGTGCCTGTTCAACAGCAGAACCCCAGGGCAACTCTGCCCTCTCCACTGAGTTTCCAGGAACAGACCCTCACCCCTGGTGAGCAGCCAACCTGCTGGCTGATGCAACTCAGCTGTTAGTATCGGGTGAAGTCAGACTGTATGTACCAGGCCCACCCTTTTGATATACTGTTAAAATCCCCTTGGGAAAGTGGTCTGGTCTGCCTGTCTTCCTCAGACATCATAGCAGAGTCCAGTCCTTGTTCAGCTCTAAAACCTCAACCTACAAATCTAGAGGGAGATGCTATCAGCAGGAGGAACATGTTTATAAAGTGATAACAAGCCTGGACCAGTTGCACTTTAACTCCTTTCTTATATCCATATTTCAAGTTCATTAACTTCTTCATTTTTCCTTTTAATCTTCTCCTGCCTCTTACAATCACACTATGAGATGAAGAAACCAGCAGCAACAAGAAGTCCAGTCCTGCATTTCCCATTCACCTGGGAGAAGCGGTCTCCATAACGCAGCAGGGAGACCTGCACAACCGGGGAGAAAGGTTGATGCAGTCTTGGTGCCAACGTGTTCAAGAGTTTGTATAGGCACCTCTGCCCACTTGGGAACAACCAGGCCATGCTGAGGAGTGACGTCTCCTTTGGACAATATTGCTCTTGTACCAATTCCACCTTAAGCTCCTCTGAAATACAAAAGAGAAGGGAAGAAAACACAGTTCATAGCCAGCAGCTATGACCAGGTCCAGAGAGACCAGTCCAGCCGCAGCACCACGGCCGTGCCAGCTAGGAAATCTATTCTGACTCCGCTCTTCCCCTGCAATTTTATTCAGACATGCTTCTCTTCTTCCTGCTTCTCCTGCCTAGGTAAGTCGTAAAGGCTTCTCCAGAGCTGTTAAACTGCTAGCAATCTGTAAAATAAGGGAGGCCACACTGAGCTGTAAGTAACAGATTCCAAATAAACAAGCAATTCAGGTGATGAGTTAGAGTTAAAGCTAGATGTTGAGCCATGAAGCCAGTCTATGATCACACCACCAAGCAGCAGAGACGGGCCAACAGCAGCAGCTCCCGCTGCAGGGCTTGGCACCTCGTAACTCCCAAGGGCACAAGAGTCTTGATCCCAGGAGCTTTTGTCTTTTTCTGGTGCTCAAAGGCAAAACAACAACCTGAGAGGCAGATGAGGTGGGGAGAAGAGCCCTTTCCAGCAGCAGTTGATGCTCATCCTGGAAGGGACTCGCAGCCACTTACGTCTCTGTGCTGTAAACACAGCATCCCTTCCCAACCCCGGGCACGCAAACCCTCCAGCCAGGGTTATTTGCTGTCTCCACCGTAAAAGAGCTTCAACCAAGCTGGGACAGTAAATTACAGCTTAAATTAAATAACCCCATTTACTCATGGTGAAGGCTATTCAGAACTGAAATTCTTACTCGGACAAGCAGTGCTTCAGAGCACAGATTTGGCTTATAGCATTTAAAGCAGCTGTCTTCATAAAAGCTAATAAAATACAGTTGGATAATTAAAAGCTTTAATTAAAAATGCAAAGTCCAAATAGTTTTATATGAACAAGGAAACTTGTTTTGACATCTGAAATTGCTGCACAAGCTAAATTCTCATATATTCTCTGCAGGCTATTTAGAGTTTGCTGTTTAGCTGGAAATGCCTCCTAACTCAGTCCAATCACCATGTGTTGCTGGGGACGTACACCAGAATTGATGCTGCTTGTTTTACAACTTCACTTTTAATTATCGCAGTCTGATGCAGCGACAGGCTTATTTGCATGCCAATCCCTAAATGCACCCGGGGGATGGAGCAGCGTGGAATACTGGGAATAAAATGTGTGACTCCCAGGCAGGAGCTGCCAAGCTAAAATCGGAGCTGAGCGGAGCAGCCAGAGGCAGCTTCACGCGCAGGTTTCTGCCAGGGCGAGATCTGGCTGCAGCGCTGGGTCCCCAGCTGGGCCTGGGGTCACCTGGGGCTGCCGTCAGGGTAAGGGAGCAGGTTCTGGTGGGTCTGTGCCCAGCATGACGAGGGAGCAGGACTGAGCCCCCATACATCAGCTGTGGTTGCAGCCAGTCTGTGGAGTTGAATTCATGGCTGGTCCCATCTCTGTAACAGCCTGACAAGCAAGTGCTGCCGCTGTTCCTCTTTTCTGCACACGGAAGTGGAACCCCGTCTCTCCTATAACAAACCTGACTTCCTGTAGGACAAGCCCAAGCAGGGATACAGCTAGGGATGTTCCAGGTGTGGGTGCAGGGGGAGAGGAAACTTCATCCTGCAGAGAGGAGAGGCAATGCTTAACCCCATCCCCAGGCATGCTGGAGACTCACTCGAACCCCAGTGCTCCTGGCAACCACATTTTGAAGCCCCACTGCTCTGGCCAGGCTGCCCCACTCCAGACCAACTTCTGCTGAAGCAGCTCATCTAGGGGTGATGCAAGGACATGGTTTACAGCCCCTTTGCTCTCATTTTGCTTGGGAAGGACACTCCATAATGAGTACTACTGAAATGACATTAAACCCATCAGTGTACCCTCATGGTTATAGATCCATAGGTAAAAAGGACTGATTTAACAGCCTAATTTGGCATTTCTCATAGCACAGACCAAAGAGCATTAACAAGCACCAGCCTCCAGCACAAGAGAACATCTCTTCTAGACACACATCCACTCTCCTTTACAGGCTTTTAGCAGTGGAGGAGCTGCCCTTGATCTGCTAAGGAGATCAACTATTCCCGTGAAAGGGCATCTTATATCAAGATTCAACTGTCCAGCTTTTTCTCCAAGACACTGAATCTTGCTGGACCACTTAATGAAATATAATTCCTGAGATAGGTGGCCATAAGCCACATATTATTTAGAGGTTAAATAAAAACAGTCTTACCATCTCTGGATTTCAACAGCCAACGGCTTTGGTTTGGTTTTGCTTGATTGGATTTGGGGATTTTTTTCTCTGTTGCCCTCTCAAAAAAAATCAAAAATTAAAGCCTTACTTCTGGTGAACAGAGGAACCATGCACAGACTCTCATCCCTTGGTCCTGTCTTCCACCTCATATTGCCCCTGTTCTTCTAAAGTTGTAGCTCATACAGCACTGCCCAGGCTCCCTGAGAGCCTGTTGCTATTCCCACCTCTCTTGACCACTGACAAATGTTTTCCCCACTCACTGCCTCAGTTTCCCCACTTTTAGAGTGCGGATGATGATGGACTGACCACCTCTGCCAGGCGCTTTGTGATACCTTCTGTCCTGCTGCTGGGGCATGGAAATCTTCATCAGCTGCACACGAAAGTCCCTGCAGCTCCACTGATCTGTGGACCTGACCCATCCTGCTGAAAGAGCAGCAGAGTGTGAGCAGCTCCTGGTGCTTCCCATCCATTCCTTTTCTGGTCCTGGAGGCAAGGGGCTTTGCACAGTTCCCTTCGCAGAATACACACCTAAATTAGCATGCAATTAGCATGTAGGCCCCTCTTGCAGCCTTCGCCTCTGCTGCTATGGGCTGCAGAGCAACTTGCAACGGCGACAGCGAGAGCTGGGCTGTTGGGCCAGGCTAGACATCGCCCAAAGGGACAGCACGGCTCCGTGAGCCCCTTTCACTGCCGTCTCTTACCTCTTGCGAAGCGAGGGGGGCGCAGGGTTTCCTCCAACCCTTTCTCCTCCTCCCAGGAAGGCAGCAGGAGCGAGACACGGGCTGAGAGCACCCTCCTGTGGGCCTCCCCGCTCTGCTGCATCCTCTTCCCAGCAGTTCTTTCCACTTGCTTCCCAGTTACCTTTGAAGAAAGAATGAGCTTTTCAGCAGTTTCGGGAGACACAGGGACCTGAACAGGCTCCTCCATGCCTAGCAGTGTTGCAGTGCATCAGCCCGACCTGTAACTATTTGACCTTGGTGCAGACCTGGAAGTTCTGAAAGCCAAAAGGGTAGAGGGGGTTCAGCAAATTCACACTCAAACTAGTGTATCAAGAACATGGCATTAGAGATGACCCCTTAAAAGCTCCTGATCCCACGGGTATTGTTCAGGTAGATTCCTATCCTATTAAATACAACAGTTTGAGGGGTGTCTTCACATCACTGTGCCACGCTGAGACCCCTTTCCTGTTCCATATGAAGGAGAAGTCGTTTCCTGAGATGCAGCTGTTGCTTTCTGAACCCTTCTGGGCAATTCTTTTGCACATCCTACCAAGTATGTATTTTTGTAAGAAAAAGTTTTTCTTTTTTTGTTGTTGTGAGGATGGTCAGGCATTGCAATAGGTTGCCAGAGAGGCTGTAGAATTTCCATCTCTGGAGATATTCCAAACCTGAACTGGACACAAGCCTGAGCAATTGGCTGTAATTGACCCTCTTGTGAGCATGGGAGTGACCACAGAGACCTCCAGAAGTGCCTTCCCACTTCAGCAGTGTGATCCCGTGAATAGTGAACATAACCCACCTGTGTGTATTACGAGTACTGGCAACCCAACACAGGAGATTCGTATTTCAGGTTTGTGCATAACCACGGAGCATTTCCTGTGTCAGATGGAAGCTACAGTCATACTAGGTTTCAACCACAAATAATAAAACTAATTAAGATGTGAAAAATAAAAGGAAAACTGTGCAAGGCACTCAAGAAAATTAATCTGAATTATTTTGCAAGTGGATTAAGATAAGTCACATTAAACTTCTTTGTATTGTTTTTAGCACAATTAAAATGATCATGATTCAGTTTAGTTTTCCTTAAAAGAAGTAAACTGAATTCCTTGTAAGAGTCTCCTCATGTGGATTTTCTTTCCTAAGAAAGACAGAAGACCCTTACCCAGACACCAAGGCTGCCGGTGGAAGGAGACAGACGTGTCCCAATAGTCCTTCGTTAGCAGCAGTGAGGTGTACCTGGGACAGGTGACATGGATCTCAACCTGAGTCCCTGGATATCTCTTACCACCCTCCACTTCCGCATGCAAGGCAAAGAAAGTACCAAAAACACCAAACCTAGCACTTACACTTGTCTTTGGTTGAGGAGCAGAGGCGGTGGGTGGGTGACACAACTGCAGACAACATCATTGTTTTTATCCCCTAGTTCTCTACATTAGGAAAAAGAGAGCGAGAAGCAGCGCTAACACCGGGTGGTAGGACCTGGCGTTCTCGCACCATGGGGGACAGGGCCCATTTCCTGGCTCCTCAGTGTGACCAGGACCTGCTCCCTCCTCTTGCCTGGAGGGACAACCTGCCAGCTGGTCCTACAGAGTTTTCACCTGAGCGAGGGATTTCGTGAGCACTTGCAGAGGTGCAGGTCACATTCACGGTGGGCAAGGCCTTTGTGGCTTCTCCGCGCGTCGGGACACCAATAGCAGCTTGTGGAGCATCACCCAGCGCTGCAGCGAGGCCCCAGCACACTCCTGGCACACCAGCAACTGCCTGTGACCATGGGGAATCTCCACTACAGGGGACCCACTGACCGCCCTGGTGACGGCTGCGTTGAGGTGCGCAGAGCTGGATACACCAAGGGGCTTCCTGCGCTGCTGGAACCAGACACGCACTCGTGCCACCCAGAGGCCTTTAGCTGCCTTGCAGGGCCACCTCAGCCTTCGCTACTGCATGCTTTACCGAGAAATTATTCCTGCTGGCAAACACGAGAAAGGCTGCCTCATCCCAAGGGCTTTTAGAGATGGACCCCAAACAGAGGAACCTCTTCTCTTCAACAGCCATCCCCAAGGTGAGGGTGATGTTTCCACCAAACCATGGAGCAGACAGGTCCCAGGGGAAGCTCCTGCCTGGGAGAGGAGTGACAGCCCCATTGCACAGTTGGTCTCACACCTGCGTGTGCAGCTCCATTGCACAGTCAGTCTCACACCCACGTGCGCTGCAAGTTCCCAGAGATGCAGCAAGGCAGGACGGGCTGCGAGCGGTGCCTGCGCGAGGCAGCCGGGCACATGTGGGTTTGCAGGCTGGAATAACCTAATTGCTATTCCTTTGCCTCGGGAATCTGGGTGAAACACATAAACCGGTGGGATTTATGAGGCTCAGCCACCTTCCCTTGTGTGGGTACAGACGCAGCTGGTTATATCCTACTGCTCAGGAGATTTCTGCTGTGGACATAAAAGGAGTCAGGATAGGGACATGGATAAAGCCGTGGCTTTCCCCCCCCACTAAAGCATCATCCACTGATTTCTGGTGTTTATCAGTTTAAAGAAAGAAAGGCCAGGACAGAGCTGAGGGGAGGAACTATTTTAAGGAGGCAGAAAGCCCTGTGGAGCTGGCAGGGCCTGCCTGCCTTTGCCCTGGTGTGACACTGCACGGGGACACCAGCATCCCTCCTGCTCCAAGTCTGTTTTCCCGACGATCATGCAGTTAGGTGCTAATGCCTCCTCACAATTTGTCACTTAATAAAGACAAGAAACAACCCTGCGAGCTCTGAAAACATCCTGCAATCACAAACACATTCCCACTCTACATCAAGGTGAGAGATTTAAAAAAAAAAGTTAGTCTGCAGCCTGGACACAGTCTCAAAGGATTCACTGGGATGCGAGGTCCCTGCTCCTTGCCCTGAGTCTGTAGTGAGAAGAGCAGAGAGTTTGCTCTGTACTGCTTATACTGGGAGACCGTGGCCATGTCCTGGTTATTTCTCATTATCTCTAGTTCTGACAACAAAAAAATCCTTCTCAGAATTGAAAAGTTCCAGTTTCATCAAGCTGAAATCAAAATCAGAAACTTTCTGGCCCATTATACTTCATGTCACAGCAAGTTACACTGCAAATCCAACGCGACGATCTTATCACAGAGAAAAGGGACACTGTGGTGTGCTCTAGCCCAGTCAGCCTGCAATTTCTTGTGCCCCTGCTTCTTCCAGTTGGTGAAAGCACCTAGCATTTATAAGCATACACATACCTATAGATGCAGCTTTGCAAAAATATATACAAGCAAGTAGGAAGCAATCTCACCTTCTGTGAAAGCCTGTAGCCTTATACAAAGTTTGGGGAAGCTTCAGTAAGTGACCTGTTGACTTCTAGACAGGTCCTTCAGTTCAATATAAACACTGGGGAGTGCATCTAAATTTGAGTTCTTGAATTCACAGTATTCCTGTCCACAAAATAAATGAGTCCATGTGCATCTGTTTAGCAACTTCCCAGTGGAACTAGGTGCAAAATCTCAAATGATTACAAAGGTACTGGGGGGATAAAAAAAATAAAATAAATAAATAAACTCAGGATCAACGAAAATCCCAGTTTCTGCTTTCTAATTCCAGAGCAGAACCAACAGGCAGAGATTGCAAATAGAAACCATTTTAAGCTACCAGTTTAAAATGATTGCAGATTAACTGAATGGTGGAGGTGTTTTGCACTGCTGGAATGGCAGCTGCAGCAGCCAGCATGCTGCCTTTCCTCAAACACAGTACCCCTCCAGCCACTGTGACAGTGAGGTGACCTGGCCTCAGAGAACACAGACAATAGAGCCAGACTGAAGCACAAGGAACTACCCAGTCATTCCCTGTTACAAAACAGCATAAGTTGGCATTTCTAGAAAATCTTCCCTACTGCCTATGCTCAAGGACCTCCATTGGCAGTGTCACACTCTTAATAAGTAATTTCCTCTAGCGCTTTTCTATGCTGACTTTTAAAATGCTTCTCCTCAAAATCAATGCCTAATCTGAAGCCTTCTTTGCCACAAGGGCTCGGTTTGTGGCTAGGCCCTTTTTTTTACCTCTTCTATAGAAGCTCTGTCCATGTGTCTCTGGTGACACCTTCCTGCAGGAGCTGCCTCATGATGCCAGCCAGGACTGTTGCTGTTATAATTTTGCAGAGAGACAGAGCAGTTCTGCAGAACGGATAAAAACCTGGAGCAAATCCTGCCCCACGTTCTGCCTTACCACGATGGACTGCCATTGTTCTGGAGCTTGAGAACTGCATCCTCAGCAGACTTCAGCTTCTGATGGTACCACATTTCCATCTGAAGAACTTCATCCTGCAAACGAATCACAGAGTCAGCACTGGGGTCAGAAGACTAAGGAAAGGAAGCATTCCGAGATCTGCCAAAAACTGCTGTGTGCCCAAAGCTGGAGACCTCTCAAGCAGAAGGAGGCAGGTCTCAGTCTACCTCGGAATGTGTACATCTTTTCTAGCAGCATCAGAAGACATCACAGCCTACGGTCCAGGTCTTCCTTTTTCCTTCATAATTTCAGAGGGCTCTGGTAGCAACAGAAATACAAAGTAAAACATTTGTTAATAACTGATTGTAAGCAATACACTCCTGGAAAGGCAATTCTGCAACTCATCTTTTAAAATACAGTTGGAGGAAGAGAATAAAACAGTTGCCTTGTGGCTCTCAAGAGCTTTCACCTGCAATGAGGAAAAGAAACCCACTCTCCAGGTGAGCGCCCTGGGACTGTCGTCCCTTTCTGGGCAGAAGTAGTCTCTTCCCATCCTCCCAAGTCGGAAAACAGTGGAGACGGTAGCTTGTAGAATGGTGGTGATGGTGCTGTGTGATGGCCTGGCCCAGCCCGTGGACCAGGCACCCACCTACTGCCAGCTGCTCCAGGATGCGACTTGCACATCTGGAGCAGGCGCCAGAACAGCTGGGATGAATCTTCGTCCCCTCCTGAGTAAAGCCACTGGAGTCTGTGAAAACCTAGTCGCAGTCTCAGGCCTTTTGATGCTCACGTCAAAGATGGGCTTCGCTGGTAGCCCAATGGCAGACGCACAGCAGGGTCCCCTCTAGGCACCAGCGGCAACACCCGACACATGCATGAGACTAAAAATTGTAAAAACTTTCCTTATGCTCCCTGCTAACCTCTCAGAGTCAGGGGAGAGAAAGCAAGCCCCTCCGAAGGGCAGACAATCTCCTTTCCCAAAATCATCCTCCTTCCAACTCTCCTCCTAGGGCTAAACCTCAGAACATTTCCTCCTGCTGTAACAGGGGCAAGACGTTGGTTGTTCACAACCAGGTTTCCAGCTACAGCATTCACAAATGTTAATTATCTAATAAAAAAAAATTCTATACACAAAAATACACAAAATACACAAAAAAATAATGCTAAAACCAGTGCAAGCCATTTGTCCCCTGCACCTTCACCCATGTCCCCAAGGGCTGATGCACGGAGCAGCACCAGCCCTGTGGGGAGAGGAGGGACTCAGGGCTGCTGGGACTGGTGCTGGTGCAGGCAGGACACCGCAGCACCGGGGCCAGCAGGGTATTCGGCAAAGTTTGGGGCACAGGATCTCTCATCAGTAGGCCATTAGTGAAGCAGGTGGCCCTGGTGACCCAGGAACAGGACAAAGCCACATTTTTATGCCTCGGTCAAGAAAGCCTGCTGCAGAGGTTAAACCAAGTCAACCGAGACCGAACTGGTATAACACAGGGTCCCATCCTGCCTCTTCACCCATTTCCCAGTGGTACCAGCGCTGGCCGGCATCTCTTTCTCCTTCTCATTGCACCTTCAAACCACCACCACAGACATCCCCTGCTATCTCTGTCAAGCCCCGTGTGCCCAGGAACCAAGACAAGAGCCACATCTGCCCCGGGGCACTTAACTTTTCCTACTGAGGCACGTGGCATGGCTAGGTACAGAGCAACTCGTACTCCCTCCCAGCCACACTCCCTTCTCCCACTTCCACTCTGAGCACTTTCTGCACAGTGCCAAGGGCTGCTGGGGCATTTTCCTCCTCTTTCAACCTCACCAAACAAATAATTACATGCATTAAAGGCCAAAAGCCTGCAGGAATGTCAGCTGAAAAGCATTTAAGTGAGAAAAAAATAGCTCTTTTTTTCCCACTCCCCAAAAAAGTGTGTTTTCTTGAAAACACAATGTTCTGCAAAAGTATACTTGAGAAAGCCTCTCCTGGCAAAGGCAGGCAGTGTTTAAGCAAGGTGAACTCCCTCTCCGCAGAAAGCAGCCCAACAGGTTGCAGAGCTGACACCCTCCTTCGGTGGAGGAACAGGCTGTGTTTGAGCACATTGATGCAATCTTTATTTGGGCATCCTCACACTCAGCAAAAAGCTAAGGAAAAGTTAAGGTTTGGCCTTATAATCACATATCACACTTTTTTGCTATTTTGCAAAACTGGGCTGGTTTTAACTAAAAGCACGAGGCTGGTTATTCAATCCATGCTCAGCATAGAAAGGGATTTTCTGCATGAAACATTAGGAAAAAAAAAAATCTGCAGTCTTTAAAGAGCTGGGTCTGCCCATTGCTCAAGGCACCAGAAAATGACCCCACACGTCGACTGGTTTTAGTTTGCGATCACATGCCCAATGCATCCACCTGTTCCGAGCGAGGACTTGCTGCTCTGCTGAGTTTCTCCAGCCTTCATTTCTTCTGCAGAAAGTCAGGGCCAAGTCAAACCAGTTCTTCTGCAAGCTCGTGCAGCTGCAGAAGAAAGAAAAACACAGAGATAAACATCTCTGAGGGCTTCAGGATAATTTCTATCTGATCTTTTTCCTGAGACAAAATAGTTAGGTTATTTTCTCTCCTCGGCAATTGTACGCTGCAATGAAAGTTAATGAGACCAGGATTAGATGCCCTTGGGAAGGGGAAATAAGCCCTGACTCCTGGCAAGAATCAAGAGTTTTTTGCAAAATAAAGTCATTTGAACAGAGGTGTAAACGGATCAGCACGAAACTTCCCACGGCGCCTTTTCTCGGAGCAGGTTGCACATGGAAGGAGAGAGGCGCGTGCCTGAGCCGGACGTGTCCCCGGCGGCGCTGCCCCTTCCAAGCGCGCCGCTGCCGGAGGCAGGGCTGGTATCGCAATGCAGGAGAAATGCAGGGAAAGGAAAATTCAACCTGCTAGAGAGCAAGAGCCATAGCGGTCTATGCAAAACCCACCGTTGGACAGTGTGTGCCATCTGCCACCTCCAAAGATTGTCCCCACATCTGCCCCAACGAGTCTGCTCCAGCTCAAGGGCTCAGCCCAGCACAGGGAGATGGAGCCAGAGTTACCACCACCAGGTTCAGGCACTCACCAAGGCATCACAAGGGCACCAGGCAGCAGAGCAGAGCTCCAAGACACCAGGGCTGACACGTTGCTGAGCAGGGGGTTCAGGCGCCAGCAATCCTAAAAATAAGTAATTTGAACAGGAGAAGTCTCTGACCTGCAATCATGTTCTGGTCAGAGCTTCTCCAAAGAAGAATAACGGGGACTATGACAGATCTCCAGTGGTGTTCTTTCTTTTGTTTTGCCCATTGACAAATGGACAAACAAGCTTGAAGCAGCATCCGCTTCAAATTTGTTATCTTAGCATGGTTTTGATTAATTTTGAGCCATTCTAACCACAAATGTTACAGGCAATGGCCCCCTGCAAGGTCCTCCTTTGCTGGTGGTCCCCTCCACACAGCTTCAAGACTCTCTTGTCCGGAGATGACGATGCTGGGACTGCTCGTGCATCCTTCTGTACTTGCTGTGTCACGGGTGGTGTTCCTCCACATCCAGCCTCTGCTGCTTGAGAGGAAAATCTCCCAAAAATCCCAGTTCTCTGCTGTGATTTGTGTGCCAGGGCCTAGCAAATGCAACTGCCCCAAGATCATCCCAGTGATGAAAAGGAGGAGAAGGAGGTGAGACCAAACATCATCAGATCTTCTACTGGTAATGGGCAGGACACTGATACTGCCCATGCTTGCCAAAACATCCCTTGATCTGGTGTTGTTCTCCTCTGCTTATACAGCTGAAGGAATTTTATAAACTTGAAGGTGCATTTCCCCAAAAAATTCCAAACTCACTTTCTGCTATCACCATGAAAACCCAAACAGCCTCAGATGCTGGGACCTGTTTAGCCACCCACAAGGAAGAGTTGTCCAGAAGAGAAAGAAACACTTGGAAAAGCTTCCACAAAGCCCCGTAAGGCACCTCTCCCCACACGCTCGGCACGCTGTGTTGCAGGCACTCGCACGCTAGATGTCAGCAGAAGAATAAAAACCAGCACGAGCGCCCACGCAGGCCTGAGGGCAGTTTCCACTGGGCCAGTAAAACTCACACTTGCGCAGCCTGATGCCAATAAACCCACTTGGAGCAGCAGTAAAAGGGCCGGACGGAGGGTGGCAGGGATCAGCTACCCAGAGGGAGCTGCATCTGCAACACTCCAGCCGTTTGGTCCTGCACCCGTTTCTGCACCCGTTTGGTCCTGCAGCTGCAAGGTGCGAGTCCAGCCCCACCTGCGTCAGCAAAACCCTGGGACAGCCACAGACTAGCAAAACAGCACTTATTTTTGCCCTTTTGTTTTTTTGGTGGGGGTTTATGCTACTGGCCCTGCACTCCAGATGCAGCTGCTGCAACCTGCTGGCATCGCTACCCTGCTTTGCTTGCGCAAGGAGAACCAGTCGCGTGGGCACGGTGCATCCCTTGCTCCAGCATTACAAGAACAGGCTGCACTAGGCTAGAGCACCTTAATGCCCACAGAAACGATCCCACACCTTGCATCTTCATAGCCAAGGCAATAAAATCAAGGCAGCCCATACAGTGATACAGGGATCAAACCCGGGCAAGGACCAGCCCTGGGACTTCGTGGAAGGATCTGCACGGGGCTGCAGTGTCACCTTCTCCCAGCAGCTGTTGCTGCACTTTGGAGCCGGATGGAGAGCTGGGAGGTTTGGGATCTCCACTGCAAGTGGAATCGCCTCTTGGTCCCTGGAAAGCCCTGTGCCCACCAGAACCTGCCCTGCCGGCCCATCAGTTCAGCCGTGTCCCTTGCTCCCCACACTTGGGGCCACCTCCCTGCGCGGGGAGCTGGCCGCGCTGCGAGTGGGAGCATGGCCGTATCTCCCCCAGGCCTCCCCTTTCCCAGGGTCTAGGGTTTCAGCCCCTTCCCGCGGCAGCCCAAGGTGTCTCCTCGGCGCTGACCCATCAGGACACAGTTCAAAGCCTTGAGCAGGAAAAACAGGAAAAGCCGCCCCAGCCTGCTCTCGGTTGACATAGTTTCGGTCTGCTTCTTGGCGTCAAAGGCGGCATTCACCTCGGAGCGGAGCGGCAGGCAGGCCCCGCACTCCGCCCGCTCCCGCTCCTCAGATGCCGGGAGGCCCTGAGGGGACGAGAGAAGGGAAACCCCCCGCCACAGCCAGCAGCCCCTGCCCTGTCCATCCGCAGATGCCTTGGGAGCCGCCGGGTGTCAATATGAGGGCATCAGAGCATCAACCTGGGCATGGAGGGAGGTTCTCTTTGGAGCAGACCGTGTCTGGAGTGAGCGTGCCAATGGGAGCTCCTGCCCTGGGAGGAGGTGCCCGGATTCAGGAGCCTCCCAGGTTCCCCCCTGCAAGAAAGAGGGGTCACGGCAAGATCTGGGGGACAATGCGGGGGGCCAACACCTCCTTCTTCTCCCCCATTCAGCCTTCATCAGTGTATTTAACTGCTAATCAACCTCCCAACCGGGCCACTGCCTTTCTCCCCGCTCCTGCAACGCAGTGGAGGGGTCTCTGCGGAGCGGCAGATAAATCACCTGCTCTCCCGTGCTGTTCACCCGCCCGGCCCAGGCCCTCAGCAAGAGGCGGGAGCGGATCCCTGCGGCAGGAGGAGCCGCCCTTCCCGTGTGGCAGGTTACGGCCCCGCGGGCAGCCGCGGCGCTTGGGCTGCCCTGCCAGAGCCAGCGGCCAGGCGAGCAGCCGGGCTAGGCATGTAGCCCCTGTAGAGCTCCTGTTTGCAATTGGAACAGATGCACTGGTCAAACTGGGACCTGGGGTCTGGGCACCCCTGGGCACACACAAGAAGCCCAGGCGGTCTGGCAGCCACCAGGCCTCCAGCATGTGCTATCCCCACCGAGGGTGTCACAGCAATGACATATTTCTCCCCTGGGGACCAGGAGCTGCATCACCTCCCACCAGCCAAGTCGTGGAGGAGGAGTGAGCAGCACGGCCGGCCCCAGCTCCCAGCCGAACCCTGTGCCCGCCAGTGCCCAAACAGCAGCTCTCAGCACGCACAGCACGCGGCTCCGTAACGCTCTTGTTACGGAACCGCGTGCCCTTTCTAATCCCGCACCTTCCCATTTCCTACATCTGCGCTGCACGTGATTGCACTGAGCATTTCAGACCATAGCAGCATGCTGGGTTTGCTTGAATGAAAGGGAGACGCAGGAGTGAGCATGTGACATGGCCCATCTGCAGTGCAGGGCCTTCAGGAGCCCTTTGAAGAACCTCATTTTGACTTTGGTTTCTCAAAAATGAAACCACAGAAAAGAATGTCTCTCTCCGGGCCTCATCTCTCTCTCTCAGGCAGGATCCTCACTCTGAGGTCTCAGTTTCCAGCAGAAAACCAAGAAAATTTTCCAGATCTGACACTGTAGCTCCCAAGGGCAGATGTAGCATGAAGTGGGCATATGCAAAAGTCCCTTCTGGCTCTGCCTGCCACCACTTCCCTCCCCCAGTGGTATGAATTCCAACTCCTGAATACTACAGATGTTTCCCTGACTGCAGTTGCAGAGATGATCCAGATCTCCCATGCCTTTTTCATCAGTCAGCTCTTTCCCACATCTCCTTCCCATTCCTCACTCTACTATTTGCTGGGCCTGTCACCAAATTCTTCACCACCACACATGGATGTAGATTTTCTACATCTCACGGACAGCAAATTAACTGCTTCATGCTTGACTTCACTGTCCAAGCACATGCTTTCCCAGCATTCAAAACCATCCGTGATTCAGCCACCTCTTCAGCAGAGCATATCCACCCGGAGCCCTGGTGGCATTCACCATTCATTTCTACAGGGCACTGCACCCTCGGGAGCTGCAGGTCAGTTGATCCATCAGATTCAACACCTCCAGGAGCACATTGTGGTGATCAGCAAGTCACTTGTCCAAGGATACTATCAACATTTGGACCTTCAGTGAAGTTGAGACCACTCCGCTCATCCTCAGGTCAGAGGTGCCCAGCCAGCACCAAGCACTTCCCAGGAAGACACTGGCTAGCCCAGCACACTGGGGATATTCTCCAGGACTGTGGCCCATCAGAGCAATGGCACACAAAAAGATCGTTTTGCAAAAGCTCTAAAATACCCTGTCCCGATAAAAGCAGTTGTGAACACGCTGGGGACACGATGCTCCTCTCTGTCCTGCTCTACCATGCAACAAGGAAGGTGCTGCAGGACCCTTCATCCTGCAGGAAGGCCTGGAGGGACCTCGCTCCATGCAGCCTCTGGCCACCCAGGCTCTGCCTGCACCATGGAGGTTCCATCAGCAGGAGAAGCGGGACTCACGGCACCTCTGCTCCCAGCTGTTCCTGCACGGGCGCAAGGAGCAGCACGTACTGCTGGGCACGAGCAGAGCTGTCCCTTTCCCCTGCCCCTGCCGTGGGCAATGCAACAGCTTTGGGCAACACAGCTTTACCCCTTAATGTAAACCTGCATTGGTAAATATAATGAAATCATAAAAACAGGGAAAACCCTTAGCCCTGCTGCACCAAAAGCGTTCCAGGCTCCCACGTGACTGTACTTTCCCCTTGGCTAAACTGCCATCAGTGCTGGATGGACTCTGATTCCCATGGGAACTCATCCGCTGTTTATCTCGAATGCAATAAAAATGTTATTTAAAATAGAGTACAAGAGGCAGGGGAAAAAAAGAAAAAGAAAAACAAACCTCAACACCTGATGCTGTTCCTCTCTGTTGTCTGAAATCTGATAGCTCAGTCCTGGGAACAGACATGTCCGTGCGACTACTGCTCAGACACTCCCAAACTGCAGCTCAAACAAGGGTGAAACCAGATGATGCTTCTGAGGCGCTGAAACATTTTGTTTCGTGCCTGCAGCAGCAGGTCAGGCTGCTGCCCCTAATCCCAGGCTCCAAACTCCGGTCAGGGACCAGGTCCCCATGCACACAACTGGGATGAGAGAAGTATTGCAAGAATAAATATGCCTCAAATGAAGACATTTAAATTTCCCAGTAAACAGCAGTCTGATAAAAATCTAAATGCTTCAGGAAAGCCTATTTTTGTAATATTCACATTGTAATATTTTGCAGCATCCAAACTACGTAAGAGAGGGGAAACTCTCACAAAATGCTGTTTGAACTCAAGCACCAGGTGGATTTTTCAGCCCTGCGGCACTTGGGCTGTTCACCCACATTGGCTGAGCTGCAAAATCTAGACATGATTCTTCAACAGTCTATTTGTTGAAGAAGTTTTGAGTTAGGACTGTGCAGCCTAGAAAGCAGCAGGCTCTGAAATCCCTGCACAGCAAAGGCAGGGAGGGGACGAGGTGCCAGTTCAGCCCCCCGCTGTGCCTGCGGGTCCCAGCTTGCTGCCGTCGGGCAGGGCAGCTCCGCTCCTGCCGTGGAAACAGAAGAAGTTTCTTTAGCCCTGATTGACTTTCACTCATTTTTACACATTTTCGCAACGCTCCCATAAACAGGTTTTTAATGCAGTCCTTTTTCTCTGTCATGCTGCATGTTAAAGATTAGCAGAACCACTTTATTGCAGGTAGTAAAAAAAAAAAAAAAAGAAAAAAGAAAAAAAAAGGTCAAATATTTTAACAAGCCAAGGGCTCCATCTGCAAAACCCAATAGGCATTTGTACTCTGCCACCTCTGAGGAAGAGATAGGGAGATTTCTGAGAAAATATCACAGATTTTATGTATGTTTTGGAACAGATGGACAAAACCACAGAGACTTCTCTCCCGTGGGCACTCAGTGCTGCTGAACATGAAGCCAAGTTACTTGCCCAGCTCCCTGTCCAGGTCCTGCTGAGTTTGAGCTGTTTCCCTCAGCATCTCTGTGACCACAAGGATGAGCTGGATTTGTGCTTGGGATAAACCAGCTTTTAAGGGCAGAGAGAATTCAGATTACAGTCTCCAAGTCTCCTAGGTAAGTCTCCAGGAGGTTGTCACCTCTTCTGTCGATCCCATGCTTTCTGAAGGCACCAGTGTCCTCCTAACTGCAAGGAACGGAGAGGAGAAGATGGTGAAACCAAGCAATACAACACCCCATCACACCACGTTCATAAAACCCATCGGAGAAAGTGCCACTAAGCGAGCAAGGGCATGGGGGAGCCTCAGCCTAATGACAGCACAAACGAGTCCCTGCTACTGTGTGGTCAGAGCGCGTCGAGCTCCTAATCAGGGGCAGCTGGAGAAAGAGGCTTGGCAGCCCCTCTGCCTGCCTGCCCTATCCGCCACTCTCACCGGCCCCATCTTGTTCCCATTTGCCCCTGCGCCCGCACGCCCACAGCCCCTAATCGGCACCATGTGTGGAGCGGCGCTCGCACGGCAGCCCCCGCGCGGGAGAAACGTGCTGCCGAGCGCCGCGTCCAGCTCACAGGGGAGAAACCTGGTCCGCCGCCACGCCGAACGCTTGTGGGAACGCGAGCATCGCCCCCGCTGATTATTCGGCTTCCTACGCTTTGGCTCACTGTCAGAGTGCGGCCGCAGCCTGAGAAAGGGCAAGAGGACATATGCACACAGCAGCAGCCCGCTCTGGCAGCTGGCAAAATTACTCCTGCCCACGGCGGAGGCGGAATGCCGTGGTGCAGTCTTCATATACAGAGCTCTGACCCTCGTCCCTGCTTCCTGCTCCCTTTCCTCTCCCAGCCTTGCAGTGATCGCAAGGAAGAGCTGCACAAGGACTCGCCTGTCCTGACCCGTTTGCCACCCCAGGAAGGGCGATGGTCTTCTCACACCTCCTTGATCAGTGCTGTGTCAACGGGGAAGGGGAAAAAGTCCTGCAGACCCGCACAGGGGTCTGAAGGCAGACAGTGCTCCTGCTGATGCTCCGTGCAAAACCAGCTCCCCCTGGAACTGCAGGACTGGAGAAATGAAGCAGCATTTCAGATGGAGAAGCCACCACAGAGTCACAAGTGCCCTCACTCCCCTTGCAAGCCACAGTGCAATAGGCAGAGCTCTCTTTTCACTTTCCCATGACAACATTCCCCAGAAAACAGCAGAAAACACATGTGCTGATGATAATTAATCTGACAAGAAGTCAGGAGACACTGATTAAATGTCTTGTATCACTAGGGATCATGGATAATTGGAGAGAGAGCCTCCTTTACAAAATTTTCAGACAGTCTCAGGGTGAATTTAGAGATCAAAGGAGAGGTAACAATGTTCGTACCCTGACACTCACAACAGCCTCACGATGGAGTTGTCATCGGTGGTTCCCCACCACTGTTGGTACATGCATAACATAGTTCTGTTTGCAGTGTTCCCCTTCTGCCACATCACCCCTTGCAAGGACATCTGGCTCACCAGATGTGACATACCCTGTCCAGACAGCCACAAGGAGTGTGGCGTGCTCCTGTGAAGGACTGGAAAGGGAAAGGATGAAAAGGGATTTTCAAACATTCCTGGTACTGGCTGCTGTCTGGTCCCAGTGAAGTGAACAATCATCGGACTTGGGCTGTTCTCCCACTCATCACCTGCAGAAATGACTCCGTGGTCCTCCAACTATGCATCCGGCCAAGAATTCCTCCTGTACCATCCCCTCCGAGTTTCCCTTTTCCATAGGTGAGAGCAGTCTCTTCCTGAAGATGCTTCAGCCCTCCAAGACTACAGTCACCTTGTTTTCCAAAGACCAATGCAAACTCCTCAGCTTTGAGGACTCAGTGGGGTTAATTCAGGTGCCCACAAACAATGTAAAGCACAATAGTGATTTACAGAGACAACGCACCCAGCACCATCAATCTTCCACTCACAGCCACTTCTCAAAAGCAGGATCTGCCCCATCTGTGTCATTTTAACAATGACATGTACAAGAATGCCATGTATACACACACAAATATATATACAAACACACACACACATATATATATATGCTTTGTTTAAATGCAACCACAGTCAAGCACTGCTGCAGCCAAGTTTCTTCTGGAGCAAATCAGCAGCTACCAGTTTCTCTAGCACGTAAGTCCTGTCTCACTGATCTCTCCAGATGTCTCCAATTAAGTTGATTTCTCCTGGCACCTAAACAGTGGTGAGTACTCTTGAAAGTCCTATGACATGACACCTTTTATTAAGCCTCAGCACCTGCTTCAGACCAATCTGGGGGAGCTCGTAAAAAAAATCCCCACATTCTGGTACTGCAGTAATGTTTGCTGCTTTCAGAATTATTAGTGCTAGAGAAGAGATGCTCTGATGCCAAACAGCAAAAAGCTGGACCTGCTCTGCCACCTGTCAAAAACAACACAATCTGAGAGCTGAAAGAAATTGCCTCCTTGAAGGAGAGCAGGCTGAATCAGATGAATCATTTGCTTAATGAAGGTGAGCAGAGTACAACATACAACTTCCAGAGGAGCAGAAAATTGTAAAGATTTGTCAGGAGGAAGATTTTTCTGCCATATGAGGCAGTTGCATCCTGGAAGGCCATTGAGAACCAGAATGGGAAGGCAGAAATAGGAATGTGGGGTGCTGTCAGATAGTGCTGTAAAAAACAGGGAGCTTTGAGGAATCACACGCAGAGACCAGTGTGATCCAGACACTGCAAAGGTCTTGCTCTTCATCCCCAGCTTGCGCTGCCTGAGGCACCTGTATTTGCAGCCCTGGGCTGTTAGGCTGGACACACGCAGAATCATAGAATCCTAGAATGCCTAAGGTTGGAAGGGACCTCTAGAGGTCATGTAGCCCAACCCCCTACACACGCAGGGCCACTCAGAGCACGTGGCACAGGACTGCATCCAAGCGGGTCTTGAAGATCTCCAGAGAAGGAGACTCCACAACCTCTCTGGGCAGCCTGTTCCAGTGCTCCGTCCCCGTCACTGTCAGGAAATTTTTCCTTAAGCTCCTGTGGAACTTTTGATGTTTCAGTTTGTGGCCATTTCCTCTAGTTCTGTCAGTGACCACCAGTGAAAGGAGGCCAACCCCATCCTCCTCACTGCCTCCCTTGAGGCACTTATAGACACTGATGAGGTCCCCTCTCAGCCTTCTCTTCTCCAGGCTGAACAGGCCCAGCTCCCTCAGCCTCTCCTCATAGGGCAGATGTTCCAGGCCCCTGATCATCCTAGTCGCCCTGCGCTGGACTCTCTCCAGCAGCTCCACATCCCTCTTGTACTGTGGGGCCCAGAACTGGACACAGTACTCCAGATGTGGCCTCACCAGGGCTGAGGAGAGGGGTAAGATCACCTCCCTCGACCTGCTGGAGACACTCCTCTTAATGCACCCCAGGATGCCATTGGCCTTCTTGGCCACGAGGGCACACTGCTGCCTCATGGTCCACCTGTCGTCCACCATGACGCCCAGGTCCTTCTTGGCAGAGCTGCTCTCCAGCAGGTCGGTCCCCAGCCTGTACTGGTGTCTGGGGTTATTTCTCCCCAGGTGCAGGACCATGCACTTGGCCTTGTTGAATTTCATGAGGTTTCTCACCTCATGAAGAGAAAAAATAATCAGGAAATAACTCCTACGGCTAGAATTTGCTAATGAGGATGAGAAGTAAAGGCTGTAGCTACTCCATTTCTGGCAAGGGCAGAGTTTGTACAATCTCCATTTGGAGCAGGATCATTCTGGGCACTGTTGGACTCAGGACCTGAGACTGGAGGGAGCTGTCAGATTCAACCTGCTGATCCCTCATTTTTGAGACTGCCTGTAGATCATTGCACCTGCAAAGCAAAAGGACAGCCCTGCTCTTTTCTCTCTGTGGACCCATCCCAGCTTGAAACACTTGGGTCTTACCAAATGACTCTTACCAAATAAGACACATTAAAGTCTGCACCTTCCTGCAGGATCCCAGGATCTGACGTGCATTACAGACCAAGCGCCACCAGCCTCTGGCACTGCCATCCGTCATATTGTGAAGGCCTTGCCTGTCAACAGACAACATGTGCAATGCAGAAGGACCTGCCCTGCTCAGCCCAGCAAGGTATTGCCTCCCTTCAGTTCCCCCTTCTCGTGCGAATGCAGGATTTTCAGTGCTGAGTCCTAGCTTGCTGCAAGAGCCACTTTCCAGCTCCCAGCAACACTCAGCGAAATGGCGCACACTGGCCTTGGCTAAACTCTTCCTCAACTCATCAGGGAGAAAATACCTTCCAGATGGTGTCTTGAAAGTGAGGACCTTCTGTTTTAGCTTGCAATTTGAGCACTTTCTACATACACATGAAATTCTACAATGAATATAAATGCTGCCCTACTCCGCAGAGCTGTCTTCAGCCTCAACAGCCCACAGCTCTGTTACTCATGTATGGGTGCTTTTCATTAACTAAGGTGGTTTTTAGGATCCAGTATCATCCCGTCTCCCACTGGTGCTACAAAGGGACATTTTTGCTTCCTTGGAATAAAACTAGTGGCCAGATTTTAATTGCCAGCAGATGGCAAGAGGAATAGTATATTAGCTTCCCACACATTATAACTTGTTGCACTGAAGTAATTGTATCCAAATGAGTTTGCATTGAGCGGTGGTCTGCCCCAGCACCCCATCACTTCCACTCTGCCACCGCCTTCGCAGCGGGGGTGTTTTGGGATCTCCCTGCACACAGCAGCCACACAAGAGTGTCCCCAGCTGCCTGGGGCCCTCTCGGTGACCCGGGATGTGCCAAGCCCTGCAGTCACAGCCAAGGCAGCGCCTCCCCTGTGACAGGCATGGCCAGAGGTTCAGGGCTCGTGAGCTGACTGGGAAATGTAGATTTCTGCTATCTGAAGCTTCCCCAGCATCACAAGGAGCAAGAAAACACCCGGTCCACTTTGGCATGAAAATCGGAGCACCTGTTTCTTTGGGGAGGTGAGTGGGTCAACACAGGTCTGACGGGGAGGCAAGTAATTACTCCCCCTTTTTAAATTTCGGGCTAATTTGTTTATGCTACTGGATAATCAGACAGTGTGACTCTAAAGCTGCCCAGAAGGCAGAGCAAGGCTTCCTGCTGGGCTGGGCATTGCAGGACTTTACTGTCAGATGGCAATTCTTTTCTGTTCAGGTGCACGGCCCTTATGGCTTGGGGCATGGGCCAGCCCTCCTGTCTGCCCAGGGTTTCCACCTCTTGGAGCTTTTTCTCTGCAAACGCTGAGAATAGAGAGATCACTCACACTGAAGGAGCTGTTAAATGCAGAGGTCAGTGCTCCAGCCCCCGGCACCAAGACCTGGAAGGGTGGGCGGGAGGTTTTCAGTCAAGTGCTGCAGTCAAGTGACAACCAAGAACCTGCAAAAGCTGATATCCACCATTCCCAAAGGCATCTCCAAGCTGATTCCTTGACCTCCTTTGCACCAAGTACCAGTGCTGGCACTGCCCTACCTTACATGACCACAGCTCAACCCACTCGACCCGATTCAACCTGTGCCACCCATCACGAAGAGACGATTCATCCACCATCACATTTCCAGTCTGGTGGCAGGGCAACCTCTTCTGTTCCTGGTTCTGGGAATGAGCTCCACCAGGAAGCCCCTTTATAGGTGCTTTATAATTGGCTTTATAATTACATCAGGGAGAAACCAGGAGACCGAAAGCCACACACAGACTGCACAGATAAGCCCTCGGGACCTGCTTGCCCTTGCCTGGCACCCCAGCCACCTTCTCCAGCTTCCCAGCCTGGGAGGACTTTTTTGCTCCTTTCACATGAGCAAGAAAACAAGAGAACCAATTTTAACCCCATGGTACCATGTTGCTCAGCAGCCTTTTTATGACACAAAGGCTTCACTGTACCTGTTTTCTGGGGAATAAAATGCAGTGAGAAAGCAGAAAGCTCATACCTTGCCCAAGGACAGAGTTAGCAGGAAAGCGACGGCAGGAGACCTGGTGTCCCACTCAAGGCCTTCCAGCATTAGTCTCTCCTTTCAGGCTCAGCAGGGTAGAGAAGCAGACAGACAGACTGACTCTAATGCATTACTAGGGATCGACCTGAGCTGAGCATAGAGCCACTTCCCTTTCTACATGCAGCCCCGCAATGCTCAGCAACAGGTCCCCTTCTGAGGACACCAGAGTGAACTACCGAGACTCGCTCCCACCTCCCCAGCCATGTCCGAGTGCGGATGGCAGAAGGATTACAAAGACTCCCCCCTTCCCCATATGCCTGTTTACAGACTGTGCTGTGCAGCCTCCCGGAATTTCCCGAGAAAGCTCTTTCCCAGGCTGGCCGGTAGATGGGGGTGGAAGAGCAGCCAAGGTTTGATCCGTGGGGGACTGTTTCTATCCGCTCTGGCTGCCTCCTAACGAGTGTCCAGGGGTTAGACGGGATCATCTGCTCTTGTGGCAATGCTTGTAGAAGACCCACAATGAGAGGAACCCTCCCTTTTGTCAGTTCTCAGGGCCAGCATGGCTTAGAAATACAGAGAACACCCATAGACTTAAGCATCTGGCCATAGGGCAGTGTTTGTAGGTGAGAAACTCTGAGAAAACTACCAGATGCTCCTTCTGTCTCTCAGTTTCTCTGAGGGTCTGGAGTAGGGAGATCCACCCTCAACCTGAACATCCCAGCTGCCAGGGAAGGGGTCTATGGGAAGCAAGAGAGCAGGTCTGATGCTTCGCTGCTGGCTGCAACACCACTAATAGATGAAAACAAACAGACAAGAGCTGCCCTTCTTTCAGAATAAGAATCCCAAAAGGCATCACACTTCCCCGACTTGCCCCGGCTGTTACTCATCACAGCAAGGCCCAGAGATTTCAAGTACACATTTTCCAAATCTGCTCTTCTTCAGCTGAGATGCTACAGGAAAAGGAAGAAATCTGGAAATGTTAGAAACAACCTGAAGCCACCATGAAAATTCTGTGAGCCTTCAACAGCTCTGCCAGGCTCAGGTCTTCCCGTATCCTCTGTGGGACATTCCCATCAGAGCTTTTCCTTTGCTGTTTGCTTAGAGGATGAAGGCGGACAGCAACTGGGGCAGGCAACAGCAAATGCCAGGAGACTTCGCAGCAGAGCAAAGGCACGTTTTAATTTCTGCCGGGTGCGGGTGACTTGTGACCCCGGCACCACCACACAAAGCTTTCCTCACTGGGAACCGGGGCAGCCACTTCTGAACAAACTCAGGAGCCGATTGCTTTTGCCCTACAAAGTAAAGAAACAGGAACGAACAATGAGTGACACTCAGCGCTCTGCCCCGAGCTTTGCAGTGTCAGGAGCTGTCATTATGTCCATGTGTAATTATACCATTAATTACTGACCATAAAGCTCTAAAGAAAACAGACCTGAAATGAGTCTAGCGATGGTGCAAAGTCCTAAGAGATAGGCCTTGGCTGCTAGGGTAATGTAGGCCGAGCTGCATTTTCTAAACGAAAATTGAATTTACAATTAGCTCTCCTTGTTGTCCAAGGCTGACAAAAGACCTTCCTGCTTTTAATACTGAGAAGGGATGTCTCTGAACAGCCATCAAATGACAGAGGCTTACAAAAAAACCCAGCTCAAGTAGAGCAGAGGGACCAGAATCCCAAACGTCACTTGGGGCTGAGCAGGGCTCTTGTTTGGTTTTGGATTTGATGCACACTCAATGTACATCTCTGAGCAAGTCACTTAATCTGACCCTGGACCAAGGTTTAGCTGTCTGTCACATGTAAGAATGGAGCTTTGTCTCCCTCGCAAGGACTTGGAGGTTTAATTACTGGCTGTGCCAAAATGCCCTGAGGTGGAAGCTGCAATGCAAATGCAAAGTATCATTATTAGAGCTTAGCAAATAACAAAAATGTTTTTCTGCAGCAACTCCCCCCAAAAGAAATTAGATTCCTTTCTCGCGCACTTGGGCATTTTTCCAAGCTCTCTTGTTGTGACACTAGCAAGTGATCAGAGAATTAAGAATGGGAAGGTAATTCACCAAAAGTCAGTGCCCAGCTCCTAACCCCGAGTGCTGGCGCCGCAGCCTGGCGCTTCGTAGCAGGCGTGCAGCAATGGCCCCAGCAAAGCCAGAACGGGAGGATGCCCTGGTCGGCTGCGCACAGCCCCTGCGGCCATCTGAGCAGCTCCAGAGCCCCGGGGACATGGATGGGTCGCTCCAGCAACCTTCTCCCACCACACCGGTTCCTAAGGGATTCAGGGTTGGGTTTTGTGCCAAAGCCACATCATTAAGGGCTGAATGGAGAGCAGAGATCCAAGCAGACTTGGACATGAAGCATCTCGAGGACTCCTCTGCTCTGGCTGAGGTTTGGGTAGGACTTGCAAGATGCTGCTTCTCAGACATGTTATCGAATAAATAGTTTTTGGTATTGGGTCCACTCAGAGGGAGAAGCAGGTTCCTGAGGACTGAGGAATCCCCGTCTGATGCCTCTCCAAGGCAGAGGAAGGCGCCCTGGCAGCCCCGCAATGTCGAGGCAGCTCGGCTGCCCCTTTGCAGCTGCAGGGGAAAGGCCCCTTCCCAAATCCTGCTTTTACCCTGTGCATCCAGCATGTTGCAAGGCTGGATACACAGACCTCTGGTGCTAACAAAAGCAAACCCTCCTGGTTTGAGAGAGGTGCAGCTGGTCGCCTGCGGAGGCGGGCATGGGAGGGCTGGTCAGCAGGAGCACCCAGCAGACTAAGGCCTTCAGGTGCTGCCTTAGGAAGCTCTGCAGTCCAGCGTACTGCAGCCCTCATCCTTGGTCTCTCCTCTACAGAGAGGCCAGCAGCGCCAGGCCTGGTTGCACAAGGAGCTGGAAAAACAGAAATCAATACGAGGAAGAGGGACTTTGCCAACAACATTTTCACAGGAAAAAACACATCCCAATCAGTCCAAGCTGCCCAAATCCCAACAGTTTGAGCCATTGAACACTAGCCTCTGAAATGTCCGACATGAATATTTGCACCAGGAACTATTTGGGATGGATATTCTTTGGGTTTAAACAATTGCAGTAAAGCTTCAAGAGTTGATGAAGATCCAACAAAACCTCCCAGCTCCTGCTGCAACCCCTCCACCTCCTGCACCACTGCGCGCCAAGCACTGCCACTGTCCTTGCAACACCTTGCACTGTCCCAATGTACCCGGCCTCTGCAGCAGCCTCGTGTGAGTGGAAACAGCACCAGGGAATATTTCCGATTAGCATTACAGAAAACATTTCCCTGAAGCCGGATGGTGTGCAAAACTCCCGGACTCTCCTTTGGCTTTCAGAGCTGGGGGCAAAGGGGACAGAGCTTTTCTTGTGTGTGCATTTCCAAGCTCCAGAGCGCGCGTGGTCTGTTTGTGCGGGGAGTGAGCGATTCAGAAGGCAGCAGCTCCCTGCTGCACCACACCCAGGCCGCTCCAGAGCCGGTCGCAGCCCCAGGAATGGGCTCGGGACACGAAACCGCAGCATGGAGGAGCCGGCACGAGGCCCTGGTGACTCAGGCAGCGCAGCGGTGGCATGCAGCAGGTTGGAGAGATGCTTCAAAATCCGCAGCGTGATTTATTCCATCTTCTTATTCCATCTCCCAGCTTCTCCTTCCCTCCATGGCTGGTTTCTGCTTCAAGTCGCAAAAACGCAAAGGTCTCCCCACACTTTGGGCTGCCTGCATGGCCACTTGCTGCAGCAGGCGCCTTTGCCACATTGCAGCAGTACGAATCCTCTCCTTGGTCTGCTCAAGACAGACCTCTTTTGGCCCAGAGACAAAGAGCAGCAGCAAAAGTGAGCAGCTCCTGTGCCCAGAGAGTGGCTCTGCCAAAACCAGCCCCAAACACCTTTGAGGGCTTTTGTGGTTTTGTTTTTTCTTTAAACATTGGGAATTATGAAAACATTTCCTCCTCTGGCTGCACATTTCCTTCCTCCATATCATCCTGCAAGGGTGTTTTCAGCCTTGCCACCGCTCCACAGACCTAAAAACAACATTTGCAGCCTGCCACTATGGCATGTGGAGCAGAAACTAAGCCGGGGAGGGCTGAACATGGATGCTTTTCATCTGCAGCTGATGATCCTGGTGCATCATTAGTGGATGCTTGGGCATGATTTTTTCAGCAGAACTGCACATCCATCATCTTCTGAGGAGCCCCTCTCTTTGGTGTTCTCCTTGTGCATCTGGTCCCATCTGCAGATGTCCTAGTGCCTGTGTGGCCCACACTCTCGGCAGAGCCACAGCCTCTGCATATCCCTCGTGGCCCCAGCACATGGTTCCTGCGAGACGGATCTGCTGTGCAGACTGTGACGATATGAAAAAGTAAGATTCATTTATAATTAAACCAACTCGCTGCAAATTAGCTAACGGCACAAGCCTGTGCCAAGGCCAAAGTTGTTAAAAATGCTGCACCCTTGCAGCCAAGCCACTCTCAAGCCATGACAAGTCAAATAAATAAATAAAGTTAACAAAATACCCTTGAAACACAGGTCATGTACTTGATCTGCATATTTATAAAAGCCTAGTCTAATCCATCCAAACTTTCCAGAAAAAAAAGAGATCTCATGAGTCTTTGATCCTGCCTGTGCTGCTTCAGGGAATATCAGTTTTACATCAGCAAAGTTAGATCAGATTAAAATTTGCCTTAGAACTGGCAAGGTCCACACCAAGAAAGGAAGCACCCAACCTCCATCCCTGCAAACTGCTTAGCTGGCACCAGCAGGATTTCACAGGTGAGCACAGGATGCTCTGCTGCTGAGCAGAGCACCCTGTTTTTGTGGGTGTAGAGTGGGGTCCTGCATTGCAAAGCCACCGTCACCACCATGCCACATGGCTTGGAAGGTGACCTGCCAAGCCTGTCTGTTGGGCAGCAGCCCAGCGGAGCGGCCTCGGCACCCAGTGGCGGCTCCGGAGCGGTGACCGTGGAGCTGTGGAGCAGCTGAGTCCTCTGCCCAAGTCTCATGTTCTTCCCTTTGCATTAGAGGAATCCAGCGGCAGCAGCAGGAGAGGGAAGGGCATCCCACGGTGTATGCCCACCAGGAGCATGGCAGGGTGCCGGCCGCAGTGTCCTGCACGGGGAAGACCCCCAGGGCTGCCAACGCTGTCCTGGGGGTCCATGCACCGGCCATGCACCGGCCAGGCCTCCTCCCTGGAGGGCTTTGCAGAGTGGTCCTGTTGGCACCGCAGCACCCAGGAAGCCATACACACCACAAGCCGTCACCAGACTGCCCCTCAGTGAAGGAAGGGACTTGATGGGGGGTGTGAAGGGCTGTGACACCACCCCAGAGATTAACAGCTTCACCCTGCCCAAAGAGGCAACGAGGGAAAAAGCTTCCAAGTTGTCAGGGCTTGGAAGTGCGAGATGCTTCTCTGCAATAGTCGAGCTCGGAGTTGCTCCATGTGTTCACAGATATAAATACTTGTGTGAACACAGGGAAACCACAAATATTATCCATCCCAAAGCTTGCCCAGGAAGTGGCTCTAGAGATTATTATCTTGGCTACAGGGTACTAGAAAAACACAGCTTCCCACCAGCAGGACTGGTGGTCTGAAAGTGTCTCAGTGAGGTCGGGGAGGAGGAGGCAAGAGGGAAGAACTATTAAAACAAAAGGCTATTGTTATCAAAACCCTCCTGCCTGGACCAGGCTCCTGCCGAGGGTGACTTATGCCCCTCCTCTTCTTCCTGACCAGGTTTAGAAACTACTTACAGCTCTCCAGGAACCGAGCTCCTGCATAGCTCCCCAGTTTGGCCCCTGCATACAGAATCACAGAGGGGTTGGAATTGTTAGAGACCTTTGGAGATCTCCTAATCCAACCCCCTGCTCCAGCAGGGAAACCCAGAGCACAGGGTGGCATCCAGGCAGGTTTTGAAGATCTCCAAAGACAGAGACTCCACAGCCTCCCTGGACAACA
>VWPW01001528.1:0-10703 GCA_013389825.1 Crypturellus undulatus
GGGGGCGGTTGGGCTGGTCTAAGGCTGGATGGGGGGGGCGGCGGGGAGAGGCCCGGCCGGTTTGGGGGGGTCTTTGGGGAGGGCAGAGCAGGGGGTTGGGGAAGGAGTTGGAGGATTTGGGGCCGGTTGCGCCGGGGCTGTCGTTGCCAGAGGGAACTGGGGCAGATGCTGCTCCGTGCGGGTCCCCGGGGTGGGTGGGAAGGCCCCGGCCCTGCGGAGCAGCCGGATGGCACCGGAGCAGCCGGATGGCACCGGAGCAACCGCGTTCCGTGGCCGCCTCTTCCCAGAGACGGGGACCGCAGGGGGCTCCATCCCGCCCGCCCCGGGTTCTTGTGCCCTTTGGGGCCGGCTGCGACGGCAGAGCCGGTGCTGCCAGCGGGGTCGGGGCCGTCGCCGTGTCCGGCTGCTCCCCTTCCCAGCCGGGGGGCCGCCTGGCTCCCCTTTGTTCCCTCCTCTTTTGTTGCCCGTCAGGAACGGGAATTAGTCGCCTCTGGCGGCTGCTCGGGTGCTTCCCGCTTCCTCGCGGGGATGAGAAGGGGGCCCCGTCGCTCCCCGCCGCCTTGTGCGATCCGGGTGGATCGGCCCCTCCGGATACCACGTTCCCCCCCCCGGCGGAACCAGGAGCGGGTGACCGGGAAACGGCGTCCGGCTCCGCCGCAGCACTGGGCAGAGGAGCCGCGGGCCCTGTCGGTCTCCCCGTGCGGCATCCGGCACCTCCTGCCCTGGGATCCGGTGTCCTGAGCAGCTTCTCCTCGCGGGAGAACCAGGCTCAGCCTTTCCAGGCGCGCGGGATGTGGGGGCGCCCGGGCCCTCCTGCCCTTCCCTCCGCTTCCCAAAATACGGATGTCGGAGCGGCTTTAAAATCGCTCTTCCCTCCCCCTGCACCGAAATAAGGGTCCCTTTGATGAGGGGGAGGGGAGCTTTGACAGGAAGAGGAGGAGGAGGAGGTGCTGGTGGTTTGGGCATGCGGAGGGGAGCCGCGAGCGGGGAGGAAGAGCGGCAGCCCATGGATGCGGCCGCTCGGATGCGCTCCAGCTCGCTCGCCTGCTTCGATTCCCCCCGCTCCAAGGGAGCCTTTTGGAGCCTGCTGAGAACCTGGAGGAGGCTGGAGGGGGGAGCTGCAGCCCCAGGGAAGGAGGTGTGGGAGGTTTTGGCTCTCGTTTGGCAGCAGTGACGGCGCTGGAGGGGCGTGAGGGCTGCGCTGGTGGCTCCAAAGGGCGGCGCATGGCTAGAGAGGGGCTGCCCAGGGCACTTCACCCTTCTCTGGGTTCTCCCTGCGTTTGCCTGGCTGTGGCCGCTGCTCCCGGCACCTCCTGGGTTGTAGGAGGTGACTCCGGGGGCCGGAGCTTGGCTCGGACCCATGCGTGGGGCCGTCTGTGGGCCTGGAGTGGCCCCAGGGTTGTGGCTGCGGCTTCAGTGTGAGCAGCGGCTCTGCCTCTCTGCTCCTGCGCCGGGGCATCTGGCTGGATTGGTAGGAGCGTGTCTGGAATCCGGGGCTTTCCCTGTCCCCTGGGCTGCGCTGTCGGCAAACGGGGGCTCCGGGGACCCGGTCCATGCAGCACGTGCAGCCCTTGGGGAGCCTCTGGCTGCTGGGCGCACTGCTGGGCGCTGCCAGGTTCATTAAACTCGAGGTGATTCTGAAAGTGCCGTTTCTGCCCCAGGTTCCTGCTGGGAAGGGGCTTGGGTGATGCGCAGGGTTCAACGAAGCTTCCCGGGATCCCCTGCTCCGTTTCCCTCCCCGAGGCCCTGCAGCATCCCGGGGTTTGCAGCCGCTGAGGCTCTTTTTGCTGTAATTTCTCACTGCTCTTGGCTGGGAGGGGGGAGCAAAGCCCACCGGGCCATTCAGCCCTGCAGAGACAGGATATTTAACCGGCCAGCTTTGCCAGCTCCTTGCATCCCTTTTACCTTAACTCCTTTTTTTGCAGCCGGTTTGTAGGGAATTCGAGTCTTTGTCTGGCGCGCGGTCCCACGGCTCCCAGCTTGGCCGCAGTCCTGCTCAGCATCCCCAGCAACTGCTGCCTTTGGTGTTTTAAAGCATTTGAGCAGTAAAAAGAGCTAGGAATATGGTGGGGGGAGCGGAAAACCGTGATTTTTATTGCAACCTGGACTGTTACCCTATGGGGGATGACGTGTTCTGAAAGGGGGGTTTGGTTTTGGTTCAGAAAGTCCGGAGTTCCCGGCGCCGTCCGAAGCAGCTCCCCATAATGTTTGCGTTGAGGCACGACAGCAAAATGTTTCTGTTGCAGTAAAAATAAATAAAGGGCCATAAATCTAAAGGCAGAGTAAAGCTGCCCACCTCTCGCCAAAAGCGGCTGGTTTGGATAAATCTCAAATTATTGAGCGACTGTGGCCAGATTTGTGTATTTCTTAACCTCCTTCATCTCAGGATAGTTCAGAGGAGCCCAGTTAGACTTTGCCGGGGTTTTGCTTCCTGTGATTTTTTGCTTGGAAATGTCCTTTCTTAACAGTTGTCTTGCTGTGTTGCTGTTCCTTAAGTTAGCTCACCTCATTTTGATGCAATTCCCAAAGAAATAGGGCCGAGGCAATAGGATGCTGGGGTGATTCTGCATTTCTTTCCTTTTATTGCCTAAACTTTAAGGGTGAAAATAGCCATTTGGGTAACTTGGGTGTTAAGAAATTTTAATTTTCTTCTTAAAAAAGAATTTTGCTCTCAGAGCGCAGTGGACTCTTTCTTAGCAAACATGAAGGAGCCGCCAGGAGAATGTGCCCGTCGCCCTCGAGAACGCGGTTAGCGGGAGACGGGGGGCTCGGGAGCGCGCAGCCGTGGGCGGCCCTTGGGAGCCGGCCAAGGCGCTGCGGTGCCACGGGCCATCCCGGCTGGTTCCGCGCACGTCGGAAGCTCCGGTGCAGCTCGGGGGGGAGCTGCCATATTTTGACGATGACAGCAGCGTTTCCGGAGCTGCGCCGGCTCTCCAGGAAAGCGGGTGTTACTGCCGCCGGCGCGGGCTGCGCTCTCCAACGGGGCTCCCGCTCCGATACCGAGATTTCCCGCTCGGCCGCGAGCTGCCCTGGCAGCAGCAAAGCTTCGTTTCCATCCTAAGATGCCGAAGAAGCTGCAGGATAGGGGTTGGTCTTCATTCTTTTTAGCTGAAAATGAATGAAAATCCCACCGGATTGATCACCAGGTGCCATTCTGGGGTGCCCAGTCACAGCGTAACTGAGGCTCCGAGTGACTCGTCACCCAGCGTTCCTGACCGGGACCTGGAAGTTGTCGCTTGTGTGTTGGATGCACGGGCTGAAAAGCACGAGTTTCTCCTTCCTGGCCCTCGAGCTGAACTGGAAACTAAAGGTCAAACATGACCATGTTCAAAATACATTCACCTTGATTTGGAGCACAACAGTTTCCTTGTTTAATTAGGCAGCGAGTGGGAATTACCCCAGTGCAATCATGTCATCTAGATCCAATTTGGTGGCTTTGGATGCTGCAGTTCCTGGAGAACGCTATTAGAGCCCTGTTTCCTGGAATCGGGACGCGTGAGGCTCATTTCAGGTTGTATTCTTCTTGTTGAATTTCTTTATTTTTCCCTTCTCTTCCCTGTGATTCAAACAACCCAGGAAATGAGTCCTGTGCAAACAGGAGCGCGATTCTCTCCCGCTTGTTTTAACAACTCCTGGAGCCGCTTGTACCAAAACAGGCATGGGGACTTCCTTACATGCCCAAATCCCTCCGTCTCCTTCTTTTTCTCCTTGCTTTTCCCTACAAATGTGGCATATTGTTCATAGTGAGGGGAGAAAAGGTACATTTGGGACAAGGAGGAAAGAGGGATCATGGTGAACTTGAGGCCGCACTTAGCTTGGTAGCTCTGCTCCTGGAACACGGGATGTTATCGGGTTACTTGGGATGCTGCTATCCCGAATATGCCTGAAATCCTGCTGAAGGCTCACACCAGCATTTGGAATTCGAGTGCCATAGAAATGTGAGGGTGTTGGAGGAGCAGCTTGCAACTCCCGGCTAAAATTAGCAGGCAGAACTGTGCCGGAGTGCGGAGGAATCCGTAAGGAGCCGCGGGGGCTCTTTTCCACGCAGCCGTGGCGGAGCGGGAGCCGATGCGGCCGGGACCACAGCTCTGGCAGAGCCGCATCCATTTTCCTTCTCTTTACTTGGACCCATCTTGCCTTGCAGGTAATTCCAGCTGGATGCTGCCTCCCACAGGGAGCTTTTGAGCGTGGGATTGCTGGAATTGCCTGGAAAATGAGTGACGAGGGGCTTTTGGGGACACAGAACGGGCTGCGTGTCCCCCTGAACCCAGCGCTTGTCCCTGGCTGCCACTTGCTCACTTTTTCCTTGCTGGAGCTCCGGGTCTGGCTCCCCCTGCGAAGTAGTGGCAACATCCAAGTAGTAGGAAACATCCAGAGCACCGATATTTTGTGTGTCGTGGACCAAGAAACCCTTCTCTGTTGCATGTCTCAAAACGGTTGAAGTGGTGCCTTTCCCTGTCCCTTCGCTGGAGCCCTGGGTCCTGCTCCGGTGGGGACACGGTGGCCTCTGAGCCACACGGGTCCCTCTGGCAAGGCCAGATGCTCCAGGGAGCAGCCTGTGGAAGGGGCATCTTGGATGAGAGAGGCACGAGCTCTGCCCTCGTGCTGATGTATCGGGCTCAGTGGCCTTTTCTCCCTCTTTTCCAATGCACTGGGATACCTCCTGGATGCGCCTTTTCCAGCAAGGAGATGGATGGAGTCAGGTTTTCCTCAGGCAGCGAAGGAAAATGATGTGTTCCTGCCGTGCTCCCAACACCCCTTGTCCAAGGCTGAAGTTGCCTCTGATATTTTTCTATTATTACTAATTTTCCCCCCAAAAAACGCCTTCACCTGCGGCGTGCACTGGATTTCCCGCTGCCTCTCTGCCGTGCCGAACCTTCTCCTTAGCATCCCTGTGCGAGCTGGGCTGCCTGGGCATCAAATCCTGCACCCGAGGAGTGCGGGAGACGCTAAGTGAGATGGATAACCTGAAATTCTCCTGCAGACAGAATTTTTATTGCTGACAAGTTCTTGGTTTAACAGTTTGCTTGTCTTTTTCTTTCCTCCGACTGCCTAACGCAGTTTGTAGGAGAAGAAAGATAATTCACTTTAATGAATTATAAAACTTGTTTCACTGCAGTGGGTCTTCATTTTTCCTTTTGTCTGCAGCAGAGTCACTGTTTGAGGAGAATAAAATTAACTTAGGCTTGGGAAAGACAAAAGGAGTGAAACCCCTCACTGCTGCGAGGAGGGGACAGGGCTTCGTCGAGGGCCCGGATGCCCTTGTCACTCATAACAGTTTGGATTTATTTTTAATTTAAACACTTTGCCATTTAAAAATGACTTGGATGTGTCTTTAAAACACTTTTTTTTGCTTTCCCAGTCAATGAGAGCTGCATAGAGGTATCGAGAAACAAACTGCTTTTCAAAATGGTTGCTTAGTAATAGTCCCTTGCTGGCGAATAAGTCCAAATCTTACTGCGTTTTCCCCTTTTATGAATCATTCCCCAACTCGCTCGTTATTAAAGTCCCTGATTCTAATTTAATCTTGGCCTCTTGACAATTCTGAATACCTACCAGCGCAGCAGCGCGACTCCGAATTGGCATCGGGATCGCTTATTGTTTCAGGCTCCGCAACGGTTTTGGGGCCGCGCGGAGGAAAAGCCCGTCTCAGCTCCGCGCCGGAGTTGCTCTGCTTGGATTCACGGCCGGCTTTTCCAGGATTCCTCCGCGTTTAAGGCTGTGTATTTAGCAGCCCGTGCAGGAGAGGCACGGGAGGGTGGGTGGAAACTCCTTTCCGTGGAGTTTGAGCTGAAATAGGGCAGAGAAGCGGAGGGGAAGGTCCGATCCTGCGAGGCCTCCGCTCCGTTGCCACTCCAAGGTTCTTGCATCCCGGCACCGGCCCTTGCTGCAAACAGCCACATTCGGAGCCGACAGCTCTGGGCTGCTGTTGGCTTCCCACCCACTGCAGCGAGGATGGGAATAGGGCTGCTCTCCACGAGTTTTCCCCGTGGGATCCTGCTGTTATGGAAATACCGCGCTGCGAGCGGCTCTCCTTGTCATGTACTCCCCGGCCGTGCAAACCACTGCGGATGTTAAAGCCGGGGGTTTTAACGGACCAACCTTGGCATCGCCCTGGAAACTCCACAGCAGATAAGTGAAGTCCAAGGATGTATTTAAGCCTCTGTCGTGTTGTGTCCTAGAGAGTATGTATAATTTCAGAGGGCTTAACCCCAGCCTAGAACTGAGCTTAGGCAATAGGGCGATGGCAGCAGCTCTTGGAGGATCCGCGGAGGCAGCTCCTGCTTCTTTTTTCTACCGAAACCTCTTTTTTACATAACTGATGCCTTTGCTTGGAGCCTGTCGGGCTCTAAAGATGCACCGGGTGGGAATGTAGGTTTCTAGTTTAAAAAAGAATCTCTCTGCTTTCCTTGTGTGCCTTTTTTTTTTTTTTTTTAACCAACTTTACCTAAATATTTTTCAAATCACTTAGCGCGTCTGCAGCTGGGTAACACTGATGATCGCTTGGTGTTGTTTAATGAAAAGGAAGGAAAATGTCCCCAAAACCAGGGAGAAGAGGGAAAGGGAGAGCAGGGTTCCCCATCCCTCTCTTTAGGAAGAAAAAGGCCGCTCCAAGGATGGATTCCCAGGTGGGAATAAGCAGCAAGGGAGCAAAGGACTTTTCATGCCAAGCACCTTTTGCTGCTGCCTTGCAGCAAACCCTCCTGTTCATACATCCGTGTTTCCCCATCCTGCATGATGTGGTGCAGAATTACTCTTATTTCCTTATATTCCCAACCCAACACACTTGGATTTTCCCAGCTGTCTGTTGCTGGATGTTTTGTTCTGGTGGAATTTAAAATTTAAGGGAATGATTGTAAAGAACTCTCCCAGCCTCCTCAAAAAGCCTCCCGACGTTTGCCACTCTTGTGCGCTCCCTTCCCATAGTTTCTTTGCACGTGGAGGTAGTCTTAGCACCTGATTTGGGAAGTTTTTGGCGGTTAAATCTATATGGAACTGCAAATCCAGCGCTTCAGGAGACTGCGCTGGTCCCGGGAGATGGAGATGGGAGTGTTTTTTTGCTGCTTTTCCAGTGGGATGCGTCCTGATCACGCCAATGAGTGAACTCCAAGTGACAAACCAGTGTTTCCTCCCTGCCTGCTCAATGCGTCGCCTCTTTCTTAGCTCCCTGATCAGTTACCTGGACAAAACTTGCAGGTTTGTCACACCAGAGACCCTTTGTCACCCATCCCATGTGTGCTTAAATATCTGAATCGCCGTAAAAACATAGTTGGTGGATCCATGTGGCCTCCTGGGCTAATGGGGCAGCAGGAATAAAGGGGAGCAGCTCCTCAGCTCTGAATCACCCGTGAGGAATGAACCGGGATTGGAAACGGGGCTGCATAAAAGCAGCACTCGTGCAGCCGTAGCCAAAGGCCTCTTCAGAGGGGAAATAGAAGCACCCAGAGGGTGGATCCTTCCGAAAGGACCCCAAAATTCAATTAAAGCAGCACTTTCAAATAAAGATATTTTACTGCTACCTTCCCCGTCCTGGTCATAAAGATCCCTCAGAAACTTTGGAAGAGCAGGATAAAGTGGGAGGCAGAGAGGTAGGAAGTGTTTCAACCGACCCCGATTTGTGGAGAAGAGTTTTATCTTCGCTGACTCTCTGCGAGCCTTAAAACAACAGTCAGAGGTCTGCAGGGAGGTGAGGAGCGTGGCCAAAATAGTGTGAAATGCCCCAAAATCAGAGGATGGGAATGGCCACGGGCAGGGGAAGCTGCTGAAGAAACTTGGAGCTTGGAGTGGGTTGAGGTAGATGAAGAGGTGAGATGATGAAGGCCTCAATGGGGCAGCTCTCAGGAGTTCCCAGAGCGATTTCTTCCAGCAGAGCAACAAACCTGGAGGTTTCTGTTTTAAACNTCTCTGCGAACCTTAAAACAACGATCAAAAGTCTGCAGGCCTTTTGTGGCCAAAATAGTGTGAAATGCCCCGAAATCAGAGGATGGGAATGGCCACGGGCAGGGGAAGCTGCTGAAGAAACTTGGAGCTTGGAGTGGGTTGAGGTAGATGAAGAGGTGAGATGATGAAGGCCTCAACGGGGCAGCTCCCAGGAGTTCCCAGAGCGATTTCTTCCAGCAGAGCAACAAACCTGGAGGTTTCTGTTTTAAACCACCTATTTGGACTCTTTTAAAGTGCTGATTTCTCCCTCTGACTCCCTCCCTGCTTCTCCCTTCAATGGCCAGGCCCTTGCTCTGCTCTGCGCCGCGTAGCCTGAAAATGAATCCGACTGGGGCCCAAATGACCACCTCGTTAGTTTATCAATGTATAGTAACTACCGTGTAATTACAGCCTAATTAGTTATTTCCCCCTTTGTAAACTAAATTGTTCCATTTTATCTAATAAGGCAAACCCGGGTAGCCCCATTGCTCACAGTGGTGTCGAAACTGGGGTTTAATTACCAGCCTCTCGGCAGCCCATGGATTGACTAAATACACGCTAGTTCCTGGGTGTTAGGGATTACACGGTTATTTGTGCGCTCTGTCACGGCTTTATTTTTAGGAGATGGGTTGATAGCGCTCGCAGCGGGTAAAACCAGTGAAACCTGTGCGCGCCGCCTCCAAAAAGCTGGAATTTGCAAGTCGGTCACTCGGCTCGCTCTGCAAATATATGAAATAGAGCAATATAATCCCTGGATGGCCAGGGGGTCCCCCCAAATTTACTCCAGCCCCTTGGGTTATCCCAGTCTCCTAATTCACAGCCAAAAGTGGATTCTCCCCTTCCACCGGGTACTTGGGCCTGCGACGACGTTTCCAGCGCGTTCGGCGATGCTCTGGGTTCCCATTTGGGGTTTTGCAAGTCGAATTTGACGCTTGGGTTTGGAAGGGGCTGCTGCTTCACGGGTTTTGGGAGGAACCTGAGCACGCTCATTAACAGGGGGGACTTGGGACGAGTCCGTTTGCTCCTGCAAACCCAGGCAGCTTCGCTCCCTCCGCCCTCGCGCGCTCCCTTTCTCCTGCCTATATGTAAAAAAGCCAACCCAAAAGGCAGCTTTGGGGAGCAAACGGTTAAAATAGCAGCGGAGGAAAAGAGCTCTCATGAATGAAGCCCGGGGCTGGCCGGGCGCCAGGGGCTGCCGCGGAGGGGGGGTGCTCAGCCAACCGCCTGCTCCACCGCAAAAAAAAAAAAAAAAAGAAAAAAAATTGAGAGATAATTCCATGTCCTGAGGTTACAAACCGGCTGCAACTGGTTTTTTTTTTTCCCCTTTTTTTATTTATTTTTTTTCTTTTCCCCTGCCCCCGCGAGGCATCACGGGTAGAAGTCAGCACCCCCTCCCTGCACCGTCCCCACCGTCCCCAACATCCCGAATCCTTTTGTTTAATAGAGCAGGAGGGCTTGATTGGCAGGGCCCTGCGCCCCCGGCCTCCCTCCCTGCCCCTAATTCCTCTTGGCAAGGAGAGGAGGCAGCAGGAATATTGTACCTGTAAGTACCTCCGCCCCATCCTTTCTGAACCGGCAAAGGCTTTAGGGATTATCCGCCCGCCGTCTCCCGGTTTTTCTTCTTTCCAAACTCAACGTCTTGCTGTCGCAGGGGGTTTTAAGGAGAGATCTCGCCCTGCCGCTCGGAATCGCGGCAAGAACCCGCCCGGCTCCGGCGGCATCTGCGGCGCCCGCCGGCGCGATCCTCCCCGTGCCGCCGCCAAGGCGCTTTGGGGGGCATTTGGAGCGGCCCCAAGTCTTTTGTGCGGCCGCTTTGAGGCGACGGCCGCCCCGGCCTCCTCCCCGGGTTGCCGCGGCCAGCGGAGGCCGCCGGCTGCCGCACAAAGGCCGGGCCGCGCTCGAGGGAATCGCGGCCGCTGCATAAGGGAGCCTGCGGCAGCCCCGCGCTGCAGGCGGCTTCCCACCCGCTCCCCTTTTCCCTCTGCTCCCCTTTTCCTCCCAAAATCTCCCCGCTGGATTTTGCAGTGAGCCGTTTCAGCACCCGGTGGGGGCATTTCTGAGCATGCCGGCCCTCAAACGGCCTCCTTCAGCCTCTTTCCCCCTAAAGCAGGAGATCTGTGTGTCCGTACGTATGGATTTGCCCCCTGGGATACAAAAGCATCTCCCCGTGGCTCCGGAGCGCGCTGGTTTTCCAGACGGGGCGGCTGGGATCCCGCATGGCCTCCTGGCCACTCAGCCTCGTGCGAAGCGCCAGGGAAGGTGTCGGGGCTCCAGGCACCCCCTCTGCCTTTCTCCGGCGCCCGTTGCTTTTCCCCACGCGCGTGGCTGGAGCAGCCAGGCCCTCCGTGCTGCCATTTGCCCCGGGATCCGGTTGGGAAGTTGCAGTATCCCCTCGTTTCCCGCTCCACGGGCTCCCTGGAGCTCTCAGTGTCCCACACGGCCTCCACGCGAGCCCGGAGCCTTTCCGAAGGACGGGAAGCGGCAGGACCGGGCACGGAAACGACCCTAAGAATTTCCAGCCTGCTGCAATCCTGAGGCGGCTCCTGTTGCAAACTCACGGTTTGTCCGCTCCGATATTTCCTTTGTCTTGTTATTCCAGGCTCCACTTTATCTAAACACCATTGAGAAACGCTTGCTGCAACCCCCGATTTATGAATGACTTTTTTTTTTTTTTATTATCCTCCCTGCCGCACTCAGGGAATTTGTAAAGGCTCCCTCGGTTATTCCCCTTTGTTAAGGCTCTCCCGATGCTGCTCGGGATCGTGTGTTCCTTTAAGGGCTCC
>VWPW01001531.1:0-27688 GCA_013389825.1 Crypturellus undulatus
GTGAGCAATAAGCAACTAATGATACCAGAGCTCCACTTCTGGTGTCGTTAACCTGCAGGAGAAGCTCCAGCCAAATTCCTCATCTGCACAAAGATTTAACTCACCTTTTTTCCCCTGCAGATGTGTGTAGCTATACAGTGCTCACACAAGTCCTTTCAGCCCTGCTGCCATTCAGGGTTTTGTCACTGTGCAGTGACTGGGGACAGGGGATTCTCAGCTGCTTTCACGCTTTCTCCCACTTATTCAAAAGAGAAATCTCCAGGTGTAAACACAGAGGCCCAGATAAGGTGAGATGAGAATTGTCTTCCTTGCTGAAGCACCCACTGAAAAAAGGTTATAACTATTGCTTCCTAAAGTGGTTGTGCTAAAGAGCTTTCTAACCCGTTTTGCATATATTAAAAGCTTGCCTCTTTGACAGAGGAAGAAAAATCCCTTGATAGGATTTGTGTGTAATTAGCTGGTTTATTCATTTACCAGGTCTAATTCAGAGATCAGCAACGTGTGAAAAGCGCACCCGGTTTCAAAGCTGCCTGGAGCACAACCAGCTCAGATCCAGGCCCTACAAAAGGACAAGTTTACGTGAAGGAGGCACTTACCATGTGCTGGTGAATCTGGTATTTATAGCAAAGCTCAGCTTAAGAAGGGTTTGACAGAGGAGATAAATCTCATAAGGGGAAACAGTTCTCCAACCATCCAACAAAGCCAGGATGTTTTCATTGCGCTGGTATTGATTTGGCAGGGAGGTTGCTCTCGGCGAGCGGCTCTGCCCGCATTTGCTTTCAGAGCCCGATGTTGGATACTCTGCAAAATATACCTGGATGCAGACAGTCACAGCTAACAGGAATTCAGTGTTCTCCTTATTTTGGGTGTGAACAGCTAATGTAACAGCCCAGTTCCCCTGGCAGTTTGGGGCTTTAGCCTTTTGCACCAGGGCCGCTCGCATCCAAACACTCACAGCATTGAACAAGACCTGTTATTTTCCTGCCATTAGCAGACACCTTACAGTAAAGGGGCCAAAATATCCTCATTTCCCATGAGGGGTATTAAGCATCATTAACAGTGCCATTTCCCTAAGCATTACAAAAGGCAGTTATTCTAGAAGTGCCTCTGCCTAACAACGAATGAGCCTTTCTCGTTAAATTACACATACATCAACAGACGCTACAGGATCCACAAGTCCTCTGAGTGTTAAATCCTTCCCCAGCTCTTGCTCATGCTGGACAGATCTAACATCCCACAACTCACAAACCTCCCAGCTCTGGCTTTACTCATCGCAGGGCAGTCTCAGATCTCGTCCTCCGAGGGCAGAGCACTATGACACAGATTTATTCAGCAATATAACACATCATTCTCCTGCTTTAGCATTTTATAGTATTGTATTTCAGCAGCTTCTGAAATAAAATCTGTTTTCTTCAGCATAAAATTGCTCATGTTGTGTAAGCAGCAGCGTTTAGGTAAATAATAGCAACACCCTGCAGCATCACTGCCTTTGAATGGGCTATTTCCATGTCATCCATTCCAACCCTGCGCAGATGGAACGTCGACTAACGGCCGCAACACACGCGCCGGCCGCACCGGGGCACTGCTGCCTCCAGCAATTTACAACCCGCTCGGTTTAATTTTCTGAGACCGGAACAGGCACTGATGTGAATCGGAAATTCATCTCCTCCTCACGAACCAGTCATTATGGGAAAGAAGAAATGGCCAGAGACCGCCTAGCACAATCTCTCACATGGGCCTTTAATGTGCTTTTTCCTGCTCGATGATGCACACTCTGCTCCGCTTCCCTCTACCTCTACTATGTAGAGTAACAGATTAGCAAGGGGAACAGGCACCAAACAACCTTTTGCCAAAAGGGAATTTTGGAGGGCTTGGAAATATATTTCCCCATAATTCTTTTCTTATGGTCCTCTATTCTCACATAGCTTTTTACCCCCAATGTTGTACAGCTATCAGATAGTTTGTCACATGTTATACAAGTGCTCTTAAAGCCAAAAGAAATGCAGTTCATTTTGACCATGATTTTTAATTCCACATGGCATCCTACTCACCTGTGGTATCCTCCTCCTAGCACTGTTTAGAAAAACCTCAGCTCTCACAATACCGTCACTATAATGATCCAGCCTGCAGCCTCTCCTTCCTCCCGAGCCCCAGAGTTGAGGGTCAGTCGTTCAGGACTTGCATCTTGCTGCACTGCTTCGTGTTACCACATCAAACAGATCCAAATGGAGGGTAAAGTCACTCCCCACACTCAGCTCTGCCCCAGCCTCTCTGTACAAGGCGCTCACTGGATTCTCAGCAGCTCTGCCAAGACTGATGCACAGACAGCTCTAAGTCTGACAAAGGTCAGTCTCCAGTCCTCTGAGCTTTTCCTTGCACCCATAGGACTAAATGAGCCAGTGGTCAAGTACCTGTTCTTAGTGCCCCTTCCACAGGACCAAAACCAACCTTGAAGACCAAATCTTGATAGCAACCACATGCATTCACACAACACCACACTCTACTTGTCACACAACAATGTAAATCCCCTGGGCACAGAGCAATGCAGCTGCTTGCAGGACAGCTTGAAGCAGGCCACGGGTACACAGAGGCCAGGAACACCATTCTTCACAAGAGGAACTCAAAGCCACACCTGGTTAAATTGTTTGATGCTTTTATTTCTGACATGTAAAAACACTACTATTTGTTTGCAGGCACCTTTCGCCGCACTGCAGGTTACACAGCTCCAAACATTGAAGAGTGAACAGGCAGAGAAGGGAATTAAATGTTTATGCCCAGAGTCACAAGGTCCCAGAGTGTTTAATACACACAAAACCCCACAGGGACTCATCTACAAAAGCAGTAAAGCACTTAACAACAAATCAGAGCTGGTGAAAACACTAGGTGGAGGAATCATCTAGGGGAAAGAGGACCTGCAAAATTCTTTCCTTCAGCTGCCCTTCTCTTTCTAGTACAGTTAACTAAGTAGGTGACTAGTGCTTTAAACCAGGACAGGCTTTGTTTGGCCCACACGGCTTAGTTGACACGGGGGTTCCTGAAGTTTCTTCCAGCAAAGCGTGCCTTGCTGCCAAGCTCCTCTTCAATTCTGAGGAACAAGGAGAAAGTGTTGGGTGTGAGCAGACCAGATGACATGGCTTTGTGCTAAACCACTTGGTCTAACTGGCACTGAAGTTAGCACCACTCGGAACAATTCAGCTCTCTCCAAGCAGCTTCAGGTCTCATGCATATTTTATGGCACTAATAAGTATGACTTAAGCCAGGCTTAACCCTCAAGCCCTTTCCCCTCAAGAATCTCACCTCAGCAGCTGGTTGTACTTGGCTAAACGCTCAGATCTGCAAGGAGCACCAGTCTTGATCTAAAAAGGACCAGAAGAAAGTTAATGAGGAAACAGCACAAGTTGCCAACATGAAGCTCTGTCGTTCTATTCGTTAACTAAGAGCAGTCACAGATGATATCAGCCTTAGTCTCTGCACATCTGTACATGCAAAGCTGTGGCTTAAGAGCAACATAAGATATGTTAATTGCCAGCAGTATCAGGAAATCCTGCCACACCCAGGGGAGTTTACTCAAGGATATTTTATGACCTTTTTTACTAGGGACATCACCTTCCTCTAACCATAACGCCCTCAGAGCAGACCCCACGTGCTGCACAGCACGGCTTCCTCTCCACGCTATAAAAATCAAGCAAGAAGGAAAGTTAACAGCAGCTACAGACACCAACCTGGCCAGTGCAGAGCCCAACCACGAGATCAGCAATGAAGGTATCTTCAGTCTCTCCAGAACGGTGACTCACCATCACGCCCCAGCCATTTGACTGGGCAAGCTTGCAGCTAGAAGAGATGCAGAGACACGTCTCATACCACCCCTGCTTGCTCAGCAGCCCTTCTTTTAGGGATGCTGCCAACTGCCAGGTGCTCCTTGCTTATGGAAAGCAGAACTGCTCTTAGGTGCACTTTGGGGTTAAGAAGTCATGAAAACACAATTAAGGAGTTGCTTCTATACATGCTTGGACCCAGGGATGTCTGATGTGCCTACATAGCTTTGAGGCAGTAATGATACAGGTTTACCTGCCTACACCCTCTCCTAGAGGCATTAGGCCCTCCACAGATGTCTCAACTCTACTCTCTCTCTACTCCTCTGATACTCTTCTACATTTTTCCATTATATATTCCCCTCCATGGGGATTGGAGGTTCCTGGCAGAGCTAAGGGAGAAGAACTTACGCTTGCAAAGACTCTGTTACAGAGCCAATCTGGTTGACCTTGAGCAGAAGGCAGTTGCAGGATTTCTCCTCGGCAGCTTTGGCAATGCGCTTAGGGTTGGTCACCGTCAGGTCATCACCGACCACTTGGATACCAACACTGCCAGTGAACTTCTTCCAGGCAGCCCAGTCATCCTGGTCAAATGGGTCTTCAATGGACACCACTAGAGGGGGACAAAAGGAGTTTTAAGACAATACTACCCTGAAAAGGTTGGTACTACTGCTTTTTAGCACTGCTATCCTACTTCGTGTAGAGCAAGGAATGACTTACCAGGGTAGTTCTTGACAAAGCCCTTGTACAGGTCAGCCAGCTGGTCAGGAGAAATGTATCTGCTGGGATCGTCAGGGGATTTGAAGTCCAGGTCATACTTTCCATCACGGTAGAATTCTGAGGCAGCTACATCCATGCCAATGACAACCTTGTCAGAGTAGCCAGCCTTGCCAATAGCAGTCTTGAGGAGCTCCAGGGCTGAAACAGGGTAAAAAAATATCCAGTTACTAACAGGACAGACTAATGGTTTGCCAGAAAACACATTAACCCCTAAGGAAAACCTAGCAACTGCATAAAGAGAAAGTTCTTAAATTCACCCACTCCTGAATGCAACAGGATACCACTTCAGTACTGATTTTAGCTTGTAATAACCACTTTTATCTTTGAACAGTACCACTCCATAGTAGTCCCTGGACACTGGTCACTCCACTGTCCTCTCTGGCCAAGTCAAAGGAGAAGAAAATCAGAAGGGTGAAGAGCAGGAGCCTCTAAGCTTCTGACCGAAGGCCAAGCAGCAACTGGGTCAGCCAGGTTATTTACAGTAGCAACCTTAGATCAGGTTTTTCAGATATTAATGGAACACAGACTGTAAAAACAGCTGCCACCAGCAACTTGGAGATCCAAACATTCCTTGGCTTGGGATAGCACTCAAGATCATCTTCACTGCTATCTGCCAGGATACAAACCTAATAGAAGCTACATGTGCCTGCAGATTCAGGACCTCTCAACTTCTGTTGCTAGCTCAGTGTCAGCCAAGGCAATGCACCTTCAGCAATAATGTAACAGCTTTCAGTATGCAGCAACTCTGCTGGGAGAGTCCTAGCAGTATAGTGGCCTATCAGCTGTTCCATTCCTCAGAATCTGGCAGAAAAAAAACCTTCTGGTACAGATAATTTTTTGCACAAACAGGCAAAAGTTCTACTTTTCACATGAGTGTCCTCCTGCAGGCTTGTGCATCCCCCACAACCTAACAGTTCTGTTCAAATATCACAGCTCCTCAGCTTGGCCTTCATGCACTCCCACGTATTACTAGGCACAGCTCAAGCTGTTTTCTTTGTCAGCACAAAAACAGCTCCAGTAATTTTTGACTGCTGACTTCTGGGATGTTTGCAATGCATGTGGACATCCCAGCACCTCCTTAAAATGAAGGTGACAACTCTCCCTTAAGCTGCTGCAGGAATGAGATGAAGAGGCACTGAAAGTCATCTTGTCAAGCTGCACACACTGAGGTGAAAGGAAGCATCTCTGCAGCAACGGGCTGATGCCAGTACAAGATCTTAAAAGCTGTCAGGACAGAAGCAAAGAGAGCAGCAACACCTATAACCTCCTGATCCCTCTTTTTATCCTTACTAGGCAAATAAGGTCTTAATCCTTGGACTAATTGTTACACCTCCTACACACTCAAATCATTTTTACCTTCTTTATTTTCCAGGATGTTGGGGGCAAAGCCACCCTCATCTCCCACATTGGTTGCATCTTTGCCATACTTCTCCTTGATGACATTCTTGAGGTTGTGGTAGACCTCAGCACCAATGCGCATCGCCTCCTTGAAGGTGTCAGCACCCACAGGGAGGATCATGAACTCCTGCATCGCCAACTTATTGCCAGCATGGGAGCCTCCGTTGATCACATTGAAAGCCTTGGAGTGACCAAAAGGAAAAGCCAAGTTAGAATAATTTACAGTAAACAGTGGTAGAAGACCCAGCTCTCAAAAAAATTTGATCCAAACCAGAAGACATCATGACAGAGCCAGGCCATGCCCTTAGCTGGCACTGCCAAGACTTACAGGAACTGGGAGAATGACTTCAGCATTTCCAGCGAGGTCAGCAATGTGGCGGTACAAGGGGACGCCCTTCTCAGCAGCACCAGCTTTGCACACAGCCAGAGATACTCCCAAGATGGCATTGGCACCAAATTTGGCTGAAAGAGCAAGGAAACATTTTTAAGAAAAATGCTATGTCTTCCTAAAGAGGTTTGGCAATACTATTAAGGTCTTGGTTACAGAAATGCATAACATGAGCTGTGCACTGCCTATTATTTCCAATGATATAAATCACTTCTATCAGAGAAGCTTCATCTTTTCAGGTCTCACTGCAACACAAGTGCAACTTACATTTGTTCTCTGATCCATCCATTTCCAGCATCAGCTTGTCAATTTTTTCTTGCTCCACAACATTGACATTCTGCAGAGAGAAGTGAGAGAAACACTGAGGCCAAAGACAGCTCTAAATTCACCTATCCATTTTATCTGTATTTCCTACTTTATTTCCCTTCAACTCGTCCTGATTCCCCAATTCACTCCATTTGGCAGGCACCAGGAAATTACTTAAATGGAACCAACAGTACAATTGAGACTAGGTAACATGATCATGGGACAGCAGTATCTTCTGATCATTTCCAGAAGACCAGAACTGACAGAGTAAGCTAGACATATCAAAAACTTTGTTCTCTGCATTCAGAGAGAACTGTAAAGCTCTCTATTATGAAGACATATGTATATTGCTATCAGCTTGCTGTGAAAGAAGTCCCAGTTTATGCCCTCAGACCCTTCATTACAAACTGAGAACATCAGCCTGCTCAGAATACGGATCAATTGATAACCTATTTATCAGTACTAAGTTTTTTGGATTTCTGTGATTTGCATCAGAAACCTGCAATCATTTCATACATTACCCGTTTCACCCCAGTCTTTCTAGCTAGAGCCTAGTGCCCAAAGCATATAGGAAACTCATTCAAGCCGATTTTACAGTCCCCTATGATTCCCCTCCAAATTAAACAGCCTGAACTAAACCCAGTCTCTCCCCATCACTCAACTACCCTTTTCAAGTATAAAGCAGCTTCTGTCTTAACTGCATATTCCACAGAGGTTTCCATATGCTCAAGTGTTGCTGCACACAGCAACTTTAGGCTGCCATTGTTCTGATTGTTAGATCTGCAGTCGTTAAAGCAATTACTATAGGTCAGTTTTCCTCATGCACTCCAGCACACACTAACAACTCCCATGTAACACTGTGCAACTGTCTCTGGAGAGACAATCCATCAGCTAGGATACACCAGACTGGCATTAACGGATGTTAGTGGAAGACAGATTGCTCCTACCTTGCTAATCAGTGCAGGTGCAATTGTTTTATTGATGTGCTCAACAGCCTTTGAGACACCTGGAAGGAACAAGCAAATCAGACACTGGTTAACCAAACTGGCTGTGCAGGCATTAGTGGGCCATCTCAGTAACAGTTCAATCCCAAGAAAACCATCTCATGCTATCAAAGCTCAAACCTGAGTTTACTGCCAAATCTCAACACTTTTAGAGGTCATCTCTGGTGAGTGAGGTCACATGAAATAAGCATCATGTAGGATGCCTGCTGCAAGGTTAGTTTGCAAAACCATGCACTGGAGAAGTGTGTCCAAGTGACAAGGCTGCACTGAGAGCACATCCATTACCTGTGTGCACAATGCTGTCGCCAGGAACTCGTTAACATATTTAACGGCTCTGGATACACCTGACAGAAGTGAAATGGACAAGAGAATCAAGGAAGTGATGAAGGCTCACAGCAGAGACAGTCATGCGAGGAAAAGGACAGACAGACCTATAGGTTAGCATGTGTGCAATACAAAGCAATAGACCATAAGCAAAGTGTTCATAAAGTAGAAGTTGCTGCATCAGTCAGCCAGGTTATATTTATTTCCATCCAGATTTCATATTGTTGCAAACAGCCATGTGCCCAAGCCTGGAGTGGCTAAGTAACAGTATTTAGAAGAGGTTTAAGATAGGTAACTCCTACCCATTCATAGAAGAGATAAGGGCAGATAAGCATGCAGCAGCTCAGGCACTGTTAGCTACCTTTTTGTGACACAAAGCAGTACATTAGCAGGTGTCATTTACAACTGATACTAACCCCAAGTAGCCTATCCTGTATCCATACTCAGATACAGGCATGGAAGTTGATTGCCTGCAGTTCCCTTGGGTATGAAGGCAGTATGGACACAGCATCACTCTTATCTTGGTGCACTCACCATTACATTAGCCAGGAGTTTCAGAGAAAGCCTGTTTCCTCCCCACTAGCAGATCATCAGTAGCCTGCTACAACATTAGCCTAAGAAATGTTGTCATCCCTGTATTGTGTTTAAGAACTCCTTAGACCCTAAGTCCTTAACATGAAGTGAATGCTTTCAGTTTACCCAGAATCACAGTAATTGCCTTTCAGATGGTCTAGATATGCAGATTTAGATTAGGGAAGTCCTTTAGTTACACAGACAGATGCTTCTTCTAGCAGCATTTGGTACTTGGGATACTCAAGTCGTCTCAGAGTTTATTCTTTATTGAAGTGATGGCCATCATGAACCTTCTCAGCCAAGCTCTCTTGCAGTTCAGGAGTTACCTATTCTAACAGCAATCAGGAACAAAATGGCTTCCTTTCACCTGACCAGGAAGAAAGGTTTGAGCAGAGACAAGTAATTCTCTGTTCCAGTCAGGCTCAAAAGGCAAACTGATCACAGGTCCTTGTGACAGGCCATAAACACCTTAAAAAGCAGCTCTACTGTCCACACTTCCAGAGTATCTATGAGAGTTATTACTAGGATGTTTATTAGGTAGTGACATCTTGTATGTGAACTTTTGCTTTCTCCCATGATTGTTTTAAAGCCATTCTGCGACTGTTGTCTCATCTAAACTCCGGAGAAACAGTCATTCCCCAAGCAATCCAAATATTGCACCACTCAGGTAAATTCAGAGGTTTACCTTTTCCCATGTAGCGTGTCTTGTCATTGTCACGAAGCTCCAGAGCTTCGTAGATTCCAGTGGAGGCACCGCTGGGAACAGCAGCTCTGAAGAGACCTGGTAAGACAGAGAACTGTCTTAGTACATTCAAACCCACAAAGCATCCTCCACGCAGAGCATCCCAGCCTGCCCTTCCCAAACCCCATCTCTGCTCACTCATACTGTGGTCCTCGTGCAGCTGCCTGCTCCGTTACACATCATTAGTTCAAGTGTCTCCCTTGTGCTGACGAGCAGCAAGTCCTGGCTCACTCACAGGAACCTGCCCTTTTGCACAGTGTGCATTACAAGCTTCTAAGTCTGGGAAAGCCATCCGTTTCTTTTCCAAAAAGGGATTCCCTTTAAGAATAAGGCCAACTGCTAAGGCTGCCCCGATGGCTTCATTCAGAGAAACCATTTTTGGACCCAGCCTGGCAGCTGAGCCGAGTCCTTAAGAGACATGGCATACAAAGAAGTTAGGAGCCTGTTTCATGTTAACATGAGCACCATCCACCCAAGCAGTCATTCCTCTCACCAAGGATGCTGAGCCTTAACAGAAAATTGGTACATTAGCATCTGTTCTCTTCAGGATGCCAATTGCAATCTTCAATCTCTCCCTCAGCCCCTAAAGCAAAGGACTTAGTGGGGACAACCTCACTAAATGACTGCATTCATGTCTTGAGGCAGAGAGATCAGCTGTTTAGTTAGTGTATTATATCTATTGTGCTTGCTCATTCTACCAAGCCACGCTGGTATGGGTTTGCACAATGCAGTTGTCAGATCCTATCAGATATGGGATGAACAATGAAAAGCAAGGGAAACCCCCCAAAAAAAGAAATGAAATGTTACATGCACAAAACCAATTAGTCAAGTTGTTTAATCACCCCTGGGTACCTATGCAGACAAGAAACTCTTACTTGAGCTTCAACTCTGCAGCAGCAGATTGTGGTTGTTTCACTACGTGGAGTGGGAGGCAAATTGAGAATTATGCTGCCTCAGGTACAGTGGGAAAGGGCTTAGTGAAAAGGCAAGTTAAGTTCATTAGCAGCCACTTAAAGATAGGAAAGAAGGCTTTAACTCCAGCTTTGTCTGAAGCAGTCAAGGCTATCTCAGTTTAAGCTCAGGGAGGAAGGAAGATGGCTGTTAGTGGAAATGTTTGCACAATATAGATCACCAACAGCTAGCACACCAGCACACCACGACAACCCTTCGCTAACCAGGCAAACATCTTCAGATCCGCAAATTCAACCCAAGAGAAGGAGCTAGAGGTTTTTACTGCAACTCCTATGACAAGCTCAAGAGCATGATTATATGCATTAAACCTGGAGGAAACAGCAAGGAAAATTCCAGGGCTAGAACAGGACTGTTTTTGTACTTTTGTAAGAATTCATTCTATTACAGAACAGCCCTATGGTGCTATCAGATACAGAAAAGGAACAAACATCTACAGCTAAGGACTCACCTTTTTTGGTATAGAGGTCTACCTCAACCGTGGGATTCCCACGGGAATCAAAAATTTCACGGGCATGAATCTTCAAAATGGACATCTTGAAAACCTGCCAAAGAGAGTTCAGCATCGAGGAGTTATAGCCATTTACAGCCATGAGAACAGTTAGAGTCAGTTCACACTTTGCTTCAACTGGGAAAACTTTCGGTACCTGATGAGAGGCAGTTCATGTGCCAGAGGATTAGAATCACAGACCAGATGGGAAGGACTGTCTAGACAGAGCCGTGTTTTCAGAGATGCAAGCAAATGCCATCTCTCAGCATATAAGAGCAGCCAAGCAATCCTAATAGAGGATTCTCTGCAACAGGTTGGAATTTTTTTTCAAAAGACTCGAGGGCAGCAGTTCTTTATATATGCAACATACAGCAGCTGTTCAGAGCCAAATGTAGCCTACCTTGAAATAGAAACAGGCAGACAGGGCTCTATACCAAGAACTTGGATTATGGCAATTGCTCTCTGTCATGAGAGGAGTATCTACAAGAACAATCTAACACTCCTCCTAAAAGGAAGGTAAATCACAATCCTTTGAATACTTGGTTCTCATGACTTTTTTCCATACCTTACTGCAGTAAGGTATGCAAACTTATCAGTGTTTAAAAAAAGCAGCTTATGAAGTGTCTAAGCCATGGACCGGAATGAGAACTAGCACTTCTACAGAAAAAGAAATATCTGGAAGCTGACTTTTTGGCAGGCCAATGTGGGTGGTAACTGTACACAGGAATAGTCACACATCTCTGCAGTTACCAAGAAGTTAAGAAAACAGGCTCATCAGAATATCCAGAAGAGGTATCAGCTTCATATGTTCATTCTTTGCAGTTTTCTCACTTTAAAGCTCTTCCCTTCTATTAAAGGCACGGGTAGACATTTGGTTCACAGGGCCCCTTCCAGCTTGGGGCAGCAGAGTATTTTAAGGTACTCCTTGCTCTACTGTAAGAGGAAGAAGGTGACACGACTGCCCTAAGCAGCAAGACAACTTGGCTCGAGCTGGCTTCCACACTGCTACAACTTAATCCTAACTAGCAAGCATGTAAAACTAGAAAAATCCCTGCAACTCCCCTGTTATCAGTGCCCACCATACTTACACCTAACCCTTGCACTGAGCTGCGGCTGATACAAAGAATCACTGTTTTCTCTGAAAAAACGGTTTTCACAGACACTCGGCAGGCCCTGCTACATCTTACTTTCATTTGTCTTGCTTTCATTTTCAGCAACGTGGCTTTGATGCAGAATTAGGCACCCTGCTTTAACAGCCCTCTTAAGGAAGCCCTCCTGCAGCACAAGGAAGAGCTGCCCCCAGAAATGGCTCCTGGTTCAGCAAGGCGCATTACTCAACTGTCCTTGACAAAGTGACCTCCCCAGAGTCCCTCCCTGTTCTGAAGAGGGAAGCATTTTGCAGCACTGCATCATTTCAAAGGTTTTTCGCATGGGATTTTTTTTTTCCCCAATCAATTTTGCAAGCCACTCACTCCTGTTTTCAAGAAACAATGTTTTTACTGGCCTATTCCTAGGTTAAAAAAAAAATAAATAAATAAAACAAATTATGCTGTTTATCACAAGCTGAACTAAGTTTTCAGCCTCAATCTACTCATTGCAGCACTGGCAACTCAAGTGCTACCTCTGCAATAAACTAGGGCTAAGAAAGCCCAGCTTGCTCCCTACTTGATCCTAAGCTCTGCATAGGGAATTTAACACTCCAACTACAGTGCAGACTACTCCAACCTAAACTAAAATGATTTACAGAGCCGTAGTTCTCATTTAACTTTGCTATCAAGAGTTTTACTCACGGGAACTGCTTTGCAGCTGTATTTTGCTTCAGGATGGAGCACTGCAAAAATCGGAATAAGGAACAAAGAGCAGCAGCAGAATTTGGCTACCGAGGGGACTATCCTGGCACGTTTAGGAGTCTTATTACAGAATCGCTGCCAGCAGCAGCCCCACGTGATGCCAAGATACCTGCAAGGCGCCCGCCATCCCCGCTCTAATAAGCATCTCTACGTGCTAGATCACTGGATTAGCTCCTACTCATCCCTTTTTAGCACAAANTTGCAGCTGCATTTTTCTGAAGCAAAAAAAGGGCTAGGATGGAGTACTGCAAAAATCGGAATAAGGAACAAAGAGCAGCAGCAGAATTTGGCTACCGAGGGGACTATCCTGGCACGTTTAGGAGTCTTATTACAGAATCGCTGCCAGCAGCAGCCCCACGTGACGCCAAGATACCTGCAAGGCGCCCGCCATCCCCGCTCTAATAAGCATCTCTACGTGCTAGATCACTGGATTAGCTCCTACTCATCCTTTTTTAGCACAAAAATTTTCCTACACGGGGAAAATGCAGGGTCCAGCACACGCGTGGACCAACACGAGTGACCTTTGGTACTCGCCGGCCTTGCAAGGGCTGCTGCTTCACCTCGTGCTCTGCGAGCTGATGCAACGTGCCCGGATGAGTCAGGGATGCGCGGAGCCGCTTTCCCTTTTTTAATAGGATGGAGGCCCGCGGGCTTGGCGAGAAGCATCGCGGCTTCCTGCCGGGCCCCAGTGACTCAGCGCAAGTAACGGGGCCGAGGGGAAGGCAGCGCCTCTCCCCACGCCGGGCCACGCGTGGCGGCTCCGCGGGCCCCGGCCACCCCCTCAGGGCGGGATGGCGCAAAACGCTCAATATTTGCGAGGCGAAGTCGAAGGGCGCCCGCTGCCCTGGCGGGGGCACATCCAGACCGTCCGGAGCAGCTGGTTAATGATTAAGAGGAGACATTAACCGCCCGCAGCCGCCCCAACGGACATGGCGCGGGGAACCCCCCCCCCACCTCCTCCAACGGCCACGCGGCGGCGAGGCCCACGCGACACCCGCGTGGGGACAAAGGCGGCGGGATCCCTGCGCCGCGGTGGCCGTGGGAGGCCCAAAGCGGGGGGAAGGCACCGCCGGGCTGGGTCAGGCCTACCCGAACCGGGCCGGGCCAGACCGAACCGGGCCGGTCCCGCCGCACTCACCTGCGCACGGCGCCGCCTCACCAACGACTGGGGAGCGGCGACCGCGCGCGCGCCCGCCTATAGGCCACCCCGCGCCACGCCCCGCCCCTCTGCCTCCTCGCCATTGGCCGCCGCGCCGCTCGCCCGCCTCGCCATTGGCCGCCGCCGCCTCGCCCCAGAGGCGGCGCGCGGCGCGTGCGCTACGTGCCGGGCCTCACGCATGGAAAAAAACCGCCGCGGGGCGGGGCGAGGGGAGGGGGCGGTGCTCGAGGTGGGGGCGTGGCTTGGGTGCGGGGGCGTGGTTTTCCTTATGTGGGCGTGGTTTGCCGCAGGGGGGCGTGGTTTGCCGCCGCCGCGGCCACGCGTGCGATGAGCACGGCCGGTCTCAGCGCGAGGGCGGCAGCCGCGCGGTCCCGCAGGGCGGATTCGGAACCAGAGACCAGAGCGGGCGAGAAGGAGACAAGAGGGGCCGCAATCGGACACTCAGGAGCCACATAGGGTCTGGAAAAAGCACGATGCTTTTCTGGGACGAGGTGGCGATCGCTCCTCACAGTGCTTAAGCAGTGCGTGGTCGTGCGCTTGAATCACAGTGCAAAGTGGACAAAAGCCCAAAATATAGGAAAAATAGGGAAAATGGACAGAGCTGCCCTAAGGAACACAGCAGCCCCAAGCCGGGACACGAGTGCCACCTCACTGTGCGGGGCTGGAACGGCTCGCGGGCTGCAGAGCTTTCCCCGCTCAGCAGATTTCATTTGGTTTTCCTCCGCGCCATGCTGTACCTATTAAAATAAAAGTCAAAGCCGATATTAAAAATACCACGGCTCAGCCGCGTCTCCGGCCGGTTATTTTTCTGCTCTCATTTAGGGCGGAGCACCCCTAAGGCGATGGGATGTGCAGCTGGCCGGCGCGTCTGTGGGAACGCGTCGTCGCTCCGGGTCCTGCGCTCCATTGAAATAATTTATTTTCTTTTTAATAGTTTATTTTCCTTTCTCGAGGGGGGCTGGCGGGAGCAGGCGGCCGCTAACCCGGTTTGACCTCCCGCGAGAAGGGGCGGAAAACGAGGCCGGTTCTCGGCATAGAGGGATGGAGGGAACACGGAACACGTGGCGGCCGCGACGCTCCGGAGCGCTCGGTGCCTCGCGCTGGCGGGACGAGTCCTCGCGGGCCCCGCGGCACCGGGCCTGCCCCGGCCTCTCCCCTGCGCCCGGGGCGCCTCCCCGCTCATCCCGCCCCATCCCGCTCCGGATCCGCTCGCTTCCCAACGGAGCCGCTCGGAGCAGAGCAGCACCTGGGCCGGAGAGGTAACGATGGCACCGCGGTGCTGCTGCCGCTCCTGGTGCCCTAGAACCGAATATCTAAAGGGTTTTCCTCCTGGTGGTCGGGAATCTCTCCCTGTCCTCGCAGCCTTCCTCTGCCCTCTTCCTCCTCCTCCACCCTGATTGTGCCCACTCTGTGTGCCTAAATACCATGGATTTGGGACACACGAGAATGACCTGAAATCGGTGTCTTTCCAGATGCTTTCCTGCCTCTCCCCGGCTCTTCCCGGGTTTTAAGGGCGATGCTCGGCTTTCTGCCGGGCTCGGGAGCGCGAAGCTGCGGGTGGGAAAGTGTGGCTGGATCGGGAACAGCGACCGCAACCAGGTTATTTGGTTATTTAGTTATTTGGTTATTTAGTTATTTAGTTATTTAGTTCCTGGGGAATGAAGCAGCACGCAGAGCCCTGCACGAGAGCAAGGAGCGTGTTTTCTGGCAGCTCATGGTCTGCCGAGGTTGTCTGGTCTTCGAGGTGAAACTCCAAGCTCTTAATCCCGATGGATATTAACTGCGGGAATGGTGCGACCGAGGGCTGCACAGATCCGGGGCCACCGAGCAGGTCGGAAAACCCGTGGGGAAGAGGATGTCCGACTGGGAATCGATTAACCGCTAAGAAATCCTAATCGCTCTTTGGGGTGTTACAAAACACAAGTCTGGAGAACACCCAGAAGCGCCGGTGACTCATTTGCCTCCCTAATGGGTGGCAAAGCTTTTGCAAAGCCCGCGGGCTGCCGAGCAGGATCCTCCTGCCCGGGAACAGGTCCGGCGCGGATGGCGGGGATGCAGGTCTCCTTCCTGCTCCGCTCCTGCTTCATTCCCATGGGAATGGCTCCGGGCATCTCGCTGCTCCTGGCTCTGCGGAGATCCCGCCGTGAGGAAGTTCAGGGAGGAGAAGGCTCCTTGATGGTCCTTGATAAATCCTGCTTTCCGCGCTCCCGCTGACGCTCCCGCTGTCTCTCCTTGGCTGTAGCCGCTGAAAGGCTCCGTCAGGATCCATAAACCGCTCCGGATTTACAGCGCTGGAAGGTGGATCCAGCCACGCGTATCAAAACGTTGTGTTAGAGGAACGAGGCCTGAAGGGACCGTGTGAAACGGAGCAGGGAATCCTAGCGCCTGTCTAGCAGCAAAATTGGAAATAACAGTAATAATAAGAATAAAAAGCGCATGGGGACACGTCTCTATGAGTGAGGGTCACCTCTTCCTTCCAAGAGGCCGCCTGAGGCAGGCAGATGCAGAAGCTCTGCTGGACAGAAGATCCAATCTCAACCCATATTATGAGAATAGGCTTTACCCTGTCTACATTCACCTTTTCCAGCACCTAGGAAGGCTCCAACATGGAAAAACAGCCAATTCCTGGCCATGCCCATGGAGCTCTTCATGCACAGGGTCAGGAGAGGCTCCGGTGCATCCCGGTCCCATGTGCTGCTCTGCAGCGTAACCAGGTCCAAGCCCCAAAATCTCCCTCTCAGCTCATTTTGGGCCGTATTTACCCAACTGGATACACACGGATTACCAAGTTCATCGCGGGGCATGTTTGATTAGTTTAGTCCTTACACAGCCGAGTGCAACTGTCAGAATAAATGACTTTGTTAGAAGATGGGGGAAAAATACATGTTTGGTTAATTAACTCAATATCGCAGCCGTTCCCAAACATTAAATACACACCGGCCGAAGCGGCCAGGCGGGAAAGGCCTTTCCAGAATAACAATTTGCTCACAAAGAATAAAACGAGGAGTAAAAAACGGCTTCTGCCCTTGTGCTACGGCTGAATTATTGCAAATGTTATTGTAAGGGGCAGGACATGGCAAAGGCAAGTGCTGGGATTTGGCCGTCTTGCCAAGCGCTGGATATTGCTGCCTGGCACCGAGAATCCAACTGGATTCGGAGGCGGCCGTAGCTCTTCTCGCTTCCAGGTGAAAATCCTGAGCGTTTTCGCCGGGAACGACCCTTGCCCGGTAACGGGACAAAAGGGCAGGCGGGAGATCTATGGCCTGTTCCTGCTCTGCCAAATGGCTTTTACTGAGCCTCAAGCAATTACTTTTTTGGACCCAATTTTGAAGGCAACCAAGTGCCTGAAGCTGCACGGAGCTACTGAAGCTCCCGGGAGCATCCACACACCTCCTGGTCTGGATTTGAGTCAGATCACGATATAAAAAGGCACCGGGGGGGCTGCTTTTCTCTCTCTGCAGTCCAAATACCCTCTAGGAGACCCGGATTCTCCCCAGGTTTCACATCTCTCACATTCCAGCCCAGGTTTGTGGTGCTGGGGAGGGCACCTCCATCCCACATCCTGGTTCCCAAGGGAGCTGAGCGCCCACAAAATTCCCTGCTGCTTCCCAAGGCCGTGACCACTCGGTGCTTTGCAAATTCCCTTCTTATTTCTGCAGAGGCTCCTTTCCCCCGTGCAACAAGGCCAGGTCGGAGCTCCATCCTCGCGGATGCTCATCTGCCGCTCGCGTCTGATTCCAGGTGCAGCAGGAGCCATGCGGGTGCCCCCGGCCGTGCTGCTCCTGGCGCCCCTGAGCTGCGCTCACCTCGTGCACTGGACGTACAAAGGTAACGAAATAATAAATTATTAATAATAAATAATAAATTATTAATTTACGGCCCATGCAGCTGCGAAGCCTCAGCTCTCTGCTCGCCTTTGTGTGAGCAGCAGAGCTGGCCGAGCACGGAGCCTCCAGCAACGGGACGAGCTTTCCGGCACGCTGGGATAACAGCTGCCCTTTGGATGATCCCGCAGGGAAGCGCTTTAAATACGGCGCTCGCCTTGTTTTATCACCCTGCCCTGTGTGGTAGAGGTGGCAGAGAAGTGCTTATTGTTCCATTGATTTATCCTGTGACATTTTAGTTGATTCTTGATTGTTTTAGGGGGTTATTTGCAGATTTGCAGAGCTGGCTGAAATCAGCAAGAAACTTTTTACTGCCTTTGGCAGGCTGGGAATAAAGCTAAACCACGGGGTGCTGTTGAACAGAGGCAACGCTGCAGTTGCACTCCCAGCCCTTTGCAAAGCTCTCCTTGCAATTCCATCCATCCAGATGCTCCGCATTGCTGCAGCCCCCATGCTTATCCAGTGCCAGGAAACAAATACCTGGGAGCTTAACCGATTCCTCAGCGGGGGAGGATTTAAATCCCAATTTCTGCATAAACTCCGATTCTCCTTCGGCAGAGGGTCGGTCTCCTGCTGTCACGGGCTGTTACCGCAGTGCAGGTTTCTGCTCCCCTGCAGACACAATAACGCACATTTTCGCCCCGGGGAGGCAGAGTCTTTTATTGCCGCCTCTCTCGGCGCTGCAATAACCAGACTGACGCGGTTTGTGGGCAAACGAGGGGGTTTTTCCAAGGCTTGTGCTAACGGCAGCTCCCACCACGCTGCAATTCTCCTTCTCCTNTTTCGCCCCAGGGGAGGCAGAGCCTTTTATCGCCGCCTCTCTCAATAACGAGACTGACGCGGTTTGTGGGCAGACGAGGGGGTTTTTCCAAGGCTTGTGCTAACGGCAGCTCCCACCACGCTGCAATTCTCCTTCTCCTGCAGAAGGAGGGCTGGATGAGGAGCACTGGGCAGAGCACTTTGCCGACTGCGCCGGCACGCGCCAGTCTCCCATCGACATCCAGAGGAAGAAGGTGGTCCACAACCCCGCGCTGCCGCAGCTCGAGCTGCGCGGCTACGACGGGCCCTTGCGGGGCAGCTTCACCATGACCAACACCGGCCACTCGGGTAAGGCCGAGACAGGAGCCCTTCTGGTCCCATCTGTGGGTTGTGTGTCCATCAGGAAGGGCAAACCCTAATGCGTGAGTTTTAGCCCCAGTTTGCAGGATTGGCGGCCCCTAAGGGGGTCCTGCACTCAGCATCCGTCTCTGTGACAACAGAGGATGCTGGCAGCCACCAGCAGCACAGCAAAGGCTTTGTGGTTTTGAAATGCAGATGTCCTTAATGGTCTTTTTAGGTCCTTTTAGGTCTTCCCTAAAGCCCAAGCCTTTCATCTGCGCCTCTTTGTTAGGGAAGAGCTCAGGTTTCTGCACATCTTACCAGGCTGCATCCTGCAGCGCTGACAACAGCAGACAGGGACCTTTCCTGCTGGGACAGCTGGAGAAACTCTGGAATGTGGCAGCCTCCTGCTTTTGAGCTGTAAATTGGGTTGTGGAGGCTCTCCCTGGGCTCTGTAGCGTGCAATGACACTGCTTGTGCTCAGCTAGATACTGCCCAGTGCATAAGGGAGCACCAGGATGGGGTTAAACCAGCCTTAGCAGGAGGAGATTGTCCCTTCCAGGGACAATCCTGTCCTATTCCAGGAGCAGAGGCCCTGGGATGATGTCAGGTTGGTGCCCCTGCAGGGACAGATCATTGATTTTTGACTGACTCAAGTGCTATCCACAGATAAAGTACTTTTTTTCTGAGCTCGCTTCACTTTATTTTGTCATCTCATTTCACCCTGTTCCCCACTTTTGCTTTTTTCCCCACTCACACTGGAAACACATGTACAAACCAGTGAAAGAAAAAGCAACTACATTTCTGCAATGTGTCTTCCCTGTTAGACATTAAAAACGGTTAAAAGGCACGCAGAACCCAGTAGTTTTGCCCTCTGTTTCTGTGCATTTGTAGACCGCAGCAATATAAAAATGAGCAGCATCTGGGGCATGCTGACTCCTCTGCGCATCTTCTGTGCAATAACCATCAGCAGGAAAAACAGAGAACTCCAGGTCAGCAGCAAGGGAGGAAAGAGATGAAGTGATGAAAGACCCGCTGCTTTCAGGGAAAGGCTGCTGTGGTTGCAGTTCTGTAAGCCGCAGTCACTAAGTGCTGCTGTTTATCCCATGCAAGCTCAACGTGCAGTCAGAAACCCTCCTGACAGCCCGGCCACCCCATCTGACTACAAATTAACTCCTCCAGGTTGAGTTTTCAGCTCTTGGGCTGCACATGTGTATTTTCCTATTCTCCTGTTAGCATCCAAACGGTCATTTGCAAACGCAGGGAATTTTAATACAGCAGAGTGGCAAATGACAGATCTTAATCACAGCTCCTGTGGTGAGGCTGGATTTTCCCATTGACTTCAAGGCCGCATCCAGCAACAATTTCCACTTGCTTTACACAGAGATACAAGGTGAAAAGCAGCAGCAAACCTTGCTGTTAGCTATCCCTGGGCTTCCAAACTATTTGCACAAAATATTTTGCAAAAGCCTCAGCCCTCCCATAAACTCCCACCCGTCTCAGGCTGAGTGCAGAAAGCAGGAGCCCTAACAAGCTGCTTGGGGAGGTAAATAACCCTCATTAGGGAAGGCAGGGAGCTGCATGGAGAGGAAGGTGGATGTTTATTTCCCACTCTTGACTCTTGGGGTATTATGGGGAAACACATTTTCCTCTTATCTGCCTGCAAATAGTTTATAAATTCTTATAATAGTTTAGAAATTCTCTCCTCACAAGCACAAACTATGGCTAATAAATAATACACTGCTCTGTTTTGAGAAAATAGTCACTTTTTTTCATAATGTGCTCCAGGCTTTCATTACAACGAAGCAATTCTCTGTTTTCAAGCCTAGGTGGGGTGTATTTATTAACATAACATATGATTTGTGGCAGCACGGTAGCGGGAAGACGAATGTTTCATAGTCCCTTTGTGAATACTCTCTGGAAAGTAAAGCAAGGAGATTTGTTTCTACCAATCCTCCCAGCACTAACGCCGTCTGCTCGGATTTACGGGGTTCTGGCCCCACGGAGATGCAGTTTCCAGAACACTGAAAATTATGGTGACAGGTTAGATGAGGCCAGTCACTTTCCCCAGTTCTGCCTCCTTTTTCTCTGCTGGAAATAAAGATGTTAATGAAGCTGCGCAGAGCCCTGCGGGACGCAGTGGCTGGGAATGAGATGAGCATTAAGCCACTTCCATCAGCACCAAAGGAAAAACCCGGAGCTGCCCCGGTGCAAAGAAATCTGCAGGTCCAACCTCTCTCCTTGGTGGTGAACAAGCCTTGGGGCAGGGAATATTTTAAGTGCACCCTTAGCTTTAGGCCTCAGGGATGCCCGTGTGGAGCGGATTTTGCTTCCCGCATCCCGGTTGCTATTTTGCACCCTGTTTTGCAGTGCAGATTGACCTGCCGCCCAGCCTGGGCATCTCCCTTGGCCTCGCGGGGCCCTACACGGCCGTGCAGATGCACCTGCACTGGGGCGGGCTGGACCTGGAGAGCAGCGGCTCCGAGCACACCCTGGATGGGATGCGGTACCTGGCCGGAGGGAGGGTAAAACGGGGGATTTGGGATTTGCGAGCGGAGATTTGGGTGCAACAGCCGCCAGGATGCACCCTGGGGGACAAGGGGCTCCCAGTCGGCTGAGCAGCCCCTGATGCTCATCCTAAATCTGCTAAATCAAAGCTCTGGGAGGCACAAACCCCAGGGCAGCTCTGGCCCGGGTTTGCACCACGTCCTCCTGCACAGCCCTGGGGACAAGAAAACCCCATGTCCCCCCTTGCTAAACGGCCCCGTCTCTCTCCCTGCAGCTGCACGTTGTCCATTACAACTCCGCCAACTACTCGAGCTTCCAAGAGGCGAAAGACAAGCCCGACGGGCTGGCCGTGCTCGCCTTCCTCTACGTGGTAGGTTCACCCCAGAACCTCCCTCCAACCATTGCAACCACTACCGATACTGCAGCCCGGGCAGGGGCTGCGTGTCCCAGTCTGTCCCCAGGACTGCTCTGCACCACCCCAGCCAGCTCAAGCGCCCGAGATCCCTATTCCCGGAGCAGGATGGGTGGGATGGAGCCAGGCTGCCCATGCCCAGGTCAGACTCAGGATCTCTGCAGCTCAATACTGTGTTTTATCCTAGATGTAGCATCCAGCCCCTACTACATCTAGGGTGGCCGAGCCTATTAAGAGACCCCTAGTGATATTTGTCCCCTTCATCCCCCAAGGCAGTCCCCGGGCAGAGGGCAGGACAGGCCCTGCTAACTTCCCTTTCAAACCTCTGTGCTGTGTTTAGGACGGCCACTTCGAGAACACCTACTACAGCGAATTCATCTCCAAACTGGCCCAGATCAGGTTTGCAGGTAAGCCCCAAGCTGCTGGGCTTGAACCCCTATACCTCAGGCTAACAGCCCGTGGATGCGCTGGAAAGACCATCCTCTTCATCGCATCTTTGTGCCCAAAACATGACACAGCAGTGCGCGTGGGTTCGGTTTATCCATCCCACCTCTACCACCGCTCTTGCCTTCCTCTCCTGCTCCTCTTCTTCACCGTTAATTGCTAACATTGCCCCCGTGCTTCCTTTGGAGGTCAATCCACGCAGCTCTCTTCCCTGGACGTCCGGGCGATGCTGCCGGAAAACCTCTCGCGCTTCTACCGCTACCAGGGCTCGCTGACCACCCCGCCGTGCTCCGAGAGCGTCACCTGGACCGTCTTTGATGCCCCCGTTGTCCTGTCGCACACGCAGGTAGGAGCAGCAGCGAGCTTCTCTCGCGGGCAAAAAAACCCGGAGAGGAGGCTCTATAATAAATTGCTAGGCTTAATCCTGAGCTGGAGGGTCTATACTGACTTTTAGGCAAGATCCCTGACCTTGTAGCCCTCTAATAAGGCTGAATTGTCCCCAGATCAGCCTGCTGGAGGGCACCTTGCTGGACTGGAGCAACAGGACCCTGCGCAACGACTACCGGCGCGCGCAGCCCCTGCACGGGCGCGTGGTGGAGGCCTCCTTCAGAGCCCCAGGTAAGGGAGACACTGTCACCACTGTGTCCCCTGGAACAGCTCGTTAGCCAAGCACCGTCTCAGCGCTTTCCAAAACAAAGGTTTTTTTTCCCCAAAATCTGCCCCAATGTACCATGCGGAAGCCTTGGCCTTCGGCAAATTCCGTTGTCTCTTTGCTCTAGAAACCTGTCATCCCGAGGAACTCAAGCTCAGGCTGGAGCAAATCCAGACGCAGCTCCAGGATATGAGAAAGGAGTTACTGGATGGAGTGAGTCAAATTGGTAAGGAACACGCATGCACCTATGGAGCTATAGGCTAAACCCTGGGTTACCGCCTGCCTCTGATAATGCCCTGCTGCTCCAAGTCATTCGGAATTTGGGTACTGACACACGTAAGTGGAATTTGGGCCCCAATCCGGGCCACATGGAGAATTTCCATGAGTCACAGTAGCTTTAAGTCTAGCTCACTATCAGCTGGCACCGACTGCGGCTTTGCAGGCAGGAATCTGAGCTCATGGTGCCCCTAGGGAAAAATCACCATCTCCATTTCACACAGGATGACAACAGAGGGAGGAAAAACACATGATTTTCCCAAAGTAGGCAAGGGTGATTTTTTTTTATTATTTCGAGCTTTTTTGTTGTTGGCACTGCAGACGCTGCAGCCAAATCAGCCAGGATGGCCCCATGGTGCCAGCTGGGTGTATTCTACAAGCCTTGGAGGCGAATGCAATAGCAGACGCTCTTTGGCTCTTTCAGGTGTTAAACCCAGCTCCTTCCCAGCGTTCTACTTCCCAGCAGAGAGCATCGAGAGCTCCGTGCACGTGCAGCCCGCGCGCGCCCTGGCTCTCGCAGCCTTCACGCTCTGCTTTTGGGCACGAGCGGCGGCGGGCGGCACGCAGACCGTCCTCTCCTACTCCACGCAGCAGCGGGACCACGAGCTCGTGGTGACCGTGGGGACGCACGTGGGGCTCTGGATAGGAGGGCACGTCGCAAACTTCCCTGCGCAGCACAGCTCGCGGGGCTGGCTGCACCACTGCGTGGCCTGGGATGCTCCAACGGGGCGGGCGCAGCTGTGGCTGAACGGAGCGGAGGGCAGAGCCCGGAGCATCCAGACCGGGTACGAGATGCAGGCCGGAGGGACGCTGGTGCTGGGCAAGGACAGGGACGCGCTGCTCGGCACCGTCTCCAACGGCTTCGTGGGCTGGATGAGCCACGTGAACCTGTGGAGCCGGGTGCTGAGCGGCGCCGAGGTGAGGGCGCTCGCGCTGTGCAGAGCGGCGCGGGCCAAGGGGGACGTCGTGGCGTGGGGAGAGACGGCCCTGGCCCTCGAGGGCGGAGTGGTGCTGAGGCCTGACACCAGCTGTGACACCCCCTCTTCTTTATAATTTATTTCTTTTTAAAGGCAAAAAATCCTAACCCTAACCCTTTGGGGACCTCGAGAAGGGAAGCTTGCTCCATGCATTTGTTTTTGATTAATTGCTTGTTTCTCCTTCTGCTTCGTACCGACTCAATAGGCAGCCCCTTAGGGCTCTAGGTTTTTATCCGAGGAGATGGTTGGGGGTGAGGCCTCCATCAGTGATGGAGCGAAACACGGAGCAGAACTCAGCACACTCCAAGCCCTTGCACTGTCACATCCCTCCCAGGAGGTCACTTTAGGCCACCCAAGACCCTACAAAATGAAGTGACCCCTGGATACATCTTCACATCTTCGTCCCACCCACCCAGGANTGCTTCGTATCGATTCAGTAGGCAGCTCCTTAGTAGAGCCCTAAGGTTTTTATCTGAGGAGATGGTTGGGGGTGAGACCTCCATCAGTGATGGAGCGAAACACGGAGCAGAACTCAGCACACTCCAAGCCCTTGCACTGTCACATCCCTCCCAGGAGGTCACTTTAGGCCACCCAAGACCCTACAAAATGAAGTGACCCCTGGATACATCTTCACATCTTCGTCCCACCCACCCAGGACAGCTATTGCCTTTTATAAAAGGAATCCCTTTCAAGCAAAAGATATCACAAGAGGAGCTCGAGGGCAGGGATGAAGCTCCTTTCCCTCTGAGGATGCAGAAGGGCATCACACAAAGGACCATCTCCATCAGCGATGCCAAGCCAGCACCAGGCTGTTAAAGAATTGGTTTTTTTTTCCTTGCAGAGGGAAATTATGCTGTGATTAACCCTACCAACATGAAATCAATAAATATTTTAAGAAACCCTTCCTTTCTCACATGCACTATACTTTCTTCTGAGAGCCAGCACTAGTTCTCTGGCTGCAGAGCTTTCCCAAACCATTTTAGCCTTCAGGTGGAGCTGTGCCCTCAGAAAACACTTCGGAAGGCCCAATAGACATTTTTCCAGACAGGTTTCAGACACTTGAGAGCTGAGAGCTCGTAGGAAAACTCCAACTTGAAGCAACTCAGTGCTAGAGCCCCAACCAGAGGTACAAAAACGCGATGGTCCCGGGTGGGAAGGGGCTGCAGAGCTGCAATCATTGCCCTGGCACCTGCCTGAATTCAGCTCCTCCAACACAGCAGTGAGGTCCTTATGGTCTTCAGGACCACGCAGCTCAGGAAAGGAGGAGTTCCAGCTGTCCCAGCTCCAGGGAAAGTATTTGGGAGGTATTAGGGATCAGGAGAGGGACTGAGATGCCCACACCAGAGAGGCCATTCCCAAGACCGCAGTGGCACAGGAGCAGGCGGGTATAGACTGCGAACAAGCACAGCCAGAATCCAGGGGAAGACTCCTCGCCACAAGGAAAAATAATCTCAAGAAGGACCTTGCTGTAAGAGCTGAGGGCTGAGTTTGGTTTGAAGGACACATTTGGTGAGTGGTGTGGAGCCTTCCCAGGCAGGCAGTCCTGCAAAGCACACGAGAGGAGGACAAGGGTGGCCAGGATAAACACTCTATCAGCCCATCTAACCCAGCATCTCTCAGCACAACCCAGGCTCTCGCCATCCCACAGAACATGGAGCAGCTAAAGCTTGGCATCAACTCCGCCTTTTTTGCAAGCTCCTGCTGTTAATGGTGCAAAAAGTCCAAGTTCAAGGTCAAGACAAGTCACTGTTCTCCCACCGAACAGGGATCCTGCACATGCTCGAGCCAGGCCAAATGCTGGGTGGCATCACAGCTCGCTCTGGGAGACTTCACTTTTCCCTGCCTGCTCCCCTGGAACAGTCTTGAAATCCTTGAGCTCTTCTTTTTCGGACTGCAGCTCTGCCTTGTTCCTCTTGGCCATGATCCTGTTGATTTCCATGAAGGTTTTGTTCTTTGTCTCGGGGACAATGATGAAGATGTAGACCATGGTGGCCAGGCAGATGGCACAGAAGATGAGGAAGCTGTAGGCCTTGAGTCCAGCCTGGAGCAACGGGAGACACAGCAGAGGTGAGGGCCATGCAGAGGAGTGCCCTGGATGTGCACGTTGCACCATTTGGGCATTAGGCTGACACAGCAAACTGCACATTTTAACTAGATTTATGTGAAGTTTGGGTGATTCTAGATTCTGAGATCTCTACTATGGAGGACATTTATTGGGGCAGGGGAAATAATTATATGATGGTGTGTTATAGCTGAAGATACTGCTTCTCCTGGGCACATCTTACCTCCATGTAGAGGAACACGAGCCCCACGGTGAAGTTGCACAGCCAGTGGACAGACCCACCCACCATGAACGCTGCAGGCCGGGACGACTGCAGGAACATCTCGGTGATCATCACGAAGGGGATTGGACCTGGAGGATAAATATATAGATGGAAATCCCAACGGCAGTTGGAATTCCAGGTTGGCACTGTTCGTACCAGTGGCAGACAGTGGTTCCCAAACTGGTAGACAGGACGTGGTACAACTCATGGTGTGGAGCACAACCCAAGACAACAACCAACAGGCACAAAGAGAAGAAATTGAGTCTCCAGCCTCACAAACTATTGATTCGAAGCTCAGCACAACACTTGCCTTCATCCAGTTTGCAGAGGAGGCTGGCCTGGACCACGGGTACTTACTGGCTCCGATAGCGTGTCCGGTGACGTAGATGATGACACACGCGATGCTGATGTAGGACATCCACGACAGAGTGGCCTGGGGAGAATTCAGCCAGGTTAGAGCTGGTGCTTGGGGAAAGCCAGGATGTGCCCAGGGCACAACCTGCAGTAAGGTTTGGGGGTGCTCTAAAACCAGGCTCATTCTTTATTGCCAGATTTATCAAGGTAGATACTCTCAGACACTAAAATCAGAACTTGGGTGTAAACTTTGCAGTGGATGCAACAGGTATAATGAACATGATAGGGGCAGGAGAATAACCAAATAGAGTCACAGCTCTTCCTGGATTCGCTTTGGGTAGATATACAAGTGCAGAGGTCCCCCAGATGGCAGAAGCAACTTCCAAAATCAAATATACCAATGGCCTTAACCCTGGGTGGTGCAGAAATGCAAGGACAACATCACCCGGGTCACCCATCTGCACACCTGGAGGTTGAGGGCCACGGTCAGCACTGCGCAGGAGACACAGCACATCCCAAAGCCAGCCAGGAGCAGGATTCTCCTCCCCAGGGACTCCACAATGAAAACCTGGAAGAGACAGGAGAGTGAGGGACCAGAAACCTGGAGACACAACATTGCTGCTGCAAAATCTACTTATGAAGGTAGTCTTTGTTATCCGAGAAATTTAGTGAAGTTTTCCCAGAGCAGGAGGCTTTGCCAATGGGTTGCAGGTAGCAAATCACTCAGGAACTGTAAAAATTCTGAGTTTATGAGTAACAGAGAAAGAAAAGCAGTCCCTGCTTTAACACCCAGTCCAGGTGGACTGCATGGAAGCCCTGCCTGGTGACATAGAAAACATCTGAGGCCTGGTGGAAACCAGCACCATCGATGCAGGAGTAACACAACCTTCTGCAAATACAGGGATCAACAGGGAAAACCGGATGAATTAGAGCTCCAAGAGCCCCAGTGGATACTCACAGCAAC
>VWPW01001536.1:0-11752 GCA_013389825.1 Crypturellus undulatus
TTTTTTTTTTTTTTCCCCACAGCAGCTGGCACTGCAGATTTTGAGGCTAAGAGCTAGGAAGATAGGAAGAGACACCTTGTTATAGCAACCTCTCTAGGCTGTGGGGCCACAACAGCCCTAACTGATGTACATGCTGGTCACCAAGACCTGCCTCTCCCTGTGCCCTCAGCCAGTATCTCCACCCTCGTGCTGGCTCGAGGGCTCCCTGGATCCTACTTTGAGCCTACCAGGGTGCTGAGCAGCAGAATAAACAAAAAAATAAGTCATTTTGGTTGATTAGTTTTCTGCCAGCTCAACACATTGAGGCAGTTCTTTGCAGGATCAAGTGAGAAAGGGAGTGGGAAGGGGGAACTGTGGAGGATGGCAGCTCTCAGCAGAGACATTGGCTTTGGATGCCATAGAACTGCTGCTTCCATTTCCATTTTTATACATATATTGATAATTGTCCTGGTTCTTGCTCAGGGTACAGTCCTGCACGTGATCTTATTTCCAAAAGGACCTATGTGACTTCTGTCTTTTTAAGAACTTTTAATGTAGATCTTCTCTAACCAGGATCATTTTGCTGGAACTGAGGAAGAGAGTGAGGACACACATAATTATGCCAGCAGTTCTGAAGAGGTGGCAACCTCTGGATGGGAGCCACGAGAAGCAGCTGCAAGCAGGCACCTCTGCACGGACCTCAGCTGCAGCTGAAACAGGATGCACAACCTACGGCTTCAGTCACTGTTTCATCAGGTCAAAGGAAGGGGCAGGGCAAATTGGTTCGGATCAAAAAAGAACTATTCTAAATGTTTGCTCATAAAACCTAAGAGAACCTTTATTTTTTTACCCTGAGTTTTGAAAAGATTTGGCTAATCCTTTACCAGCCTCTTATTTTCTATTGTTCATCTAGTTTCTTGTTTAATTCCCATCCCAGACAAAAGCAGAAATGCCAGGATACCACAAAAAGTCGTTGGTCTCTGTAGCTTTTCAAGCCAGGTAGAAGCAGAAGTAGTGGGGATTTCTTACAAATTATCCAGACGGTTGCTAAAAGTGTGCCTGTCCTCTTCAGTGTCTTGGACCCTTCTAGAGCAGATGTGTTTGCAATAGAAGATTTTCTGTAATTCACAGAAAATTGGACTAGAATCACAGAAAATCCAGTTGGATTAAATCAAGCCAGCTGCCTTCGTGAGCTCGTGAGGGGTCCGGCCTCCCTGAGGCCGTCGCCTCAGGTCTGACTGAGCATTTACTGAAAAGTGAAGTAAAGCAGCGTGGGGACCCCCGCCTGGCGTGGGTGGTGACACCGACACCTACGCCGATAGCCCGCAGTGAGGCCGCTTTGATGACAGCCCCTTTGGCCCAGTGCTGCTACGTGGGGCAGCCTCCCTGCTCTTTGCATTTCAATCGCATATATCTAAATTCGATCGTTTTGAACTCTTATCGGGACTCACGGAAAGGCCCCTCTCCTCCGTAATTGCAGGGACCAAATGAAGAGGGTCCTTAAGCTCTTTGTGAGTCAGCTGATCAGGATCTGGCCTAAGGTAGCAGAACTTCCAGCAATAAAGGAGACATCATCATTAGCTGCCCTGCTTCAGGGATGGGTATGTGACAAGCACTGGAATGCACCACTTTTCTTAGTCAGGCTTTGACAACGACTTGCTTGATATAATTACTTTCAGTGTTATTTAAGGCTCTGACTAATCACATGGCAATGCCCAGGTTTATAATGCAACAGTGTGTAGCCTGGAGCAAATTCTGACATAATTACACTGTATAAATTCTCCCATTAGAAATGACACTGCATTGGCATTGTGTACAAAGCAGCCATGGTCCAGTCAACTGGCTCTGTGAAAATCTGTCTGACAATTGTTTACCCTGTTGGTATCTTATTGACACTCGGTACAACGATGAAACTGTTCTGTGACAGCGGATGGGAGCCAAAGGCCTAAACAAGTCTCTCAATGCCTCTCTCACCCTTCAAGCACAGTCGTTTGCTTGCCCGTTTTTCTGCAAATGAAGGCTCGCTCAATTCTGATCATTCTGAAGCAGAAAGAAAAGCATATGGTTATGGTACAAATCACAAAAGCCCATAAAAATCCCAGCTGGGGTTGTATCGCTTGCCACAAGGAATGATGCTCCCCCTGGATGTGTCCCTCAACTGTAGTGTGATTACAGGGCAATTTTAGGATTCGTTCCAACCTGGCTTCTCTTTGCGCCGTGTCAGCAGACCACGAGCCAAGCTGCTCTCTAGGTGCTTTGTGGCACGTGCCAGCAGTGTGACAGCGCATCGTGACGGGCTAATCTGTTGGACCCTGGTGCATTGTGCTGCAATGTGATTGCACGACTTGGATTGCATGGCTTTTGTCTTCCAGTGTCCGGGCTGAGGACGTTTAAATGACCTGCTGAAACGGAGGCTGCCTCTGTGGAAACCAGGACAAACTGGGCGGAATGAGGACAAAACTCCCACGCATGCAACCGTTCGGTGCCAATGCTGTTTGGGCAAAGGAAGCCAAACTCATTTCCAGTTTCAGAGCACTGCTGCAGTGCAGGTCAAGAAAGGATTTTGCTCTTTTTAGTTTTTATCTCACACAAGGACAGGAAATTGATACAAAATCTGGAAATAGGCACTCAACAACCTGGAGAAATTCAATAAATGCAATGACTATTGATTATGAAAACAAAAATCGTAAGCTATTCCTATCACCTGTCTGATCTAAAGATGCTTGTGATGTAAATCAGAGAAATCCTCTAAAAAGACATCTCAAGCAGCAGGCCTGCTAGTGCTAGCGACAGAATTGTAACAAAAGATGAAAAAATTTGGAGGGCAGCAGATAGAGGGGAATGATTCTAGGGCTTTCCTCCAGCCTGAGAGACTTCCGATCATTTGGAGCATTAGGAATAGGGTCTGGAGTTGTTCCAGGTCTTTAATTTCAAGCTGGCTTGGGAGACCAGCAGGCCTGCTACACAGGTGGACTTAAAGAAGCTAAATATAGAGTTTTATTACTTGGAGGTGAAAAAGGGAGAAGTTGAGTACTGAGGTCCCTATCTGTGGAACATTGCTCCTCAGAGCACATTATCTATACCGGATAACTTAAAAATACCAAAAGATTGTGCTTATTTCTCCACGGAAAAGGTGATTCTTTAAATGGGGTAATCTCGTGTTTGTTTGGAATCTGCAATACGAGCAATGTTGGTAACGTTCTTCCATTTTCACTTGGTGTTAGCAAACCCCATTAAACTGCCCCAGACCTGGGATGATAACTCGTGTCTTTTGTTTGTTTGTTTGTGTTTCAGGAGCACGAGGGAGCCAAGACCTGAGGGGGCTGTGGAACACGAACAGTCTCTCCATCTCCAGGACAGATCTCTTTGCTTCAGCAAGGAGCAGCAGGGAAGAAATTAGCACAGCTCTTCCCTGTGGCAAACCAAGCTGTGGCTAAAGGAATATTCAGATACCCTGGGCTGCCAATTCAGAACTTTTCTAAAACCAGCAGTAAAATTCGACTCCGATTCCTTTTTAGGAAAAGAAAGCCGTAGTATAAAGTCCCATTTTCTAGGCATTAAAAGTTTACAGTCGCACCATTAAAAGGAGCAGTTTGTGTCAAACTTAATGTTTGGTCTTCAGGAACAGCTAAGAGGAAAAGAGAAGGTTCCCTGTTTGTTCTGCAAAACAGGAAAGTGGCTGCTTTCTATACTGTAAATATGCATTAGGGAAGCTCTTATAGGCTCGTGCTGGGGATTTGATGTTTTTAACTGACTACATTCCTTACATTTTTGTATAACTGCCAAGAAAGCTAAATAAAATGGCTTTTTTAGTGTTTTCTCTAAGAATAGCCCTGCTTCTTTGTAAATATAGCAAAGGGATTGTTGATAATAATTCTTTGGGAGAATAACTGGTGTTATTGATGTTAAAAGTAGAAAGATTGCTGTTTCTGTGTCTCAGAAATAAAGCTAAGTGGGCTGCAGCTTCAGAAAGGCCGAGCATTCCTTAGCGAGTTACTGAGATTAGATTGGCTTCATTCTTGTGCCAGAAGGTGTAAAATCTGCGAGTGAAGACCGGCACTGGAGTTTGACTAAATAAAAAAAAAAAAAAAGAAATTTGCATTTTCTTTCAAAATGCAAAACTTCTGATTTTTTCCCTCCTTGTTTGCATTTCTCACTTTGCAGCTGGTTCTGCCTTCTGCCAATTCACCTTAAAAATATGGGGGTTAATGCTTGATCTGACTCAATCAGTCACAACTAATACCTGGATGGCTCTGACCCTTGGCAGCGCTGGGTGAATTACCATCCTGCTGACATACCAACAGGTGAAGGCTGTTGTTCTCGTCTGGAATTTGACAAGGGAAGGCTACGTTTTAGAATATAGACCCTGATATGTTGCTGGTTTTAAACTGTTCATATGCCAAGCCCTTAGGTGGGTTTTTTTTATTGCTATAGGATAAACTAGTGGTAAAACCAGACCTGCTGCCTGAGAATTTGCACGAGTGCTCTGAGCACTCGACATTGCTGCCATGTGTGACCGCAACAAGGTGGAGGGCTCGGTGTGCTCACAAATATCACCAATATTCAAAGGCCAATGTTCATTTCTTTTTAGGGCTGACTACAAGTATCTGTAGTTACTCTATTTAGTTACTTCCCATACAGATATAGTAAATAAAAATAAGGTAATCTTGTGGGATGAGGTAACGAGACGTCTGTGCATGGACGTCCCTCAGCATCGTCTCCGGTGCCTGTCTAACCTGGTGTCTCTTCTGTGTTTGCTCTTAGATCCGATATTGCTACTGTTGGTCCCAAATGTGGATTGAATCCGAGGCAGGCGGGACCTTGCTCAGGTCCAAATAAGAGCAAAATCACCTGAGAACACCCAGGCTCAGAGCACCTCAAACCTCGGTGATGAGGAAATTCTGAAAGCACCTTGTCCCGTGAGATTTCTATCCCTTAAAGCCATGTCCGCGTGCAGACCTCGATTTGCCTCTTGCTTCTGCTGCTCTTTGGGAAAGTCTGACAAAGAGTTTGTGGCAGAAGAACAGGCTGAATGTTACAGCTGTGCTCACACCAGGGGCTGGGGAGAGAACCTGGTGGGAGTAATTGGTGATTCAAAGTGCCCTGTGACTTGTGTGTAACCGGAGGATTTGAGCCATAGTGGTCTCAAGAGCTGCTTTTAATTTGCCTGAACCACGAGTCTGAAAAAGGTCTTGTCCTAACTACGAGATAAACTCTCTATTGCTATGAGATAAACGGCTCTGTTGCTCCCCTGAATCCCCTGTGCACCTAAGCAGGAGGGCTAGAGCAAGGGCTGCGTTCCCGGGCGGCGCTGGACGCCCAAACACAGCTTAAGGTCAGGCTCCGCGCTAAAGCTTCCCCAGAATCCCAAATCCCCTTTTTATATGAGTTTCCCTCAAACACAAACAATTAAAGAATTTCATCTTCTCCTGCTATGGTGGGAAAGCCTGGATGCTCCTCCAGTCTCTCAACTTTATTAAATAGCTCCAGAATCTTCCCTAGACGAGGGTCCTGCTTGGCTTCAGACAACACATAGCTCTGTGTTTGGTGGGACTAAATTGGTTACCGATGCCAGTTGGCAATGGGGGAGAGAAACAGCACAGCCTGTAGCACAGACAGAAAAAATAGGCATCTCCAAGGCTGGAGTCTGCCTTGGAGTCACTTGCAAGGACGCCAACCAAGGCAGCTTTTAGGGACCTCAGCGTGGGCTATTGCACATCTCTGCTATCTGCCTCCCTTTATATTTCCTCTCCTAAGGAGAGTGCCAGATTTCAGACTTAAGAACCGTAAGTTTGATGTCTAATGGGGCACTGAGAGATGCTTTTTGCAGTTTTAGGTTTGGAGTTCTCTCCATTAATAGCAATGGTCTAGTAGAGCGGGGAGGAACTTGTCCCCCCGGGCTGGATCTCTTCAGGCACCAGCAGCTCCAGGGACGTCTGCGGAAGCCGCTGGTGACATCCCGCCAGCGATGGTGACATCCCGCCAGCGTGGCACGTCCTTACATCCCGCAAGCAGAGGCCAGCAGAGCAATAAGGTATCTGCCACGTGGCTGCGGGTTTCTCCCCACCGCACCAAGGCAAAGCAGCCCTTCCCTGTCAGTCAGTGACCAAAACTGTTGATTCTGGAACGAGTCACTGCGCTGGTTGCACGGGATGCCAAAACCTCCTGGCAGCTGGGAGGCAAAGGTGTTTTCTTTTTAAATGAATTAAGCTGTGGAAGGAATTTCCCTGAGAGCTTGTTTGATATCTGGAGTAGAAATGGCTTTCCATCTTCATCTACTCAACGCTCAGGATCGCTTCCAGAGATCCTTTTAGACACATTTTTCCTGTCCTATCCTGTCTTTTCCCTCCTCAGATTACAGTTCCTCTGCATTAATTGCTTGATGGCTGGCGAACGTTCCAGGTGAATCCAACTCGGTTTTCTTGCTGGGTTGTAATAAGGAACTCGGTGGCTGTAGAACCCACTTGCTGTTGTATCAGGCATTCCCGGCAGGGCTGAGCTGCAGGGAGTTGCTGAATTGCTGGATAAAGCTCAGCTCCTGCTCCCCGTTTTCCCGGGAGCCCCTGTGCTCCGTTCAGCACCTTCCCCTTCCCGGCAGCACTGTTAAGGTGGGATTTCCAGGCCGTAGCCTGGAGCACATCCCAAGAGCCAGGTATGTCCCAAGCAAGGACCTGTCACCTTGTTAAATGCGGACACTTATTGCGTGATTCAGGCTACTTAAACCAGGCCCTGCAGTTTAGCTGTGCCCGAAGGCGCCCTGAACACTTTGTGGTTCTGAGAAAGCCCTGGGGCTGCCAGCCTAATGCCCCTCGGCTCTCATAGGAAAAAGGACCTTTACCAGCACCTTAAATAAATATTCCCTGTGCCTTTAGACACTTAAATACCTCTGCAAAGCTGGCTCCGTGCCTGTTTGTCTGTACTGGGCTGCTGCTTCTTCACGTTGATGCATGGGCAAGGGCTGGGCGCTCGGCTGTAATTTGGGGCTCTGTTGTGCTAAGTGCTGTACAGGCAGCGAACAAAAGAGCGCTGACACTTCCCAGCATCTACTTGTTGTTGTCTTAAAAACAACCCTCCCTGGGCCGTTCTTTTGTGTTTTATTCATTGTTTTCTGGCTTCCTTATGGTGCCTCCCAGCTAGAATACCTTTGCGCAGCTCTTGGGTGACCTGGGCCAAGTTACCTGGTGCACTTGGGCCAAGCCTAAAGTGGGGTTTATCAGTGTCCTGCTGCCTTGCAAGCACCGACAGTGGCCGGAGCGAACCGCAAGGCTGGAAGTGTTGCAGATCCTGCAGCATCAGGAGTAAAACTGCTCAATAAGTGCAGGGGTTCGAGGTTCCCACTGGGGTTAGAGCATAAGGACCGTGGAAATAAAATAATGCACAAGTTTGGAAGGGAGCAGACGCAAACGTGTGCTGCTCCATGAGAGCAGATTCACCCTGCGCACATCTGGGCTGAGAGCGTTTTGCACCCAGGCTGTTTGCTGCAGCTCCGAGGTGGGATTTCCTCCGGATTTACACCCGGTACCTTCATTTCTTGTGTCTTGACCTTTACTGGGGTAAAAACCAGTGTGTTCAGCACCAGCCAGGCTCGGGTGCAAGCTCGGGCGGGAAAGATTTCCATCTTTCCTTGTGTTATGTAAATCGGCACCGTCATATTTTAGAATAAAAAAAAAAAAAGAAGAAGAAGAAAAAGAAAAAAAAAAACTGTCCTAGTGTTGGTGTTGTGAAATCCCAGAGGGAAAAAAAGTGTTTTCTGGAAGATTTAATGTTTTCAGGTTCACTTTGGGGCTCTGCATTTCATGGCAGCTGGTTCTCTGATTATTTTATATTAAGGACCAACTTCCAGTAACATCAGTGGGAGCAGGATTTTAGCTCTAAAGCTATTATTAACTAATACAGCACAACAATGCCTGGCTTTCGTTCTGTTTTGTTTTCTCCCAGGGTCGGAACGTGTGTGGATCCCATTAACTCTATCCTCCCTGCTCTCAAGATGTTCCGCACAAATGATTTTATTTTTTTTTGTAAGAAAATATATTTTACTAGGCAGTTTTATGAGAGCTGACAAAATGCCTCGTAAATAACCCAGCAGGAAATATGGGGTAAATAAAATTTTTACAACTTTATCATAAACCTGAGAAGTCTTTGGTTCCCTTTCGAATGGAATGAGCAAGGTATTTCATTAAAGGCAAAGACATGCTCTCTAAAGCCCGACAATTATAGACACAATGCCTTTTTAACCTGTAATTCAGTCAAACAGGTTTGGTGGCAGTGGAAAATGTAAAAGGCCCCGTTTTGACACTTTGGGTCATGCTCCTCGCGGATCAATTTGTGCCGCAGTTTTTCCTACGCGGCAGGACGGGAGAGCTGGTGTCAGTGACCTGCCGGGGTATCCCGAGCACCCGGGGAACCGTGGATTTGGATTTGGGGAGCGTTTTGGGGACATTTTAAGGGTTTGTGTTGCCTTCGTGCAGCTCCTCGGTGCGGATGCGGCACACACAAATATGGTCTTCAGGTCGCCAGCGCGAGCCTGAAATGAGCCGATTTGGGCAAAGCCCAAGTGTCTGAAATAGAAATGCTTGGAACAAGGCAGAGCCCTCGAACGTTGCGTGAAGGGGGAATTTGGATCCCAGCAGGAGGGTCTTCACAGTGCGATATTTTGGTATTGTGGGAAGGCAGAGGGGGAGTCGCTCTCTAGTCCTTTGCGCTTGAAAAAGAAAAGAAACTGACTGACTTTCACAACTGTTTGCTGCCCAGAGGAAAAGAGAGATTTGGCAAAATACAACCTGCTCTTTGGTACAGAAGAGGTGTGGAAAGCACCGCCCAAGGAAGTGATAAAACGCTATTGTGTGCCTGCCCGCGCTGATGAAATACTGGAGCGAAGGTCTGCACCGTTTCTCACCCCTCTGATCCGCCCTGTTTGTGCCTATGGCTGAACGGGGAGCGGTGCTGGGAAGGTTGAACCTGGTGGAGCCTGGAGACATCCAGGTTGTCCCGCTTGGATCCTGGTGAGCCTGGAGACATCCAGGTTGTCCCACTTGGATCCTGGTGGAGCCTGGAGCCATCCAGGTTGTCCCGCTTGGATCCTGGTGGAGCCTGGAGACACCAGGTTGTTCCACTTCGATCCTGGTGGAGCCTGGAGACATCCGGGTTGTCCCACTTGGATCCTGGCGGAACCTGGAGACACCCGGGTTGTCCCGCTTGGATCCTGGTGGAGCCTGGAGACACCAGGTTGTCCCACTTCGATCCTGATGGAGCCTGGAGACATCGGGGTTGTCCCGCTTGGATCCTGGTGNTGGCCGAAGGCTTCACGGGGAACAGTACCGGGAAGGCTGACCCTGGTGGAGCCTGGAGACATCCAGGTTGTCCCACTTGGATCCTGGGGGAGCCTGGAGACGTCCGGGTTGTCCCGCTTGGATCCTGGTGCAGCCTGGAGCCACCAGGTTGTCCCACTTCGATCCTGATGGAGCCTGGAGACATCGGGGTTGTCCCGCGTGGATCCTGGTGGAGCCTGGAGACAGCAGGTTGTTCCACTTCGATCCTGGTGGAGCCTGGAGACGTCCGGGTTGTCCCACTTGGATCCTGGTGGAGCCTGGAGACAGCAGGTTGTTCCACTTCGATCCTGGTGGAGCCTGGAGACACCCGGGTTGTCCCGCTTGGATCCTGGTGGAGCCTGGAGCCATCCAGGTTGTCCGGCTTGGATCAAGGACATGGGGCTGCTCCGGGAGGACATTAGCTGCTTTCCACCTCTCCCTGGGGCATTGCCCACCCTTCCAGCATGGATGGGTGAGGAGTGCCCACCTTCCCTCCAAGGCACCATTGGGATAGCCCTTCCCCACCCTCCCAGGCCATCACACGGGAACTCCCTGCAGGAATGTCCTGTTAGGAAGCACTCAGAGCCTTTGTAGCTCGAATACCCGCAAACAAGCGGGCAAACCGTTTCTCCAAAGCCCTTTGATGCCCATGGCTTTGGGGCAGCTCTGGGAGGGCCGTTCCCAGCACCAGCAGCTCCCCAGGCTCCCCCTTCCCCGCTCGGAGCCCTGATTGACTTGGGAGCCCCGTCAGGGTGGCCCTGGGAGCGCTCCCCGCGCCAGGGCTCCAGGCTGTTGTCTGGGAAGCACAATTGCCGCGGCGCTTTCCCGGGAGGACATTCCGTGCTGGCAGCGGGCAGCGCGTCGGAGCGGCAGCCTGCGCGCCCGCTCACGGCCCGCCGGGGGAAATGGGCTTTCTGCTGCCGCGGGGGAAGCCCATATGCTGCCGAATTCCCGCTCCGAATCCCCTGGGACCGTCCCCAGGCCTCCGTCACCACCCCCTGCCTCTCAGCCCCCCTCCCGCCCCGATGCAGGGGTTAAATCAAATATCATTTCCTTCTGATTTAGCCTTTGTCTCTGGCAATCAAAACGCCTTCCAGGCCCCTGTGGATTCAACCTTCCAGGTCAGCGCGGGACATGGGAAACCCCTTCCCAGGCAATTCACTGCAGATAACGTCGCGGCTGGTTCGTGAGAGCGGCCGGAGCGCAGGGGCTGCTGCTTCTCGCCCTGCTCCCCCAAATCCACCTCTCCCTCTCGTGGGGCCTTCCCAGCCTATTCCTGGGCTGCTGGGAGACAAATGATGGGTGCGCAGAAGGAAATGGGGAAAAAAGAGGATGTTGGGGAGCAGGGATCCCCTGCTCAGGGGATCAACAGGCTACAGGAGTCCCCGGAGAAACTTAAAGGCTCCTGTTGTAATTCTGCTGGGCAAGAGGTGGGAGAATTTACATATACTTGTGTGTAAATGGGAAGGACACCACTCAGCATCACTCGTATGTCATTCTTCAACCTGAGGGAGGAATACGATCCTATGTATTTTTATTTATATGTATTTTTATTTATATGTATTTTTATTTATATGTATTTTTATTTATATGTATTTTTATTTATGATTGCTCCTCTGATCTGCTCCCGCTCGGCATCGCCCTGCAGACTCCCTGTCCCAAACCCTGTGCGGGTCCCGCTGGTGAACGCTCAGCAGACTCGCTGGGGTAACGGGGAGGCCCGTGCAGGGCAGAGCGTTCCCCGTCTGCTCCTACGAGCTCCTGTTATTGTAACCTCACCTTCCCCGTGCAGGTTTGTGTGCTCGGGTTGAAAGGGGAACCGGGGGACGGCGACACCGACTCCGGCCGTAACGGGGACGAGGATGATGGTGGAGGAGGATGACGGTGGAGGAGGATGACGGTGCTGACACGTGTGCGGTCCCTGGGGCGGGTAGGATGGGTGCAAGGAGAGGCCGCCGTGTCCCTGCGCAGCCCGCGGAGCCCTTTGCTCAGCGCTGCTCTCACATCACTTTTGGCACTCGCGTTTGCCCGTGTCCTGTGGTCCAGTGTGCCGATTCGCGGGTGCAGGCAGCGCCGCGGGGCGCACAGATGCGATCCGAGCGGGAATGCGCTGCGGATGCACGGCTGAGCGCGCCCAGGGCCTTCCTGCAGGAGCAGAACTGCCCATGTTCACCCTGGGCAGGGACAGAGGATCATGCAGAGCGCTGAGATGTTCCAGGTCCTCAGCAGCTTTAGCCCATTCCATGTCAGGGAATTGTCAGCCCTCGTGTGTCCCCCTGGCATGGCCGAGTCACTGTGTAAGTGCCAGGCCTGTCCTTAGCCGCTATCCACAGGGAACAGGCAGGGATGCAGGGGGATGAGATGGAGAAATGGGGCACTGAGCGAGGGGCAGAGGTGCCGGCGTGTCCGTGCAACCGTCTAACGTGGGGCGATGCATGGGCTAAAGAACCCTGTGCCTTCAGTGC
>VWPW01001539.1:0-11641 GCA_013389825.1 Crypturellus undulatus
CCTTCTCCGTGTGTGCCTGAGCCCGAACAGTGAATATGGATTCACAGGACAGCTTTGGGGAACAGAAACACCAGCGGCACACAAAAATAAGGAAACAGTTGGTCGCAGGGTGCTGAGTTTATTTATAAGTAAGGACTGAAATGCTGACATTTAAGACAGTTTCTCCTTTCTGGGAAGCCATGCTTAGCTCAGGCCAATCCAAAACACGCACACGATGCACTTGCCCAACCGAAGGAAATCGTAACTCCTCGTTTCCCATTTGGGACCAGGGGTGTGGGCTGGGTAGCTCCCACCCTGGATCTGGGGGGCAACCATGACCACCAGAAGGCAAATGGGCAATGAGACCACAGAGCCTGGTGTGGCGCTGCTGGTGGGGACATGCGGGCGGTGTGTCATGATGCTGACCTGTGCACCCAAGGGTGGTGTGTAGGGCACACACTTGGTGCAATTGGGTTTGGAGCATCCAGCCTGGGTGCTACACCATCCCTCATCCTGGACTGCTCATGTGCCAACAGGAAATCCCGTTGCGGTCCAACGTATACGAGGTCTATGCCACGGACAAAGATGAGGGCCTAAACGGTGCAGTCCTGTACAACCTCCTGAAAACGGGTGCGGGAAACAAAGATTGGGAGTATTTCAGCATCGACTCTGTCAGTGGGCTCATCCAGACGGCAATGAGACTGGACCGGGAGAAGCAGGCAGTGTACAACGTAAGCAGGGTGGGAGTGAGCCCGCACTAGGGAAAACTTCACCCCAGCAACTTAACAAGAATCAAAGTGCCTCAGGTCAACTGTTTTCTGGAGGCGATGGTAGCCCCCCAGCAATTCCCTGCTAAATTCCTCCCAAAACACCACTGTGTCCCACCACGACCCCAGTCTCTGTCTCAGCACTGTCTCCCCTCTCCGTCTGCTCATGGTGCCTTGTGCAAGACAGCTCTTTCGCCTCTCTGCAGCTGATCATCGTGGCCTGTGACCAGGGCCAGCCAGCTTATGAGACGATGCAGCCCCTCCAGGTCGCGCTCGATGACATCGATGACAACGAGCCTCTCTTCCTCCGGCCGCCTGTAAGGCCCTGGGCCATCAAGAGGGATGGAGGGCTGGAGGTGTCTAAGGGAACAAGAGCAGCACCAGGAGGGAAGAGGCACTGGCGGGTGGTTTGCACATGCTGTGGTTTGCTTGCCTGTAGTAACCCTCCCTCTCCTGTCCTGGCGCTTCCTGGCAGAGGGACAGCCCCCAGTACCAGGCACTCTCTGTCCCTGAGCACTCACGGCCTGGCACGGTGGTGGGGAATGTCACAGGAGCAGTGGACGCAGACGAGGGCTCCAATGCCATCGTCTACTACTTCATAGCAGGTAAGATGGGGTGCGTGGCTCTGCTTTGCAAAGGAGGGAGCTTAGTGACTTTGAGGATGACCAAGATTGCTGCCCTCAGCCACTGTCCCTTGTGCACCTCTGCTTCTGCCTGTCGATGCTGCCCTGACAGCCCTCAGCCTCCTCCTGCACATCCCTCACCAATGTTTTGTGTTGCTTGCGTCAGCTGTGAACTGGATTTCTGCTGCGATATGCAAGAGAAGTGATGCTTCAGAAATCCTCACCCAAAAGACAACTAACCTGACTCCCCTTTCTGTATCCTAGCTGGGAACCTGGAGAGCAATTTCCAGCTGAGTCGGGAGGGGAAGCTGCAAGTGCTGCAAGACCTGGATCGGGAAAAGGAGCCGTACTACTCTCTCATCGTCAAAGCATCCAGCCAGAGGAACTGGACACCACCCAGGGGCCACCGGGCGGGCAGAGCCCAGGCCTGGGACCTCAGCACGGACCTGACGCTTCAGGAGGTGCGGATCTTCCTGGAGGACATCAACGACCAGGCGCCACAGTTCACCAAGTCAGAGTACACAGCGGGTAAGGGGTGCCAGACTGCACCCAGGGCGTGTGCTCTTGTCTTGAGCACCCAGAGCAGGTGATGCTCCAGGGAAAAGTCTATTTTCTCCAAGGAGGCTCTTGGAGAAAGGGGTATGGAAAGGGTCAGATGAGAAGAACCAAGCCCATGGTCAATGTGTTAGTGCCGGCTTTGAGGAAGAGTGATGCCTTCAGCAGTCTCCCTGCGTGGCTCCAGCTCTCCTTCCCTTCTCTCCCTCAAAGGGGTTGCCACAGATGCCAAAGTGGGTTCAGAGCTCATCAGAGTCGTAGCTGTGGACGCCGATGTGGGAAATAACAGCCTGGTCTTGTACAACATCCTGGGGATCCGCTACATCAAACAGCACTCCAACGACTCCGAGGAGGTGGCCAATATCTTCAGCATCGGTACATGTGCCAGAGGAGCCAAGGCCAGAGATGTCCTCATGGCCAAGGCCACCAGGCAGCACAGCCAACTACCCTTACTGCCATCTCTTCCCCTTGCCCACAAGGCAGGCTCTGGCTTTACAGGAGGAAATTTGAAGGGGCTGCAGTAGGTCATCCCCCAGGACCTGTTTTCCCATTGGCCATACTCCAAAGGACGCATAGAGCTGTCCACCACGTCCTTTTCCTTCCCTCTTTAGGTTTTGCTTCAGGATCGTTTACTGGGAATAAAAGGGTGTTTAAAAGAGAGCAGGGGCCCTCTATCAAAGCACCAGGAGAAATAGCAAAAGGCTCACGGTGCTAGGCTTGTGGCCCAAGCCCTTGCAGTGTCCCCCACCCCTTTGCTTGTAATGGTCACAAAGACAGCGGAGACCCTACTCTACGTAACCCTGGGTTGTTATCCTCCTTCCCCAGGCACTCTTGACGGAATCCTGCGGACCTTTGACCTGTTCACAGCCTACAACCCCGGGTACTTCGTGGTGGACATCATGGCTTCCGACCTTGTGGGCCACAATGACACAGCCATCGTGGGGATTTATATCCTGCGAGATGACCAACGGGTCAAAATCATCATCAATGAGATTCCCGACAAGGTCAGGCAGTTTGAGGAGGAGTTTATCAGCTTGCTCTCCAACATCACAGGTGCCATCGTCAACACAGATGATGTGCAGGTAACCACCCTCATCCACCACTTCACTGGGGCTCTGTCCTAAGGGAATACCCTGACACAGAAACCCAGCCAGAAAGTTTCCACCGTCACCACTTCCAAAAGAGAGGTGGGAACTGGGTTGCAGAAGAGCTTATCAAAAACACCTGATTGAAGACATCTGGGCTGGAGGTCTTTAATGGAAGGGGCCCAAAGTGGCCCCATGCCAGTCCTGAGGGTCTCTTGCTCTCCAAGCCCACCTTGGATCATGCTCAGGAGAGCCTGTGCTGCAGGCCTTGCTGTCTCTCCCCAGTTCCACGTCGACAAGAAAGGCCGAGTGAACTTCGCACAGACAGAACTGCTTATCCACGTGGTGAACAGGGAAACCAACCGGATTCTGGATGTGGAGCGGTGTGTTACCCACCCCTTCATCTGGCCTGCCACCACTCAGGCCTGTAGAGTAGGAATGTCATCAATCTTGACATGCCTGAGCAAGGTGAGGGGGTCTCCCGTCAGCTACTGTATCCCTCCTCTTCCCAGAGTAATTCAGATGATCGATGAGAACAAGGAGCAGCTGAGGAACCTCTTCAGGAACTACAATGTGCTGGACGTGCAGCCAGCCATCACTGTCCGCGCTCCAGACGACCTTTCGGCTCTGCAGGTAACAGGCCTCCCCATGACGTGGAGAAGCTTTTTGCCCAGTTAATGTCATGCAGGTGCCCGGAGTTGGGTGCTGGTTGAGTCCCAGATGTTGCTCATCACCCTGTCTCTTCCAGATGGCGATTATTGTGCTGGCCGTTCTCCTTTTCCTGGCTGCCATGCTCTTCATCCTCATGAACTGGTACTACCGAACAGTGTGAGTTCCCATAACAGTCTGATCTCTCCTTGCCCTGCTGCTGTCTGCACAAGCATTGGTGTGCACGACTGGTGCAAGTCTCTCCACGTCTCCCCTCTGATGTATCTTCCCTGATTTCCTCTGTGTCTTTATTTTGCAGGCACAAAAGAAAATTAAAAGCGATAGTGGCGGGCTCCACAGGTGAGCTACACTGGGGTTCTTCTACAGAAAAGCAGAGCAAGATGTACCTGGAGAACTCACCTCCAGGAAGGTTCTGCATGCCAGAGTGTGGGTGCTGGTGCTGGGGAGAAGTCTCAGTGATGGGTGGGCATGGGCTGCACAACCCCTACCTCTGCCTCTCTGCAGGGAACCGGGGCTTCATGGACATCATGGATATGCCAAACACCAACAAATACTCCTTTGATGGGTGAGCTCTGCCCCTTCCCAGGGTCAGGTCACAGCAAGGGCTCATGTGCAGGGGATGCTGGCTTTTTTCAGCCGCTGCCTTGCATTAATGGCTGTGTTTCCTCCTGAGGCAGGGCAAACCCGGTGTGGCTGGACCCCTTCTGCAGGAACATGGAGCTAGCGGCGCAGGCAGAGCACGAGGATGACCTGCCCGAGAACCTGAGCGAAATCACCGACCTGTGGAACAGCCCGGCCAGGACCCACGTGAGATGTGGCGCTGGCACTGGCCTGCTCCTCAGCAACCCATGCAGCTCCCAGTCAGCTGCTGGAGTCCAGGGTGGTGGGAATTGTCCTCTGTCATGGTGCTTGGGTTCAGGATTGCAGACATGCCAGTCCCTGGGCTTGCTGAGGGGTGACCGAGCTCCTGCTGCAAGGGGTGGCAATGAGAACTGAGGTTACCTAGGGCAAGGATTGGTGGGAAGGTGACGGAGCCCTCGATGCTGCCATCATGCTGAGGCTCTTGCTCCCGCGCTGTGTTCAGGAGCCCTCTCGTCTTGCAGGGCACCTTCGGCAGAGAGCCGTCCGCGGCCAAGCCTGAGGACGACCGCTACCTCCGGGCTGCCATCCAGGAGTACGACAACATCGCCAAGCTGGGGCAGATCATGCGCGAGGGGCCCATCAAGGTGAGCAGGGCCGCGGCGAGTATGCTGCCCAGAGTTCGCACGGGCTTCCGGGACAGCAGAGTGACTTCTTTGCTCCAAGAAGCGCTGGAAAGGGACCAGGTTCTTCTGTGGGGGGCGGAAGGCGCTCCCGCGGATAACGGTCCTCTCTCCCGCTCCGCCCAGGGCTCGCTCTTGAAGGTGGTCCTGGATGATTACATGCGCTTGAAAAAGCTCTTTGCCCAGCGGATGGTGCATAAGGCCACCGCCAGCATGGGGGACCGCTCCTCGGTCACGGAGGTAGACGGGGTGTGTGGGGCATGGGGACATGTGTGCCGTGCCCTCTGGGATGCCGTGCCTCCTCCCAGCCTCTGCGGGCTCCGACTGAGCGCATCCTCCTGGCCTCTCCAAGCATTTCCCTCGCCCTCACTGTTCCCACTGTCGGCTCCATAGGGGATCCGTGGTCAGAAACGGCTCAGCGCAGGGTTGTACCAAGCCTAGACCCATGCGTCCTCCACTCGGCTGGTGATGCTTGCAGCTCTTGAGCCACTTAGGCCACTTTTTGCGACTACTTCCAAAGAGGAGGCTCCCGGCACGGGCACTGGTGCTGATCCCTGTGCATCTTCTTGCAGCTGATCCAGAAGGAGCTGGACGAGGAAGAGGAGCCGGGCTCCGGGCAGGGCAGCCTGCGCTTCCGGCACAAGCAACCCGTGGAGCTCAAGGGACCCGATGGCATCCACGTGGTGCACGGCAGCACGGGCACGCTGCTACCTGCCGACCTCAACAGCCTGCCCGAGGATGACCAGAAAGGCCTGGGCCGCTCCCTGGAGACCCTGGCCGCCGACTGTGGCACCTACAGCGACCACAATGCCCGCACCGAGTCGGCCAAGTCCACCCCGCTGCACAAGATGCGCGAGGTGATCGTGGAGAGCCCGCTGGAGATCACGGAGCTATGACCGGCGGTGCCCGCGCAGCAGCGACAGCGGAGGAGGTCCGCCTGACCCGGCATCGGGCAGGAGATCCGGCCAGCTCCGGCCACCTGGGCATTAGCTCGGCTCTAGGAAAGGGCTCTCAGGACCGGGTTGCGTGTCATTTACTCGCGTGTCGTTTAACCATGGAACCATTAAATTTTTTTTATTTTTCTTATAAAAGAAGAAAAAAGAAAAAGATTTTTTTTTCCAAAAAAAGGCAAAAAAAAAGCAAACAAAAAAAAAAAAAAAAAAAGAAGCAAAGCAGGGGCAAGCGTTCGGAGGCCGACTGTGCCCAAAGCAGCCCAGCAGCACGGCGGTCCCCTCACCCCAAGTTGCATGCTGGGGCCCAGGGGCTCCGCTTGGCCTTGATGTGTGTCGTCACCCTTCCCAAAAGGAGAGCCTCCCTCCCCCCCAAAAAAGGACATTTTTTTTCTCCATTTTGCTGGCTTTACCAAAACACAGCACGACGTCAAGACAAGAAGGCAGCGGCGGCAAGAGACTTGCAGTACCTGGGCTTTCCCACGTCGAGTGTTCGTGTGTATCAACCTGTCCCCCTCATCCCTTGCCCCCGAGGCCGGCTCGCTTCCGCCCAAACCCTGCGGCGGCCCCAGGGACCGGGCTGTTACGGGAATCCCAAATACACTATCTATGCCTTTGGTTAAGCTCTCTGTCGTCCTTGGGGCGGGAGGACCGCGCGTGCCCCATGCCGGGTTACACAGCTCAGCACCGATCTGACTCTTAAACAGCCAAAAAAAAAAGAAAAATCTCCTTTTATTTTTATTAGCCCCCTCAAAAAATAATCAATCAAAAAAAAAAACCCTATATATCTCTATCTATTTAAGCATATATATATGCTTGTGTCTCCAACAATGCACCTGATGGGACAGTGGAATGAAGGCACCGCGGCCTCTTTTTTTAATATATATATTTATATACATACAGACACACACATATACACACACACACACATATATGTGTTTTTAACTCTTACTCAGCTTATCTCTTCCATCCATTTTTCTCCCTTCTCCCCCCCAAAAAGTTGAACGTACTGCAAAAGTCATGCCAAGGTGGGCACTGTGGGCACAGTGGCTCTGCATTGTTCGCCCTTGGTGGCCTCCTGGGGGCAGCTCCTAGCCCCACACATGCTGCTCGCAGTGCTCGAGGGCCTGCAGAGGTATACGCAGAGGCGGTGTGAGCAGCGGGGACCAGGGACAGGTACATACATGCACGTGCTGGCGGCCCTCCGGGCACTTACGTCGCAGGCGACAGCGGTGGCAACGCTTTGGCACCAGTATTCGGGGCCTTGGGCGCAGGGGTCGGAGTCCCCGCGCTCTTCCTCCTCATCCTCCTCATCCTCCTCCTCCTCGGGCGAGTCGCAGGCTCGCAGTTTCTGTGCCGTGGTGGGGAGACAAGAGGAATTGGAAATCGAACCTTGTATAAAAGCGGTGGGGGTGGGTGGCACACGGGGACACTCACAGTACAGACGAAGTTGGGGTCCATCATTTGGACCAGGAGCCGCACAGCCGCTGGCTCGTACTGCATGACGAGTGCCTCGCACTGCAGGGACACCGGAGCCGTGAGCAGTGCCGCGGTGCCAGGACACAGCTGGGTCAGGGCTGGGGATGTGCATACCTTGCCCGTGAGTGGCGGGGGCAGCAGCTCACAGCCCTTGTCCAGCATGTCGCTCAGCTCGGCCAGCGTCTCGTTCTTGAGCAGCTCATTGTCGAAGTAGGTGATGACAATCTGGCACACGTTGCAGAAGGCGCCCGCGGAGAGCCTCTCCAGCGCCCCAGGCGCCCCCTGGCCCCCCGTACCTGTTGGGGCCTTGGGGCAGAAGCGTAGCAGGGTGCAGATGGCCTGTGGGTCGGTGGCCTCCAGCAGCATGATGACCACAGCTTTGCCGTAGGAGTCCACGAAGTCCTTGCACTGGCCGATGACGCTGTGGGGCAGCAGGTAGCAGACCTTCTCGATGTCATTGACCAGTTGCTCCTGCAGAGGCGGGGATAGCGCCACCCTGTCATGGGCCACCTTAGCGTCCCAAGTATCACCCCATGGCTTCAGCGAGCAGCCCACGAGCCACGTGCCCAGCAACCCAAGCGTGGCGGCAGTGCCGGGGGCGGCCATGCTGACCCACCTCGGTCACGTTGTTCTCCAGGAGGCTCTCGGCCGTCCTCACGACGACCTGGCACACATCACAGAGCGGCGTGCTGCCCTCCGGCGCCTGCCATGTTCAAGCCATGGGCAAACATGGAACACACGGCTGTGCCCAAGAGCAATCTGGGGTTCCCAATGGCTCAGGAAGGCCCCAGGCTGTCCCTGGCTTACCGTGTGGTGCTGGTGGACGCCCAGCACACGCAGCAGGGCCTCGGTGAGTGGCAGCAGTGTTGGCGGCGGAACGCAGGCGCCCGCCAGTGCACACAGCACCCGTGGCTCCTGTGGGGAGGGAGAGGGAGGGCTAGGAGGCGCTGCCAGCCCGTAATGGTGCCCCAGTCTCGCTTACCTCTTCCTGCTGCCGGGGGGGACAAGGGGGCACTGTTACCACCCACTCGGGGCTCTTTTTATAGAGATATATTGAAAGAAGGGGAGCGAGGCGAGGCACTGCCACTTACCATGTGCTGCAGCAGGCGCACGGCCGCCTCCCCATACGTCGCCACGTAGTGCCGGCACTGCCAGGAGGAGACAACATGGGCTCAGGTGCCCATGTTGCCCACAGATGCCCAGGTCACATCCCACCGTGGCTCCTTACCCCAGGGGCTAGCAGGGGCCCGAGGCTGTCACAGTTGCCATGCAGGCGGGCGGCAAGGTCCCCGGCGCCCACGTCCAGCTGGGCCTGCAGGGCGGCCACCAGCCGGGCACAGGCCCCACACAGCTGTCCTGGCTCCTCCGTGCTCGCCATGAAGGGGGTCGCCGACCACGTGAAGTCCTCGGGGGGCACCCGCGGTGTCGCCGCCGCCTCAAACGTGAGGGCGCCGTCGGGGCGCTGCCGCGACTGGCACAACTTAATGGTCCCGCACACCACCTTGGGGTCTGACTGTGGGCGGATGGGCAAGCGGCGCCATGAGGACACCAGCCTGTGCCACAGCACCCACACGGGTCCCGCCACCCGCCCCGGCGCTCACCAGCACTTGCTTGCCCAGCTGCGTGAGTACCAGGATGCCCGTGTCCACCATCTTCTTGCAGCGTGTGGACCAGTCCTGGAAGGGCAGGCGCTGGCAGCCCTTCTCCAGGAAGACCCGGAGCTTGTCCTAGGAGGCAAAGCCAGAGGGCGGGCTCGGGGATGGGTACCACCACAGCCACCACGCATGGTCCCAGGGCCAGCACCCACCTCAGTGCGGTTGTCCTGCAGGATCTTCCCCACCACAGAGACCACTACCTGGCACAAGTGGCATGGGACGCCCTTCTGCGGGGAGAGTGGGACACGTGGGGCACGGGGACATCCCCGTCGTCCCCTCAGCAACACGTGATGCTGAGGATGTGTCACCCCCTGCCCCATGGGCACCCCACTGTTTACCGTCAGCGCCGGGTCCCCCGGCCAGCACTGCTCCAGCACCCCACACCTCGCCGCCGTCCGCACGTCCTGGCACCAGTCCTGCGGCCGCTCGCCGCACGACGGCCTCCCGGACGCTGTGGGCAGAGCACACTGGGGTCAGGCAGAGCCCACGTCTTCCCTGGCAGTTTGATTTGTTTTTAATTTGCAAAGACAGGAAGGAATAATAATAAGAAGAATTAATAATAAAAAAGCTGTCCCTTCCCAGCAGAAATCCCTGCGCAACCGGAGTGGGGCAGCTTGCAACACGCACGGGCTGTGGGCGCACGGCTCGGCCCCGCGCACCAGCCCTCTGAGTCACCCAGCGCTTGAGCAACGCCCTTCTCCCGGGTGCCGCATGGTGGCCCTGGCCTTGTCCCATCACCACGGTCACTGTCGTGCTTGGGGATCATCTTTCCAGTAGCTGGATGGGGTTTCATCCCTGGCGAGGCCAGCGCGCACCCACCCCATGCCTTGACTTGGCCTCGCCACTGCTCTTAATGATGCTCTTCCTATGCACGGCACTGGAGCACGCTGAACACGGCGGCCCACGCACCCCAACGGTCGTGGCCCCACTGCAGTGAGCGGGGCCAGCTTGGCGCCCACAGCAGGGCCGTGAGTCACGGCAGCGCCCCATGGCGCAGCGTCCCACACGCCCTGTGTCGGCCCCGCTCGCCATGGGATCAGGGCTGTGGCACCGGCATCAGGACGAACTGGAATAGTGAGCAGCAGCATCCAGGGAGGGAAAACCCGGAGGCAGGGAAGGGCGTTTCATTCAGCTCAAGCTGGGACTGGGGCTCAGTGCCTGGCATCTCGCTTTGCTTGTGGCGAGGCGAGGAAAGAGAGCAGCAGGAGTGCCTGGCCGGGCGGCTCCCGTCTGCCACCCGCCTTGTGTAAGCCCGCATTGCCCCATCCACTCTGTTTTGAGGTGGCTGGAGCAGCTCCGCCACGGAAAAAATTCCAACAACATTTTTTTTTAAAAAATGCAGCTGTTGCACGAGCAGTTTGTGTTGACATGCCCCAAAACCCGTAGGGGCAAATGAAGGTTTCCTACAGAGCGTACTTCTCTTCTAGGCATCTCTATCGCGATCTGCTAAGTGCAAACTTTGCTCCTCACTGTGTTGTGCAATGACCGCGTCTGATGGACAGCACCCGCTCTTGCTTTACCTACGCTTTTTTATGCAACCAAGTGCATTTTCCCAGTGCATTTTAAGAGATTCACCTTCAGCTGGGTGTGCCACTGCCTAGACCTGATGCAGGAGAGCACATCCTGGGTCCAAGCCTGCCCCGACACATCCTGCGCAGAGACGCGGGAACGGGGACACCCCTGCGCTTGGGGGCCGGACGGCCCGCAGGACAGACATGCCAAGCATGGGCCAACGTTCCTGATCTTCCTGTTGCTGGCCTCCCTCTTCCTCTGCAGGGAACGTGCCCTCGCTCACGCCTCTTCCACCACCAAACCAGCCGTCACCCTGCAGGGTCAGGGCCATGGGATGCAAATGGCCTTCTACGTTTTAAAGGGTGTTCAGGGGAGCTGCTTTCTCCCTCTTTCCCCCTCAACCGTGGGGCTGCACAGATTCTCCCCAGGGATAACCACCCCATTATTTCCCATGGACCTGAACCCAGCTCCTCCCAAGCCACTTCTCAGGGAGGGGATGAAGATGAGTCTGGGTTTAGCTCTGCTGCACTGATGGGAAGAGATAGGGAGGGGCGGTCAGGCACAAGCAGTTGTCAGACAGGATTTGCTGTTAAACTCCCCAGGTCGCAGTGCTGAGACAGAGCCTGTTGTCCTCAGAAGAGCCCAGGTATAAGCCCTGCTCATCTCCTTCTAAAGGAGCCAACAGGGCAGCTTTAGCTTCCTCCCTTGCACAGGGACCACCAGGATTCCTCCCTGCACCCCTATACCCGCTGGGTCCCTGAGCAGGGGCAAGCGGACACATCAACCCTCCTCCACCCCAGCACCGAGATGCCCCATAAGTTTCCTCCCACTTCCCTCTCTCATTCCCTACAGAAAGTCACTGTTGGCCCAAACCCTGGCTCTCCAGCAACAAAAGGAAGCAAAACAAGCCTCACCTGACTTTCCTCTGGCCCAACTTTCAAACCATAAAGGGATGAGAAAGCAGTGCTGCTCAGCGTAAGCATTTCTGACCTTTTAAGAGGCAATAGATCCAAGAGGAATTTCTAATGGCTCTGAGGGTTTGGAGCAGTTTTTTTGTGCTCTCCTACCCCCAAAGCTTGACCTTACCTTGGTCAGCCCCCAAGCA